>JBBCBC010000024.1:30326706-30714017 GCA_037126765.1 Stenogyne calaminthoides
CAAGAAAAAAGTCGGGCTAGCACTAGCCGAGACGTTGTATGGAAGCACGGAAAATTTCATTTACATGGACCTAAATTTTCAAGATGATAACGCTCACATTGATACTTTATTCAATTCCCAAGTGACGAATAAGTATGACATAACAATGAGAGCGACTGTTGTCGATTACTTGGTTGAAAAGCTGAGCAAGAAGCCATGTGTCGTGTTTATTGACAACATCAAGAAAGCTGATCTCGATGTTCAGAACGCCTTGTCTGAAGCTACGAAGAGCGGTAGGTTTAAGGACTTGTTTGGACGAGAAATAAGTGTGAAAAACTGTGTTTTTCTCGGGGCTGTAAGGTTGTCAGAAAGTATTCATAGTGAGGAAGATGTGGTTTCCACAAAAGGGAGTTTGATTCAGATATTAATCAGATTTGATCTGAACGACGGTCCCACAAGAGAATGTGATGTGTTCATGATGAACAAACGAAATCGGGTCGATCAATGTACAAGCGTGGAGATAAACGAAAGAGCATACAAGAGATCTAACTCCTATCTTGATCTGAATCTCCCCGCCGAAGGAAGTGAAATATGCAACACAGAATCTGACACCGATTCAAATTCTGAGAATTCGAGGTCATGGTTCGAAGATTTCGAGAGACAAGTGGATCAAACTGTGGTTTTCAAAAAAATTGATTTTGAAACATTTGGTGAGAAGCTAATCAAGAATGTCATCGATTGTTTGCACGACGCCATTGGCTCTGAGTGCTCGATCGAGATCGAGCCAAAGGTGGCGCAACAGCTTATGGCTGCTGCATACCTATTTGGGATCAAAAGGGTGGAAGATTGGATTCAAAATGTTCTTAGAAAGGGATTTTTGGAAGCTATGGGGAAGTTTAGCATTAATGTTCGATCCATTATAAAGCTAGTTGCGTGTGAAGAGCAACATGAAGGGCTACTACCAACAAGAATTACAATAAAGTAGGTTAAGGGTATTATATATAATCTATAAATATATATACAAACATATTAGATTGTTCTTGTAATTAGTTAAATGTGTACTATGTATAATCTGTATTTACTATTTAGGTAGTCATTTATCAGCCTATAATCTTGGCTGAGTTTGGGTAGTAAAGATGGATTTGCAGGTAAGTACGTAGTTGTAATATTATAGGCTAAGTATCATGTTTTTTCTGATCCTTGTTGCAGATGTGTTTTCTTGTAAGATCAAATGTAGTTAGCATAGGATTGTGCTTTTAATATATCATAATAATATGATGATTTGGCCTTAAAAAATGTAGCGGAATTCTAAAGGAATACAACTTTGTAATAATTCAATTCCTCTGTGCCACTTTTTTGTGTCTAGATATTGTGTGTTTTGCAATAAAACACTAATCAACTTTCGATCAACAAAATGGTCACACAATGAGTACATTTAGCAAATTGAATTACAATTGACAATCCATATAATTTATTTGTATAGAGGGACAAATCGGTGAAACCGTTACATATCCCTATTATTTAAGATAAATATATAACATAATTTTACTTAATTTTCTAGTGAAATTCATAATATAGCAAGCATTGCAAGCCTCTAACATAATTTTACTTAATTTTCTAGTGAAATTCATGAATATCTTGATAGAAGAATTTCTTGAAATCATCCATAAACTCCACATGAAGACATATTGCAACGATCAAACCGCCGTCGCCGTCGTATCCTGGCAAGATGACAGAGTCTCCATCGCCATCATGTGTTCCGGGGGCCATGAAAACTTCTTTCCCCCATCCAAAATCCACCCCATAAAGTGGCAACCCTATCCAACTTATTACCCCAATGTTTGGATTTCCATAAAATGGCCCCTCATTTGATTTCACTCCATGTATATCTTGTAAATATGATAAATCCTTTAGGTTTTTCAAGAAATCTATAACGGAGTGAACATACTCACTTGTCACGGTGTTAATTGCTTCCCTTATTTTGCTACAAGCGAAGCTCAATGGCTTTGCCACCACCTCCCCTGACCGGCTGACCGCCGCCACGTCGATGATCGCGTTTCCGAAGAACTTTTCCGGCAGTGGTGGGCGGACCCGGCTCCGCACGTCGACGCAGATGCCGAGACCCGTGGGTTGGTCGTGCGCATGCCGCCGCGCGCGGCATGCGCACCGCCATATGTGGCCCGCGATGACCTCGTATCGGGTGTAGGCCCGCGGGCCCGTGTCGTCGATGCTTTGCTCTCTGTTGGCTTCTCTTTTTAGAAATTCCATGTGGGATTTCAACATTTTCAACATTGCGATCGATGTTTCTTTTTCCCTCTCGGTTTTCGTGTCGTGTTGGTTAAGTAAAAGAGGCGGTGGTTGGAACTGCGGGTGGTTGAACGGCGGTTGAGCCAGGGGAGGTTCCCCGGCTCGTAAAAGTGTCCGATCTAGAATCGGAGGGGAGCCCACAGGCTCCCCGCGAGCTAATCGGGCCCACTCGGTTATGAAATGAAGCGCACTTTTACCATCTGCCACTGCATGAGAGATGCAGTAGCTAAGGGTGATTCCACCGCATTGAAATTTAGTAAGCTGAGCTGTCATGAGTGGGATATCTTCGATAGGGGCGGAGTAGTTGATATGGGGGAAAAGATGATGGAAATCGGGAGACGGCGTGAAATCACCGAGGTCATTCAATACATTATCTGAATAAGCTTCGATCAGATAGACGCCTTTGGCGTTACAATCGAGCTCGAGACGAGCTCCTTCGAGCCAACGAAGGCGACCCGCTAACGGGTAGAAATGGACCAAGACTTTGGACAGAGAAGTGAGTAGGGTTTTGAAGATGGTGTGTGGTGGTGTGAGCCAATTTTGTGAAGGTCTATAGAAGTAGATTGTAGGGACATGAGTTAAGGTTGTAATTTGGTCTGATTCGGTCAACGGCATTGATCCCTTGAACGTTGACTCTGCTGGAGGAACTAAGCAAGATTGAATAATTGTGACTTTCATTTTTAATTGTTCTTTGAGATGGTTCATACCGCTTGTTCTATTTAAGCACTTATTTCTTGGAAATCAATTATCACAAATGTATAAAATATTATATTTAATATGAAAGTGGCATGTATGGGATAATTGAAAGCACAAAAAAACCCTCCTAATTTTCATGTGGCATTTGGATCGTATGACCTAGTATTGAGGTAAAAATTGTGTTCATAAAAATCGTGTGATGGTTCATTTTTAAATAGTATCTAATTTATTTATTGTAAGGCTTTTTAAAAAAAAAAAAACAATCAATTAGAATAGTTTCATAACATAATCAATTACAATAATTCATTCTATCACCGGGCACATGAAACATCATTTCATCTCACTGTAGACCGAAATCACAATCATCACAAGAGGGGGACCATCTGAAATTGCAACTCGAAACCGCAATCGGAACCGCAATCCAATAAGAGGGGGACCACCATCCCACAAGAGGGAATAAATAACATCATTTTATCTTGCTGTAGACCAAAACCACAATCACCACAAGAGGGGGACCACCCGAAATTGCAACTCGGAACTGCAACCGCACCACAACCAGAACCGCAACCCAACAAGAGGGGGACCACCACAAGAGGGAATAAATATTCCCTCTCCGTGTCTCGAACCCGGGAACTCAAGGTCTGAGGTGGTGGAGCTCTAACCACTTGAACTATCCACACTTGACTATTGTAAGACTTAATTACACTAACCCTTTTAAATTACCAGTGATATTGCACCTAAATCCCAAACCTATATTTTTTTTCATAGTTTTATACAAATTATTAAATTTTAACACATAAATCATTGTACTATTTTTTCGACCAATTTTTTTCTGATCAAGGAGCATTTTTGTCAAAACAAATTCAATTATATATAAAATTGCGTTGAATCCACTAAACTATCAAGTTCTATCATACCCCTTCTTGAAAGTCATTTTGTTATTTCAATTACTAATACAAAACTCGTTTGCAAAAAAATGTTGAAAAATCAAAATAACATAAGATTGGTGAACGGATGAAATACTTAATTTTCAATTTCAATTAAATTTGGTCCTATCGAAAAAAATATTAAAAAAAAACTCCTCAAATGGCATAACATTTAATCTATTATAAGTGTGATCCCTGAAATAAATAAAAAGAACGTATAATTATAATCATGGATGTAAAAATCAGCCGCCTTCAATCAGATTTTGGCTAAATCGGTGCGAAAAATTGATTCTGCTGTTAGTCGCTGCCTAGACGGATCTAGGCGCCGGCAAAGCGGATTTTTTATTTTTAAAAAAAATTATTTAATAATTAAAATTAATTAAATTTAAACATTATTCAACATAGTCGGGTGAACACTGCAAATTTTCTAAATTTTTTAATGGGAGAAGATTGATAACTATAAGTAAATATATTTTTAATTAATTATTTTTTAGTTTATATTAATTTTTAAATTGTTACGTCTTTTCGTTTTGAATATTGATAATTGATAATTAATTAATTATTTAGTTGAAGTTGGACTATTTATCTGAATTTATGTTAATTTAGTTTGTAATTTTTTTCTAAAATAATTTTTTAAAAGAAAAAACTCAGACCTCCTAATCCCTGACTTGTCCCCAACTTAGACGGTCTAGGCGCTAGTCGATCATAATCCGTCCAACTACCGACTTTCGACTTCTGCACTTAAGGTAGACCGCCAGTATAATTAACAATCTCTAAAAAAATAGTCAGAATATTAATCCAGTTGTATTGGACAGGGCCCAAGCCCAACTCCTTTGTTTAAAATGTATACAAATTTCTAAGGCTCTAGCTGGGCTGCTGGTTACTATTCTTTTATTTTTCCCCCTTTTCTTGAAAAAAAAAAAAACTATCATTAGAACAGAATAAAAACAAAAATTATCGACAAGAGTTATGAAACTATAAAAGCTTAATTACGTTATTTCTAAGCAATTAGATGTTGACGTGTGCAATGATTTTCAGTTTATAGTTACATAAGTAAATTAAATAATAATGGAATAATTTAATACTAATAATTGTTAATTAGAGTGAGTTGAAAAATGAGGAGCCCCTCAAAAATTTAAAATGTTACACATTGGTGATTTGAATGGAATAATATTTTTGGCATCCTATCTTACCATATGTATACACACACACAAATACACAGAATGTTAACGAACAACAAAACATAACAATTCCAACAAAAAAAATTCACAACTTTGAGATGTAAATAAGAAATTCTTTTAGCTTCAGGAAAATGAGAAAAATTCATGACTTTGAGAAGAAGGTGGACACTATGTGGCAATGGGGTGACTCTACATAACATCTCATATTTTTTTCATACTAAATAATCTCTTATTATTCATATTTTCGTATCTCATTTCCCCTAGCTATAAATCATTATCTTCTGGTGAATGCTTCAAAAATGGGATGAGCAAAGAGGATTTGGTTTGGTTGAAATACTCTGGCGGAGAGCTGACATTGATTTTCGGTGGAGGCGATTTTCACTGGAAATTATATAAAACTACTTTGTAATGTGTGTAGTATAAATGTATATCTCAATGACATGACTACAACAAAATTGAAGTATGAAGTTGAATTTGTAGCTTTCTTTCTTTCATTTAAATTAAATTGTTCATTTATTTTCTTCAAAAGTGCCCCTAAGTGGGTGCTTGGTAAATTTAAAGGAATGGAAAAGAGAATGGAAAGGGTATGAGTTTGAGAGGTATGAGGAGTTATGTACTGAGTTTTTCTTAAACATTATAATTGTTCGTTCCATCATAAGTTTCAAGGTTGCAAAATATTTCCAAGGTTATTAAAGAATGGGATTGTACATTTGTTAATAATAATTACATTTAAACCAATTGGATTGATATTAATCATTAATTGTATGGTAATATCCTGTATTGAATTTAATCAATCTTATCTTACTCAACATATTATTTACAACATGACAATATTATTGAATTTAAGAAATATTAGTTTGTTTACTTTTTAAAAAATGAACTACAACATATTTTAAAATATTTTTATTTTTTAATAACATTTTATTAATAGTAGCAAAATATTAATTACAGTTACATATTAATAAAAAGACAAAATATACTGCACAAATTGAACAAATTTTATACGTGGATCACTAAATCCGAGAAGGTATTATGTGCATCATTTCCATTTTACACTATTAATACTATTGTTTGTAAGGATCAATATTTTATTTATAAAATGTTAGTTTTTCACAAAATAGTAATAATGGTGTACCATACGTGAAAATGGTGCACATAATACTTTGTTCATTAAAATTGTATCATATAACTTAATGATAACTTATACCCTCTCAATCCCAATTATACAGGTTGATTGAGTTTTGCACATCGATTAAGAATTTTATTTGAAAATGTAAATTATACAAGTAAGATTTCTATTATGACCCTA
Source organism: Stenogyne calaminthoides (assembly GCA_037126765.1). Taxonomy (NCBI): domain Eukaryota; kingdom Viridiplantae; phylum Streptophyta; class Magnoliopsida; order Lamiales; family Lamiaceae; genus Stenogyne; species Stenogyne calaminthoides. Next base: position 30,333,105 of record JBBCBC010000024.1, read on the forward strand.
TTTAATAATTATTATTTTTCTATCATAATTAATGCATGATTGTATTAGTAAATTAATTAGAAAAAGTAATAAATGTGAAAACAAGTCCATAAAAGAAAAACAAATCTATGTAATTGCGATGAATAGAAAATTACAAAAGGGATTATATATGATAAATGAAGAATTAAATTTGAATTCATTTAATAAATATGAAATAAATTCACAACAAATCAACTTTAACAAAAATTATAATCGTGCATCGCACGAGTGAAATACTAGTATTTTTTAAAAAACAACTTATAGCTTTTAGAAGTGTTCACTGCTCACTAGTCGTCGTGCAGCTGGCCATGTTCAATTTTATTTTGTTTCTTTCTCTCTTTTTTTATGGAGGGTTTGAGGTTTTCAATTACTTTCCATTTTTAGTTTTGTTCTTAATAATAAATCTAAAAAATCTCCTATATATGGTTATTGTGGTCCACTGATGCGAACGAGGATTTTTAGAAAAGATATTGTCCCATATTTTATATGATTTGACAAGATCTTCAAGATTTACAAGATATGCAAGATAGTCCTATATTTACTTATTCTTCTTTAAGTTTCGGTTCTTATATTTTATTCTAGTTTATCTTATAGATTTAGTTTTGATTAGGTCCTTTTTAGAATAGGAGTAGTCCTTTTTCCTTTATATATGTCGATGTACGGTTTTCCAGATTATGAATGAATAAAGAATAACTTTTCTTTGGCAATTTGTCAAAAACTAATAGCTCATCTGCTGTCCTGAGCCAGGGCGTCGATTTTATCGTAATTTATATTCGTTCTCCTGCTAGCCTGCGCTAGGGCGACAAATTTATTGTGTTCCCAAATTGCTGTTCTCATCATCCACCGATCACTTTTGTTTCAAATGAATTTCAACCAATAAATGGCAGGATATCCTTTTTATTTATTTTAAATTAATCACTCGTATGAGGTCTCCCAAACTGTGCATCTATTTGAGGTATAAAAGTAACATTTTTCCAACTAAAAAGTATTGAAACTTATTAGACCATCTCCAACAGTTGGCTCTACTCTAGAGCCAATTCAGCACTACTCTATTCTAGAGCCAACACAAAATCTCCAGCAGTTTGCACTACTTTTTGCACTAAAATGGAATATTCTATAAAGATTCTTTATTTTTTATTTTTTATGTTATATATAATTATATATATTTAAATGTATTTGTATACTTATTTTTAATATAAATTAATTTTTATATTTAAATTTAAATAAAAAATATAAAATTGATAAAATTGAAAATTCAACATAATATTAGAACGAAAATTTAAATTACAATGACAACTTAAATTACAACTAAAATATAAATTACAATACAATAGACACTGATTAATCAGTGTTGTAATATTCTTCCCACAAATGATCAATTAGTGCATTGCGGAGTGCGAAATGAGCCTCTGCATCTCTAATTTGTCTAAACCTGCTAAGGAAATTTTGAAATTGACCAGGTTCATTATTAACAAATTCAAGATCCGGAGATGACACTTCTTGTGCCTCTTCAATTGGAGCATCAAGGTCACGTTCATCCTCGACTATCATATTATGCACTATTATGCATGCAGATATTATATCATGCAAATCATTTTTACTCCAAAAACGTGCTGGATTTGCCACAATTGCAAATCGACTTTGGAGAACTCCAAATGCTCGTTCCACATTTTTTCTGCATGTTTCCTGTTTCATAGCAAAATATTTTTTTTTACGACCATTCGGTTCATGTATAGTTTGGACAAGTGTTGCCCATTTGGGATATATACCATCGGCTAAGTAATAGCCCATGTTGTATTCCTTTCCTTGAATGACATAATGTGCAGGAGGAGCAATGCCTCTAGCAAGATTAGAGAATAAATGAGACGTCTCCAACACATTAATATCATTGTTGGATCCCGGTATCCCAAAATACGCATGTCATATCCACAAATCATAATCAGCCACAACTTCAAGAATAGTAGTTGGAGATCCGCTTCGGCCGGAATATTGTCCTGCCCATGCAGTTGGACAATTTTTCCACCTCCAGTGCATACAATCCAAACTACCTAACATTCCTGGGAAGCCACGTTGCTTACCAATATGAAGGAGTCTAGCAACGTCGGCTGAGGTGGGTGTTCTCAGATATTCCTCTCCAAATTTCTCTACGACAGGACGACAAAATCTTTTCACATATTCACTTGCTGTAGACTCTTCAATTTTGATGTACTCATTTGTTGCATCTGCTGGAACACCATATGCTAGCATTCGAAATGCAGCTGTTACTTTTTGGAGCGTAGACAAACCAAGTTGTCCAGCTGTGTTCTTTCGCTGCATAAAATAATTATCATGTTGTTTTACGACTTTGACAATATGAAGGAATAAAGTACGAGACATTCGAAACCGACGACGAAAATGTTGGGGAACTAATTACCTGGATCTATTCGGGATGAATATTTAAATACAAATTTAATTATAACAATTATTACTAGCATGAATTAATCCTATATTAATTCAAATAATAACAAATCATGCATATAAACAATTCACGTAAATCCTACGCATGTGAAATTACTACGAGTTTACGTGAACTTACCTCTTGGAATGGCGATGGCCTTGTTGATGAAAACACACCAAAAAACCTTCTCAAGTATTCCCTAGTCCTTGCTCGACAATCCGGTGGAAGGACACTCGCGAACAATTAACTAAAAGGAAAAATAAAATTTGTTACACCACTTTTGTGGATTTACTAATTTTTCCAGCACTTGGGAATGAAAGAATCATCCCCTATTTATAGATGGGTGGTGGTCGAAATTTTTGAGGAAAAACCAATGTGGGAAATTCTTTTCTTGATCTCCAAGAAATCTTGAATATATCTCATATATTCTTTTTTCCCATAATTAAAATATTCCACAAAAATCCCACCTCATCTTGTTATGGCCAAATTTTCGAAAAATCCAAGAGACAAGATTCCAAGATTTGGATCTTCTTGAATTTATGAGATATACTTGTATTTCAAGAAATACATATCTTCCATAATATCTTTTCAAGAAAATCAAGAAAATCTTTATTTCTCTTATATTTCAAAAAATTCGACATTCACATATGAATAACCAAGTGGGAGATTTCTTGAATTTAATGAGATAATCTTGTATTTCAAGAATACATATCTTCATTCCATAACAAAATTCAAAGAAAATCATTCTCCCCTTTTATTCATAATTTTCGAAAAATATGAGGAAATTAGCAACAAATATTTATTTTATTTTTAAACACTTTTTCCAGTTATTGGACTTTATGTTGGGCTACTTGGGGGGCCTTTAGGAGAATTGAGATTGGACCTTCCAATGGATCTTGAATTATCAATATTGAGCCACAATATTATTCAAGCCCATAAAATATTAATTAATCCCACTACATAATTAATATTGCACTATCCATCTTAACCCATATTATAGTCAATATGGCTCCCGGTTATTATTTCTCGTGTTTAAGATTATCTAGCCCATTAATTAATTCAAGCCACTGAAATAGCTTTCCATTAATTAATATATTTTTGTCCTTGGTAAAGGAACGGTTCAACATTATTACTCATACCGGAAACTAGTTCCACTTGCAAGATTTGGTATGATAAAACTTATGAACCTCCCAAGGGGGCAAATCGAACAAGCGTACTTGCACACGATTCTTCGTATTAAATCTTAGCTACACATGTGACCAATAATATTGCCCAAGATATAAAGTATTGAATCTCGTTGATTCTCTACCCGTAATAAGTCAAAGCAATACTTACTAACCACACGTGATCCTATTTAAGGGACGCAGATTAAGAAATAACGAACCACTGAGGTCTAATTCTTCCTAGTTCAGTTCTGAAGAATTTGTCCTCCTGTAGGTCCTCTTCAGTGCACTAGACATGCACTAGTGTAATCTCTTTGGTCAAGACAAGCCAATCTGAGCGTTACACTTCAACCTTTCACGATGGATTGTTCATTTCCATCTAGGTCGTGAATGGTGTACTTTTGGTTACAAGGAACTGTTAATTTAATCTTCTGTGATCTGGTATCAATAAATTAACTACAATGTAACATGTACTATTTATTGAACAGTTATGCAGTAAATATATGTAACATTCGATGATATTCACAGCATCAGTGATAAACAATTTAATTCAGTAAATAAGTCTGAAATTCAGTTTGATTATACAAAGTGAAAGCATACATTCCAGTATAATCCCAACATAAAATGCTCGTCATTAAACGTTGGATTTTCAAAAAAATAATCGTTGAAGAGTCTAGCAGTTGCACCTTCTCGATCACGATAAATTGTTCTCCGACCAGCAACTGAGCCTCCATGAGTGGGATTGACATTTTCATAAAATTGGGATATCTCATTATTTTTTAATATTTGTTGTGCAATCACTCGTTGTTCTAAATCTAAACTCACGAAAAATTGTTAAAACTCATCTTTGGATGAGCTTGAGCTTGAGCTTGAAGAAACAAAATGATTGAAATTCATTTTTTTTTTTTGAAGAAAAATGATGAAGCTTATGATAAAATTGCTAATTGAAAGTGGTGATAGTGGAGTAAATCACAAAGTGGTGATAGTGGAGTAAATCACAAAGTGGTGATATTGGAGTAAAGCACAAAGTGGTGATAGTGGGGTAAAACGAATTGTAATGTATGATCATTATATAATAGTCCAAAGTGGTGATAGTGGAGCAAAGCTCAATCTATGTGCATTCAATGATAGCCACCGATAACAATCGAATCTTTTAATCTCAGACGTAGATTTAATTTTAAAAAAGTAGTGTGAGTAGAGTAAAGCACAATCCGTGTGCATTATATGATAGCCACTGATAACAATCGAATCTTTTAATCTCAGCCGTAGCTTTAATTCTGAAAAAGTAGTGTGAGTGGAGTAAAGCACATTCCGTGTGCATTCAATGATAGCCTTGGATAACAATCGAATCTTTTAATCTCAACCGTAGATTTAATTCTGAAAAAGTAGTGTGAGTGGAGTAAAGCACAATCCGTGTGCATTCAATGATAGCCACTGATAACAATCGAATCTTTTAATCTCAACCGTAGATTTAATTCCGAAAAAGTAGTGTGAATGGAGTAAAGCACAATCCGTGTGCATTCAATGATAGCCACTGATAACAATCGAATCTTTTAATCTCAGCCTTAGATTTAGTTCTGAAAAAGTAGTGTGAGTGGAGTAAAGCACAATCCCTATATTTCAAATTTTCCTATATATAGATGACATACACCACATTTTCACACACACTTCTCTATCTTTCATATATATTTTCTTTCAAAATGTCTAAGCAACGTTCTTCTAACTACACTTTTGCTGAAGATATTCACCTTGTTCAGATGTGGCTTGATGTGTCACAGGATCCAATAGTGGGCAATAACCAGCCCAGAGCACGATTTTGGGAGCGTATTGCTGAGAAATACAACACTAAAAAGCCAAACTCGAAGAAAAACGATCGTAACAAAAGATCGGAGCAATGCACCATGCAACTCATCCACAAGGAATGTAAAAGGTTCAATGAATGTTTACAACAAGTCGAACTCCTGAATCCAAGGGGTGCAAATGAACAAAATATCGTAAGTAGTGTTTATTTGCATTTCTTTTATTAAGATATCAACATCTTTTAACTTCAACTTTGCTTATATCTTATGCAGTACCAACTTGCACATGAGATGTTCATATCAATAAAAGGATGTGAAGAAGGTTTCAAATACGACCATGTTTGGCCTACTATTAAAGAGTTTTTGCAGTCCCAGGTTCAAACAAATGGTGGAGTCTCTTCAGATCTCGACAAAAATATGATGGAGTCACCCCCTCCATTCACTATTAATTTAAGTGAAGATAACAATTTCAGCGATGATTCTCCATCACAGCGCCCAGAGGGGGTCAAAAAGTCTAAACTAAAGAGGAAATAAGGCGAAGAAATGTCTAGTTTCTTACAAACGATCAAAGAGGAGAATGAGAAACTTTGGGGATTACTTGAAAGTTCAGTTGAAAAATCGGACCGCGGTATGGATATGCTACAGAAAAAACTTGAAGCAGACCAAGAAAAAAATAGAATTCGTCAACAGGTGAGAGATGACAAAATTATGAATATCAATCTGAACTCCATTGAGGATCCTGAACGTCGTACGTCATTTATGTTTGAGCAACAAGTAATAATGCAAAAAATGAGGCAAGCACACATAGGAAACACTAGTAGTAGCGTGTATGATATGTTTGGACAATTTCCAGATATTGGGGGATCTGGAAGTGGTCTTTCTGAGTACTAGAATATATATTAGTTGTATGTTATTTTTTTAATGATTGTATGCTTTTATCTAATAATTATTATGTTATGATGTTTTTCTTTTTCTTTTTAATTTTATCTATTTGTAGTAATTTCATGTAATCGTTCTCAATATTGTAATGTTTGCATCATTTTATTATGTAATTTTATGTTATCTTTTCAATTTATGTGTAGTATTTTAATTCATAACATAGTTTAAATTAGTTGAGAGTTTTTTTTGAATTAACTATAATATTAATTTATTTTTCATTAATTGAATACAATAATAATTGATTTTTAATATTAAGTAAAAATAATAATTTAATTATATATGACATCACATAAATTATTCTAAGTTATCCATAATTATTCTAAGTTATCACATAAATAATAATCTAATAATATATCCATCACATAAATTCAATTAAAGTAAATAAGAAATAAGAAAAAAAAAAGTAGCCCAGCTTTGACGTGCGCCACATTCAGCGCACTTTCACCATGAACAATTGTTTAATTCTATTGTGGCGCAGGCATTGATGCACTATTGGAGATGAACAATAGAGTAATACGTCACTCCAGCGCACTGCTGGAGATGGTCTTAGTACTTATTTTCTCCTTGTACGTTAAAACTGTTCCCAAATGTATTGTTTTTTATTATTAAAAATAATTCTTTTTCTCCTTATACTGTTACCAAATGTATATTTTTTTTATTATTAAAAATATTTCTTTTTAATTAAAAAATATTACAGTTTCAAGACTTACAAAAGTACGTGTATGTATTTTTTTAATTATTACAGGCAGCTTTCAAATTTCAGCCCCAACTTGTACATGATTACTAGCATTGTTAATCCGGTACGTAAATGTATTTTTTAAACCTATTATATATGCAGGGTTAGGGCGAAAATTTCAGAGACCAAAATCGGTCTTTTTTTTAACATTTAAAAACCCGTTTAGCCCGTTTATATTTATATATACTCAATTTTTTTTAATTTTTTTTAATTTTCTAATTTTTTAATTAATTTTTTTAAATTTTTTTTCACAAATTTAAATAAGACAAAAATCAATTATGACCAATCAATTACAAATTAAATATTTCTATTTGATTTAGTCAATTAATAATTAATCCTCTCTAATTCAATATTTTTTAACAGTTTTAAATTTCTATTGAATTGAATAAATAAGTAAAATATTAATCCAATATAAAATAATAATATAATATTTTTATAAATTCTATTATGAAATTTGTTCATAATATTGAAACTAATTATAAATTAATATTATGGTATTAATTTATAAATGTGATGATACAAATTTTATATTATTAATTAATTTCATGGGAACTTTGCTCAATTATGTTATTAAAGATGATGAGAACTAATTTTATATTTTGAACATTTGTTATTAAAGATGATGGGGCGATCATATCATTATTAATTTTTTTTTAATTTTTTTCTTATGGCCCGTTTAGCCCATAACCCGCTATTCAACTATTAGAGACCGTTTAAAATGAACCGCTTAAGCCCGATCAAATAAAAGATTTTTGGGTTAGGGCCATATTCATTAACAATACTAATGATTACACACTGAGAAAAAAGACAAGTAGAATGCCTTTCTTAATATATATATATATATATTTTTTTTTTTAGATTTTTTTTTAGTTGGTGCTGCTTTATAATATTGAAGGAATACAATAAAGATGACAAATGATGTATGCACAGTGTAAAACGTGTTTCATAAGCATTTTAAAAATCTTATTTAATATTCACTCCGTCCCAAACTTGTTTTCCTGTATTCCGTTTTGGCCGTTTCATATTTGTTTTCCTATTTTTTTAAATGAAAATTTCTATTTTATCACTTTATCACATAAAATACTAATAAATAACTCTTTTTAACCCCAACTATCCATCACTTTATCATTTTATCATATAAAATACTAATAGCTTTTAAAATTTCGTAACTTTACTACACTAAATACATTTATCAATGGTCTTTTAATCTCTGTACAATATCTAACTGTTTTCATTCAGGTAAAGATATGTGTAGTTTGCATTATTTTCTTACTTAGTTTAGTGCCCACCTATTATGCTGCTTTTTAATTAAAAATATAATATTCATAATATATAATATATTTAATAATAAAAATATAATTATGTGTATAAATGCCATAAACATGAAACAATAATTGTTTAGGGTGTATATTAATATATTTACTTAAATAATTATTAAAATAAAATTATTGTGTCAAATTCTACCAATTCCGCATAACTTAAATTTGAGTATTATACTTTAAAATCTTTCTTCAGATTTAAAAAATCGAAGAATTGAGGATTTTTCTTTTTTTTTTGCAAATCGTTTGTTGAATGGGTGGGGAGAAAATGACTATGCTTACTATATGTAACATTACATCAACCTCTCTTTTTATTTCGTAATTAATTTTTAACACTATATACTAATATGAGAAAAAAAAACTGTTGAAGAAGTTTCCTTTTATTTTGAAATCAGAGGTAGAAAATTGTAGTGTACCATAAAATAGAGATTATACATACAATTCGTGTATAATAAAAAGTCGAAGAATAAAATCTGAATGGGCCATATCACTATCAATTTTATATATAAAATTATATTGCAGAAAAATACTTTATCTTCCACTGGTCCCTTCCATAAGTCCATATGCGCCATACCGCCGCTGGTCATGTTTGGATTCAAATTTATAAATTAAATTTACTTTTATGAATATTTAAATTGTGTCTGTATTTTATGAATAAAATTAAAATCGATGGACTCAAAGTTAAATTGAAATTTATTTATTTTACTATTTCCTATAGCTTAAATGGCAATTTACAAAAAACATTTTAATTCTAGCTATAATTAAAATTATAAAAATTCGAATTAATTTTATGTAAGTTAATAAAAATGAGCTCTATTATTAAAGATTTTTCTCAATACACAAATATGTACAACATTTTCTAAGTATCACAAATTCATGAATGTCCATATCTAAACTATCACTTCATGTATATGTTTATATCTTATATTAATATATCCATATATATATATGTCACATGAAATCAATTATATATATATATATATATATATATATATATATATATATATAATGTGTATATGTGCCTACAGCTGAAATGATTATAATAGTAGAATTCAATTAATCACATTCTAAAAAATAAAATGTAATCTAATTCTATCTTGGGGATTTTAAGGAAGCTCCAAGTTGTGATTTTCCCTTGGGGCCCTTGGTCCTAATGTAAAGTCTGTATTCATCAAAGGTCATTGGAGGGTATAATGGGGGTTTATCTGGTGTTACAAGTTCTTTGGCTGGTTGTATGAGCAAATCACTCTTAGGATTATAAAAGTAGGCTAATGAAATGCGCTCTTGCTCTGAATTTACAATTACTCTATGCTCCGCGCTTTTATAAATCGCGTTACTCAGTACCTGATTCAGTTCAATTTAACAATAATAACAAGTTAGTTATATGGAAAAAAATATTGGAATTAATTTATGTTAAGATTTTTTTTTTGGGTAAAAGTATTTATGCAAGTTGTATGTTGTAGAGCTAAGAAAATCAAATTTCATGAAAGTAAGAATCTTGAAAGTTAGTAAATGAATATGATTGGTGTTCTTTGTTTGAGTAATTAGATTTTTCAAAGTAGAGCTCACATATTATTTAATTCATACTTTTTATCATTCTATGAGAATAAAATGACAAGCAAGACAACATGCAAATGGAGTATGTATTTGTCTTGTATTGTGCAACTGGACACAAAGATAAAATTTCATATTAGCATATATACATCAAGTGCATATAAGACTTGATGATATAAATATAGAAGAAAATTTTTTGTGAATCTTAAAAATATAAATATTCTTATATTTAAAGGTACTATGCTTTGGAAAACGATTCGGATCTCCTGTTTCACTTTTTTGTATTTTACTCTATTAAAATTTTAACACATGGACCCTGAATATGGTGGTTCGTTGAATATTTTTTATTATTTCACATGTCATTCATCCGTATTATAAAATATAAAATGAAACACTAATTATAGAACATGTGACCTAATTTTTTTAAAAAAAAAAAAAAAAGATTGTACATAGTACTCCCTCCATCCTAATTTTGATTGAGACAGAGGGAGTAATAGAGAAGAAGATTAGTCTAAATATATATTTTAATAAAAACATGTACTGAAATAGACTGTTATTCGAATTCATTAAAAGGAAAGGAAAAAAGCTCAATCGCCAAACAAGATTAGATAAAATGTATCAAGGTCAAATGTGGACCTTATTTAACTAACAAATGTTCTTTCTTTCTAGAAGTCACATTATCTTTTCAAATTGGTGTTTCAATTTCAATCACACATTTTCCGTCCATAAATTAGCCTTAAAATTGTCATATTTATTCCTCAGTTTCACTTTTCTTATTACACTCATGTTAATACTTTATCTGTTCCATCTTTATCGCATGAACTTAAGCTATGATAATTCATTCAATTTTATTTTAAATACCCAATATTCACATTATGAAATATAAAATTGAACATATGAAATATGAAATAGATGATCAATTTTGACGTTTGTGTTGTGTTATAATTAACACTTGCCAAGTTGCCACACGCCAATTTTGATTTCATCATAAAGGAAAAAGAGTAATCTTTAAAAAAATACCTACATAAATAATTTTTTAGACAAATAAATTATCTACTAGCAATTTACCTACACATTTGTAATTTCTGTAAACAAACTTACCTACCCAAATATTATTCTAGGCAATTTATATTTTTATAAGCAATTATATTTGTAGTTTAAAAATGACCTATATAATTAGAAAATTTTGTAGGCAAATTATTGGCATGTCTTACTGTATAAGGACGGAATTATTTTCGTTGAAAATTTCGTAGACATATTGAAAAAATATTGAATTTTTTTTATAGACAATGAATTATTTTCTTGTAGTGATATATTACGTAGGTATATATATATATATATATATATATATATATATATATATATATATATATATATATATCTTTGGGCCGGATATCAAATTATTAAAAAAGAAATATATGTATATATTATAATTATAAAATTTAAAAAGTCAATAAGACTCGCGGTTAGAGCAATTATTCGAGTATTTAAAGTTCAAACTCGATTTGAGCTTTTGTTGAAGGAACTCAGATGGACTGACTAGGTTACATTAACAAGCCGGAAATAAAACTCAACTCAACTCGCAAACGAGTCTAATAAGTCCAACAAGTCGAGCCGAGTCTAGTGAACCTAATAAAACTATAAAAAATATTAATTTTTGAGCTGACGAGTCGAGGTCAAGAAAACTCATTAGTAAATCGCTTATTTTATGGGCTCAAACTGACTTATTTTGCAACAAAAATAAGTCAGAGTACGAGTTTTTAAGGAGTTTGAGCTCTCGGAAAACTTGTTTCTTTAACCACTCTACGTACTTTCGTTTGCGGACATATAATAAGATCAAAGATGGCTTGAATATTAATTATATTGATTTATATCATTATAATAAATAAATTATCAAACTAATTATGTGGTAAATGTGTTGTCTACCCTTTGCATTCGGCATCAACCACCCAATTTGTATTTAACTTTTCTTTTGTTTTTTTAATGGTTTTTATCCCTATTCTTCGTCCTCCTAAAAGGTAAATACTTGTGTACATGTTTTATATCAATTTAAAATTTGTGCAATTAATTTTTTCGATTTTTTTTTAATTATATTTTAACTTTTGAATAGGACTCAAACCCAACTCAAACCGACCAGAATATGACCCAAATAGTTCATGTTTTACAGTTTGGGTTCGGGTTCATGGTTCAGAATTTGAGTTCGGGTTCAGGGTTCGGGTTTCGGGTTTAGGTTCATGGTTCTGGTTTTGGGTTCGAGTTTAGTGTTCATTGTTTAGGGTTTGAGTTCGGGGTTCATGGTTCAAGGTTCGGGTTCAGTGTTCATGGTTCGGAAATTAAGAAAAAAATGGAGAGTGAAATTATCCAAATTCTAATATTTAATTAATCAAATTGCACCGTGTACAATTAGTGCACACAAATATCACTTTCTCTCCGTATATACAGCCACGCATTTATCCATTTTCTTATCACCTCCGTCGACAAAAATAATTAATATAAAAAGAAACATTGAATAAAAAACTTTAATTTATGTCTTTTCTCTATTTTAAAATTTTCCGCAACTATCAAATGGGCAACTTGATCGATTACTGGCCACATGAGATGATCAGACGTAATAATTGAATAAATGGGCAACCTAACTAACAATGTCTATTACCCCAACTACAGTGAGCTTATAGCTTCATAGAAATTGAATTTATGGACCTAATAGATAAGGAAAATAAATTTTAGCTTTCAAATTCTATTCTTTTTCAAGTAAGTATTTATTTTTCAATAAATGAAACGCCCTGTTTTTGTATGACTTACAACTTTCCAAGATATTCCATGTATATGTTATCTAAGTTTATTTATTTTTATCCGATGGAACCCATGACATGGATAATTGTGTTTTAATCACTTAAGTTACTCTAGTTCGTCATTCGTCATGTTATCTAAGTTAATTATTTTTTCTTCTCCCTTTATGTTTAAATTCAAAAATTCAAGCGACGACATAGTAAAAATTTCTCATGGGACCCAATTAAAAATAATAATTATTAATTTAATCTCATATTTAAATTGTTGAAACAAACCTTTTAGAATTAAAAATTAATCAAATTGACTTTCGATATGCTTTAATATATATTTTTATCAGACTAACTCATAACATACCAAATAGTATTGAGATTGTCTATGTTTTGAATATTTATCATTTATATGTTTATAATTATAATTTATCATACTTTTAAACTAATATATAAATATACACCTATAAATTATTAAATAGTAATTGAATTTTAAAAAATATTACTACATATATTTTAAATTGTATTATATAATAACTGAATTATATAACTTAATAATAGAAAATTTAAAATCCAGAGGGACCAGTGGCCCCACCCTAGCTCCGTCCCTAACGTAAAAGACATTTTTTTCTAAGATAATTTATTAAAATCAATTAAAATATACTAACATGTACTGTAGATATTTTTAAATCAATTAAAATATAGTTTCTAAAGTAGTGTAAGATCAATCATATCACATTACTTTTTCCTCCTTAAAAATCTTATAAACTTATGCATTAAATCAATTTTATAAGGATAGATAATTATCAATATGTAATTTGAAATATAAAAATTATCAATTCAAAATTTATACTCCCTCCGTCCACCAAAACTGTGCTCATTTCGTTTTGACATGTTGTACGGAAAGGTAAATTAAGTCCATTTATGAATAACATAATTGATTGTGAGTAAAGTATAATGATAACTTGAATAATTAAGTTATTGTTGGACGATGAAGATAAAAAAAATTATGTCCATTAACGAACTTAATTTACCTTTCCGTACAACATGTCAAAACGAAATGAGCACAGTTTTGGTGGACGGAGGGAGTACATATTCATTTCACGCGAATAGTAAAAATAATATGTAAATCACAATTTCAAATATATATATATATATATATCATGCGAATAGGAAAAAAAATAATGAAAAAAATTATATAAATAAATAAGGATATACCAAACATGATCTTAATTTCTTTCAAGTTTTAAATTTGTAGTTTTTACCTTCGAAATCCCAAATTAATAATATTTTATGTTTCAGATTCTAAATCGATAAAAAAATAAAAGTCATTTAAGTCCTATATGTATAGTTTTATTATCTTTCAAACCTTATATTGATAATATATCAAACCAATATAATTTCTAATGTTTAATAAAATAAGGGACGGATTTTCTGCACGAATATTCAAATAAGAAATGCATGAATAAACTTGATTTTTAGTAATAAAATAAAATAAATCACACACATGCACTTTATGGGACAGCAAAAGACAACCTAAGCTAGAATTATGGCCAAGATTGTGAATCTAATATGGACCCCACTACTTTTTTTCAACTTGCATTGTTTTCATTTCGTTATAAATTGGACAGCACATACATTATTTATTTTTTCGAAAGTGCACATATATATTATTACTATTAACTATACACTATGTAACTACATTTTTCTCTTTAAAAAGTACCACGTGATCGTTATATGACTGCGAATCACGATTGGATCGAATCTGATTTACTTAAAAACCTACACCCTATTTAATGTGGTACCGAACTTTATTAATCATATAATGAACTTACCGACACACCAATTTCTTAAAATTATAAACCCAATGTAATACTATGTAATAATATAATAAAAATTCATATAAGGTGGTGTCATGTATTAGACTAGATATAACTTAACACAAATTAACACCCATTTTTTTTAAAATATTAAAGCGTCACTGCTCAAATTACGTTCCGTCTCAAGTAAGTGTGTCTCATATTAAAATGTATAGATGCTTAACAATTAATAGAAGAGAATTTAAATTTGAAGAATGAGCACCTGAATTTGATCACCGATGTTGACTATGAACGCATGTGGGGTTGGTTTTACGGTGAGCCACCCGTCGTGTCGTCGGACTTGGAGCCCCGGAACGTTTTGATCGGGTAGAAGCAGGGTCATTCCACCCGGATCCGAATGTGAGGAGAGGCCTAGGGTTAGATCCGGCTGTGGACATTTCGGGTAAA
The DNA here is from genome assembly GCA_037126765.1 of Stenogyne calaminthoides. Classification (NCBI taxonomy): domain Eukaryota; kingdom Viridiplantae; phylum Streptophyta; class Magnoliopsida; order Lamiales; family Lamiaceae; genus Stenogyne; species Stenogyne calaminthoides. The sequence goes on from JBBCBC010000024.1 coordinate 30,348,114, forward strand.
AATTGACCCGTAAGCATGCCCCGATATCCTCCCCACCAAAAGCATTTTGAAGAAACCCTTCTTTTAGTCCCAAATTTATCGATAAGATCTCAAGTAAAATGCCCCCTAGCCTCACTACTTCCGTTGAGTATTCGGCAATTACTTCCCTACAGTTCAAACCGTACAAGAAATTTTAATTAATTTGGAGAAACCTACTATATATTTTCAAAATTATAAACACCAAACTGAATTTGAATTTGAAGTAGAAATCATTTTCAATGGAACATGTGATTCTTTTGCCTGTTAAATTGACACTCCAATTACTATAATTATGAAATGTTGGTTGGCAACCGACATGGCCAAATTTGTCAAAAAAAGGGTGCTACATGTCTAAGTTATTAGAGAAGGGTACCATTTTAATATCTATTTAATATTTCCAACACGTGTTTTCACGTGTTCTTACTTCGTAATTCATATTAAAATCTCACACGTGTAATTTAATTGCAAAAATCTAACACTGTACATTCGACTTTATCCAAAAAGACTGAATTTGTTCATACTAGCTTCGTACTGAAATCTGTCACTTAGCATTTAATTCAAGATAGATAAAGATTTCAACACTATAAATTCAATTTTCTCTAAAAGGAATGAACTTCCAACCAGATTAATTACTCAAAAGCAACAGAAATACTAAATCAAAAATTAAAATTACCTTAAATCATTAGGGAGTGCAGGCCACTTATTAAAATCCCTCAAATTGCAAGGCAAATAGTGAAGATAATAATAATCACTCCAATCAAGAATGGCACCTTTTTCCACACCTAACCGGCTACCGTACCCTTCGTAGGTCTTCGGTGAATTCGCATACTCTTGTTTAACTTCGGAGGGCTGACGGAAGAATTCCCGCCAGACCTCCTGGGCCCGGTCCATTAATTCGGGTCGGACCCCATGGTTAACCACTTGAAAGAATCCCCACTCACGACAAGCCTCCGAGACCTGACTCAATGTCACGTCTCGAAGATTCTCGTCGTACAACCCTCCAAGGTCAACCACGGGTATGTTGACTGCCCCCGCGGTCGACTTGAACGACGGTCGAGCCTCCAGGGGCTTGACATATTTCTCGGGAATCGAGTCGATGCCGCTTTCCGACAACGATTGGACTCGAACAATAGGCTCCGGCCAACACTCCATCAAAATATATATAGCCTAAATAAATTTATTTTGGATATAGATTTTTTTTTAAGGTGTGAATGTTTGAAGAGATGATGTGTTATTTTATAGATATGAAGGGGTATTAAAGGTGGTCGGAGAGATATATGATGGTGGTTGTTGAAGTTGACGTGATGAGAATAGAACGTGAAATTTGTGTGCCAAATACTTGTGTGGACAAACGAGGTTGATGTGATTATCATTGTATATATATTTAAATGTATTTCGGTATGTGTTTGTGTCATAATAAATAAATCTTGAGAGCGACAGGGGTATATATGTGTATAGAAATTACATGCATGCGTCATGTACATAGCCTATGTATACACATGTAAGTACGTAAGGGGTGGTTTAGAATTCCGAAATGTGCTTTTTAGAATCACTTATTTTAAAGTTGGTAGTCACAATATTAAAAAAAAATAAGTATTTTTGGAGTATTTATTGAGATTGTAAACAAGTACTATACGTAATATTTTACAACTTGTGTGTGCATGTAACTAAATATATACTCCAAATTTGCACCCAAAAAAGGACATAAAGATTAAGAAAGTATAATAATGAATAGAGTTTTGAGGTGTAATTTTATAAATTTTTATGTATAAAATAAAGACATGAGATGAATTGTGTGTATATGAGGTCAAAAGTAATGACATTTTATGTAATATTATGGATATTGTGAGAATGAAGATTATTGAGGGTATTCAACTTTGAGAGTTCGCATGTTATTATAACTTATGAGACAGATCAAAAGGAAAAATATATGACGAGATATATATTTTTGTACTCAAGGAGGTAGAAAGAAATAGATGGCAATTAATTAATTATTTTAAAAATTAATTTATTATTTTAATTATTAATACAAAACTCACTTATATAAATGCATTAAAAAATTAAAGTAGCATATGATTAGGGGTAGCCGTATATTTTTCTGTGATTTGTGAGAACTTTAGATTAGGAACAAGAAGATTGGTTTTAGGCGCATTGCGGCGCCGTAAACAATTTGATATGTTGGATGGAGTTATTTGTTCCACAGTGTGACACGACGTGTATTCTACTAAAATATAAATGTAAATACTAAATACAAAATATTATAGATGTATGTCTATATCTGTATAGCTATATCTAGAGCTCTCAAAATGAACCAGACTCATTGGATCGATTGGAGCCCGTCTGTATATAAGGTTGGTTGGGTTAAATATTTACGAGCTCGTCAGAGAATGAGTCCATTTGGGTTGGCCTGTTTGGACCGCGGGTTGGGTTGAGTTGGTCAGTGGGCTTTTAAATAATAATAATAATAAATTTTTAATAATATTATTAAACTTAATTAAAATACAAAAAAGTAAATATAAAAAATAATTTATTAAGATATTATTCATATAATGTTTAAAATTTACACACACTTTTATGTGAAAATGTTCATATTATGAAATTAATTTCATTACACTTATAAAATTATATCAATACTCTTATAAACTAATATCTCTAGCTTTTAATGTTATAATCTCAGTTTACAAGTGTTATTATATTAAATTATAAATGTAGTGGTAAAAATTTAAGATATTAACAAGTTTTATTGAAGAGTTGCTCTAAAATTTATTATAAATAATACATATAAAAAAAATATTTTATTAAAAAAAAACCACGGGCTAGCCCACTAAGCCCACTACCTGCTATGGATTGAGTTGGGTTGAGTAAATTTCAACCCACGCCCAAAGTGAATTGGTTCGCTCAAACCCACAAAAATATAGATTAAAGTGGATTTTAGGGCGGCTCGATCAGCCAACCCGTTCTGACAGTGGCTATCTGTACTGATTCCTATAATCCTATCCACCTTACATTATTTTAATATAGAAAAAACTTGCAAGTTGATTTGTTTTTAAAAGATAGGAGTGGTGGGTGAGTTATACTGGTTGATCTGCAAATATTCAACGCATATCCAATGCACGTGTAGTGGACCTGTCAAACAACATTTATGGATTATTTAATGTGTATTACATGTTTCTCAAATAATAATAATAATAAAATACTACTCGTATTAGGATTAGATTATTAGGGGCGTGACGGATGACAGATGCTGTTGAATTTTTAATTATTTTCACTTGAGAATTGAGAATTCCTTTTAAAATTTTGAAAAAGAGTGAAAATGAAGACATGTATTCAATTACATCGTACATTAATAATACAATTTAAAAATGTGTAACTTTTTATAGTAAAATATATAATTTATTATATTAAAAAATACAACTTATTTATATTGAATCGTGTAAATATTAATATAAAAAAATAATTGTATGGTTCAATGTAAAAAAATTATATATTTTATTATAATAAATTGTATATTTCTAAAATACATTATATCCAATAAAACACTAACAAATTAGGTTGGATTGGGAAGAGGGAGACACATGTAAGACAATAACAAGATGGGTCATGAACTCATGATTTTTTTTAAAGGACTATGAATTCATGATTTAATTACGTTAGGTGTAGTAAATCACTCCCTCCGTCCTACCTATTATAGAGATTTGTTTTTTTTTAAAAATAAATATTCCAATTATATATATTTGTTTTTGTGTAAAATTAATTTTTTTCTAATTTATTTATTAATATAATATTATGCATTAATTCCATTGAAAATTATAACATTTATTAAATAAAGTTATTTTGCTTGTTTAGTTTACTTTTTAGTACAAATTTGTAATCTTTATAAAAAGTAAACAAGCTAATTAATTGGGAGTAGAATTAATACTATATTAAATGTATAATGTAAAAACAAATTAAAATTTTAATATTCTTATTTTTCAAAAAAAATCTTATTATAATAACTTTTATTTTTTAATTTGTGTAAAAATAATTATATGTCTATTTTTATAGACGGAGGGAGTAGATAATACGGTGAAAAGTAGGAATTCATACAAATGAGATCTTATTTCCATGATATACATTAATTGATCTCCTAAACAAAACTGCGATGATCAAACATCTACTTTTCAAAATTTATTAACTAGCATTTTGTTTTATTACTAAGTTTTGTTTGCATGCAATTTGTAGTATATTTTAAAAATATACACTTTATTATACTAAATTATTAATTTATTATACTAAAATATGTAATTTATTTTATAAAAAAATAATACTTAATATAATAAATTATATATCTCTAAATATACTACTCCCTCCATTTTTTAATAGATGTCATTCTGGGGTTTTTAAGACAAATTAAGGATATATTTTTTTTCCAAAATTAACCTTAATTATTATTATTTAAATATTCTTAACAATAATTGTTATTGACTGAAAAAATATACACACAACATTTTTATAGGAAATTTGAAATTACCATATTAAGGGCAAATATGAGATAAAGGGGGAGAAAATTTCATAACGACGTCTATTTTAAAAATATTTCAAAATGCTAAAACGACATTTAATTAAAAATGGAGGGAGTATAAAATGCACCCACCCACTCCTCTTTAGTGATAACTGATAAACTACCAAACATCGACTTGTAATAATTCAATTCGAAATTATGATCTCGCTCAAGTTGAGAGAGGTGCAAACCTAGATACTAGTGCTGATGATATAATATTTACATAATAAAATATTTAGTGGACGAAGTTGTTACACTTAATAGTTAAATTTCAAGTTAAATAAAGGGAAAATGATTTTTTTTTATCTTATAACATTTTTTTTATTATGTTGATTTTAAAATTTTTTAATTTCGTTTTATAATGAACACACTCTTAAATGTTTGGTCCTTTCAACTTTTAAATTTTAATTTTCGTTTCATGATTACATGAATTAAAATAAAAATATGGCAAAAATATATAAATTATAAGACGAAAAATACAATTTAAAAGTTAACAAAATCAATATATATATATATATATATATATATATATAAATTGTCTGAAAAAAAAATTAATAGGATGAAAAAAAAAAAAAATGCAAATTATATAGAACAAAAGGATGAGAAATACTAACACTTGCTAAACAATAAAATAATCAGAAATAATTAGCAAAGAGCCAAAGAGCAAGGGGGAAGACATGCATCATTTGTTGTGTACGGAGTGGATCGCAATTTATTATGTAACTACGATTCTTTGTTGTAAAGTCAGAGTTTATATTGTGCAATTTGTTTGATGTTTTGATATGATGATTAATATCTTTGTCGACATCAATTATTGTGAACTTACGTTTCATCTAATTTTGCACTTTGTGTCCTCTATTATAAAATGTTATTTAATTTTGCCGATACATACATACTTCAAAATTTTCAATTGAATTCACACTATTTAATTCTTACATGCATGTTTCGAAAAAAATATATATATACTCACACTATAATCTCTCGAAATAAGATAACAAAAACTTCCAACTTTCTTAAAAGGTGACATTTTTAAGGTGGAAATTAGTATGTTTTCTAGAATTTGAATTTGTCTTGAGAAACATCACAAAAATATTGTTTAATTATTTAGAAAATAAAATATAAGATCTTTAAAGTTATTTATAAATGTTAACCACAATATTAAGAGACACACTCGTGTGAAATTCTCCCACGTGAAGACCAGTCAAAAATCTAATTAAAGACAAAGAGACAAATAAAATACAACATGCTTAATTTAAATTAAATACTATATAATAGTCCAATATTATACGATTCTGAAAATGATTTAGAGTAAATTGTGCCAAAATCAGCATCAATATCAACGTCAATTCCCTCTTTGCTTTAAAAATTATGTGAAATCTCTTGTGTTCTTATAAATACGGCGCGAAACCTCCATTTTTTTTAGATAATAGAAAATGTATTATTGACTCGGTTTTTAGTATTATTTTTTTAACATTTTTTGTTGGAAAAGGATAGGCCACTCTTCATTAACTATATTAAAGGGAAGTTTAGAGTCAAGTCTTCATATTTTTATAATTTTAAGTTTTTATATAGCTAATTGTAAAATTATGAAGGCTTGGTGTCAAACTCCCCTTTAATATAGTTTATAGAGGGTAATTATGTTATTTTCCAATAAAAAAGATGAAAAAAAAACACTAAAAAACGAGTGTATAATACACTTTCCATCATCTCAATAAAAATGGGGATTTCACGTCATATTTATAAAACTAAAAGGTAGGTTTCACACATTTTTAAAGCACAATGGGACTTGAAGCCGATTTTTCAAATCACAGGGGGGTTTGACGCACATTACCCAAATATTTTATCCATGATTTTGGAATTTTTGGCTATATTATAAAGGAGAAAATAATATACTGGACTTTTTTAGGTTAAAAACGAACATTCTTTCCAAAATGAGTGTCTTTAAAATAAAACAAATGTTACTCACACCTACCTTTTTAATAAATACACCATTTGGATTAATACACCATTCGTATGATGAATACACTTCCCCTGATTTTTTTTAAGTACCCTACCTTGTACACTCTCCCTCATGTTTTCACATTTAAAATTTCGGAAAAAAATTCTGAATTATGTACATGAATTCGGAAAGTTTTCTCGAATTTACTATAAAAATTTGAAAAATATTTTCGAACTGTGGGATCAATATTTCACATGTAAACCAACATAATTTTTTTTCGAAGTTATTACAATAATTCAAAAATACTTCTCGAATAACATAAAAAATCTCGAAAAATATTTTCAATCAGAATGAACATTTTTTCACATGTAAAATTTCAGAATATTTTTTCGAATTATGTACATAAATTCAGAAAAAATCTCGAACCTACTGTAAAAAATCGAAAAATATTTTCGAACAGTAAGATTAATATTTTACATGTAAACTTCATATCGCTAGGCCGTGGTCTGCCACTCATGCGGAGATATTTGCGGCTCTCCATGCACTTCAATTTGATGGACCAATGGAGATGGATTCTACGCTTGCAATCAAGGTCGTGCTCGGCGATGGGAACACGCTACCTTGGTGTGTCCGAGGCCTTAATTTGGGACCGCTCGATCAAGCCTTCACTATATAGTCACTCATATACACCATCAGGGGAATCCGGCAACTGACATGTTAGCTAAATTGTTTAATCATAATGTTTGGATTGGTGGTTATTCCACCTTTTTACATAACCATCTATATCATGATATGAACAAGGATTATTTTCGTGCATCGAAATAATGCCTTTATTTTACAGGAGTTTTCATTTTTTCCTTGACTAGGGGTTTTGCTCACACGAGAGTTTTACCCTAGCCAGGTTTTTAGTCTGGACCGATTTGTGGTCTTATGACTCTAGATTTTCTTTTTATTTTTTAATAATACATATTTCACATGTAAACCGATGTAAAGGGTAATTTTGATATTTTATGTGCCTATTTTTTTTAAAAAAAAAATTTACTAAATGTACAGGTTTGAGTAACCTGAGCTTTAAAATAATCTCTTCGAGTGGGCCTTGATTTCTCTAGACTAAGGCCCAATGACCCACAATAATTAATATTTATGTTTTTGTTATTATCTATTTCCATTAAGCTGGAATACAAATGGCGGGTGCAAGCACCTTTCTTTCTTTCTTTTTTTTTAAAAAAAAAACAGGTGCAAGCACCTTTCAAGTTGCACATATTCATGATTGTTACATTTCAATTTAAATAACATACTTATAGCATTAATTTGATATTTTATCCGATTTTCAATCTTATTGAGAGTATTTGGACAACAGGCCACATGTCATGTTAGTCCTTTGGGGATATCTTTGTAGTTGGTAATTCGTTTATGTTTTTTTTTTTTCTTACTTCATATTTTAATCTATATCCATGATTATATATTACCTCCTCCTTCCCAATTTTTATTGGACTCTCACTGTTCATAAGGATTTAGTGGAATAGTGATAAAATAATGAGGTAAGAAGAGTTGTTTATTAATATTTTTTATGATAAAATAATAAAATGATGGATAATTGAGGGTAAAAAGTGTTATTTAATAATATTTTATGTGATAAAGTGTGCAAGTAACTTTACCATAAAGATTGAGATAAAAATATAGGCTACTTTACCATAAAGAATGGACGGAGGGAGTAATTTTTCTTACTTTTTTTATTTTACATGTATTTTTCATAAGTTCCAACTTCCAAGTTCCTTTTTTTGTTAATGTATATTTTTATTATTGGACGTATGTAGGCCGTCTAACTGACAAGACATAACTTGATCCGATCCAAAACATTTTAAGGCCCAGCGAACTAATAAATCAGCCAATTATTGTAAATTGCAACATATACTCTCGTATCTTAAATAACTGTTGTTTTAAGAGATTGAATTTGTTTCTTTTTCTTTTTTCTTTTTGATCAAGTAAATGATAATTCAAACCTATAATCTCACGACACAGATAGTATTGCTCTAAATACTTGAGCTATTCTACTTTATCAGATGAAATTTGTTTTAATTAAGCACAAAGTCTCATGTGAAACCCATAACATTAAACTTATAAATTGATATCACTACTCTTATAAATTAATATTTATAGCATTTAATATTATAATTTCAATATATAAATGTAATTGTATCAGTTAATAAGTATAATAATATTAGTTTATAAATATAGTGGCATAAATTTCATAGCATGAATAACATAATAAGTTTGAATGGAGATCTACTCCTAATTAAATGTTTCTTTAGACATTTTCCTCCCATTTATCCTCTTTTACCCCTACCCAGACCCTATCAATTTTTCTTATGGCTAAAATTAAGGAATATGAATTTGATAAATAATTATAACTTTTCTTAATTTCAGCACTCAATCATAAAAAATCAATTATTCAGGACTGAAGGGAGTATTGTGTTTTCTCATGGATAGTGTGAATATAGTAAATTGAGAACTCTGATTAAATTGAAGTCGATTGTGCTCTGTGGACTTCACTTCGAACTCAAACTCGACTCAATAAAAAACTCGGTAAACTCCAACTAAGCTCAATAATTTACATAGCGAAAAATAATACTCCCTCCGTCCCATTTGAGGGTTCACACTTTGACCGGCACACATTTTAAGAAAAAACAACTTTGTTGACTTTTTAAAGGGGATTGAGGGTAGAGATTGTGAGGGTGGAGATTGTGTGATGGAAATTGTAAGATTATTTTCCATATTTGGGGTGTACAACTTGAAATGGGACGAACCGAAATAGAAAGTGTGAAGGCTCAAATGGGACGGAGGGAGTACTTTGTATTATATTCATAATTAAGGCATATACTCGTAAAGAAATAAAATACCAATGATAAAGACATTTATTTTTTACGTTTAATCAGTTTTCAAAACTTCCACTTACAATTATGTACAAGGTCCATTTTAATGGGCTTTGGAAAAACTTGCAATGCATAATGGGCTATATGGTTTAAAGGTTAGAGTTTGACCATTGGGTTCGGGGTGTTGGTTAGAGTTTGACCATTGGGTTCGGTTATTAACACCCCCATAATTGGGAGATACACCCTCCTATTAGTTTACCCATTAATTTTTTAAAATATTAGTAAATACACACTCATCGAACTGTCAAAATTACCCTTGTTCAATTTAATCTCACTCTCTCTTCTCCTTTTATTATAAACCTAACAAAAAATACACCTCTTCCCTACAAAAAATATTTCGGAAGATTTAATTTGAATTTAATACACAATTTCGCAAGCATTGTGTTGAAATTTTAACTTAATTTCGGAACATTGTTTTTGAAATTTTCGAATAGATTTTTCCTTTTCAAAACCTTAAAAATTCGACATCTTCTTTTCGAAATGTTTCGATGATTTCAAAAAACCAGGTCCAAAATACGTAAATCGTGAATGTTAAAAAAAACGTGGGAATGACAATCATACACTTTTCATCCTACTTTTAGGGCAAAAATACAACAATTAGTACAAAATACAATAATATTTAACAAATAACAACATAAAAGTTTTCAACATTCAACCCTCAGTACTTCATAAATTTTTCAACATTCAACATAAAAAGAAAAGAAAATGGAGAACAATGAGATTCACTTAAAAATGTAATCCAAGACCCACTAATTTTCGTCATAGTTGATAAAAAACACACTCTACAATCCTTTTACCCCTAATCTTCAATTTTGAAACTAGAAACTTGGAGGAGAAATTCTTTCCTATTTTATTGCAGAAATACCGTGCGCCATTTCAAATACCATCAAGTGAGTGTATTTAGTATCAATTTTTAAGTTTTTAAAATATAAGGACAGATAAGTCATTTTATAATAACATTAAAATTAAAGAAAAATGGAGGGGGTGTATCTCCCAATTATGGGGGTGTGAATAACCGGGCCCTTGACCATTATGTACAAGGCCTATAATGATGTGGCTATACTTCCTAGTACTTAATGGGCTATCCTAAAAAAGGGAAAACAAAATAGAGTCGTGTAGTTCAAATTAAGAAAGGCCTGACTCGTATAGAGTTTTATCAATTACTCCATCCTTTTCATTTTCTTGATAAGGATCATAAATTATGAAAATTATTAAATAATAATAAATATATTTGTAATGTGACATTCAACTCTTTAATTTATTTATATGATCATTTATAGCATATTATTATAAAATTAGATATAAGAAAAAAATAAAATGAAAATTATTAATTTGTTGTGGGGCGAAAAAATTTTCGATACGAAAACAAATAAAATGAGATAGAAGAAATAATAAATATCTATCTATACTATATTATAAAGTGATTAGAGAATAAGAAACTTTTTTAGACACTTTTACCCCTCTTGATTTTTGTATAAAATAATTTTACCCTTGTTTTCTATAACTTATACTATATTACTAATTACAATAAATATACATATTTATTATTCTCTTCACAATAATAGCGTCCCTTGAACTAAAGAATCTATTTGTTTTGAAATTTAGGTGGGTGGGGAAAGTCATGATTTCGAAATCCTATGGATTTGAAAGTCTCGGTGAAGACATCATGAACTTGGTTCTATATTTACAGACATGATCCTTAATTGTCACGACTAATACCTTTTGTAATGTAAATCATACCCTTCAGTTATCACTATTAATACCTCTGTTGTAATATAAGTTACATCCTTCATTATTATGAGTAATACCCTTTATGTAGCAGAAAGACATACCCTTCAATTATCATAACTAATATTCCCTCCGTCCCAACTATTTTTCACACTATCTTTTTTCTCATGTTTTAGCAAGCGGGTTATTTATTAATATTTGAAATGATAAAGTGACTTTAAGGAGGGTATGATAGATCTACCTCTCCTCTATTATATGTCTTCTTAAAAATTATTTTATCATTTCAAATACTAATAAAAAATGTGCTCGCTAAAACACGATAAAATAGTAATGAGTCCGTCCTTTTAGCAATATAGGTCATACCTCTTAACTAGTTTTACAGATGCTTGTGTGAAACTTGTTCACCTTATACTTTGCCATCGGTGAATAGTAAAAAGTATGTGTTTATTTAATAGATTTTGCTTGATGACAAATCAATATGTAATAGTGATTGATGTTGTATTATTGTATTGTATTGGAGAGCGAGAAAAACAGTGATGTGATTATATTAAATTTTATAAAAAAATAGGAATGTATGTGTATTTTATAGGAGTGAAAGTTGAAATGTGATTTTAAATTTCAAACTATAATGAGGCGGGGTTAATTCATAAAGTTCTAAGTTCGCTCAAGTGAATTTCAATACAAACATATACACAAAATGTCTTTTGAAATGAATCACTACATTGTCCTTTTTATTTTAAAAATATTAATTCAATTGTTTTCAAATTGACGAGAAATAAAATTTCATTTGTTTATCAATCATTAAAATTATGAACTTGGATCCTCTCTATTTTTTTGTAAAATTTCAAGAGAAAAAACACAAAATAAATTAATATAAAAAATATAAAGTGTGGGACCCCTAATAAATTAATATAAGAAAATAATAAAATGTGGGACCTCAGCATTGTGTCTTTCCTATCTCTTGAAATTTACAAAAAAAAAAATAAAAAATGGAAATGGAGAGGATCCATATTCCAAAATTATAGATGTATCATGTATTTCATTTGTTTATCAATCATAAAAATGTTTCACAGTAACAAAGTTATTAAATAACAATAAATTTATCTATAATGTGTCATTTTTACTCTTTCATTTACTTACATGGTCATTTATTGTTGGAAAACTCCATTCTCATTCACACCAAAGAAAAAACGAAAAAAAAAAAAATGCAAAATTAACAAACAAACAAAACAAGATTAATGTGAAAAACTTTAAAACCGAAGAAAACCAGAGAGAGCCACGAAAAGAAATATTCACTATATGATAAATTTCTACAATCACACAAATTTATTTTCTCTCCGACACCCCTACAATATTGCAAGTCTACATTTATTCTCACATTTCTCACAAGAACAATATTTAACTCGAATCAAACACAATACTATGTGTATTTCTTATTTTAGTGTACTTGTATAAAAAACTCCCAAAATAAAATTGTAAAAGTCTCACCCCTTTGATATCAAATGATATGAAACAAAACAACTTCTTTTATTTTAACAAAGCCCAAACCCAACATTTATAGCAAAATATTATAAAATCAAACATAAGATAAACAAAATAGAATGTGACATTTAACTTTACTAGATTAGTGTAAAATGATAAAAGAAAAATTATCATGCTACACGGATAGACATAATCCAATAATACAAGTATTGTACAATATATTAAGTATATGATACTACATATCTGAGCATTATTGAACAGTAACTAACAATATAACATAGAAAAAAAATAAGTAATCACTTGATTTTGGAGCAAAATTTCTCCTCTAACAAACAAATAAAATGAGATAAGAATGAAATAATAAATATTTAATTAAGAGTATGCATAATATATAAGGTTATCCACAATAAGTGAGTGGTAGCAATGTAGTCAAAGGTGTTGAAAACGTGGGAGAATTTTGAATACGATCAGAAGTGGAATAAATACGCGCAAACGTGTGATGAATTATTGGACAACACACACATATAAAAAGAAATAAGAAAAAAAAAAGGACTGTGATTGTCTAGTGTCTTGATTAAAAACTTCGACCCAGTCGATTCTGTGGGTCCTATTATGTAATGTTTCTTTTTTTCTTTTAAAAAAATAACGAGAAACTCCCTCACTTGTATTGTTGTCCCTCCAACCACACGGATTGTAAATTGAAAGATGTGTTCAAGTAGCAAACATTTATAAAAAAGAAACAACAAGATTCAATCCCAAGGCAAATCCCCGTAATATTTCAATATGAATTTTGTCCCGCACAGAGTTCGAATCTGCATTGCAGGGAGACTTCTCCCCACATCACCACAAACCTTAGTACTTAAATATGTCCTTCGGGGTTCCCTTTCTTTTATTAATTATCCAGGAATCACAATTAAACCTATTAAAAAAAATGAGCAGTTCGAGAGCCAGCTAGCTGTTAGGATTAAAGCAGCAATTATGGAGAAAATAATAGAAACAAGAATTAAGGAACACAAATTTGGTTACCCAGTTCGTCAGGAATGACTACGTCTGGGGGCACTACCAAGCCAGGAGATCAACTATATTTTTGGTGATGTACAAATACAATGAGTCAAAAGTGTTTAAATATGAGACTGGGCCAAAATCCTAAAATCCGTGCAGGCATCCGAACCGCTCGACCACGGGCCTTGGTCGAGCGGAAGTGCTCGACCTCTTCCACTGGTTGAGCGCCTTGTGCGCGCTGCATGGGGGGTGCTCGACCGAGCATAAGTGCTCGACCACGAGCACAGGTCGAGCGCCTCCCGCGCACTGCATCCCGGTTTCGATCAGGCTCCATCAATCCCAACAATCTCCCACCTGGAGACTGACTCCAACTGTAACTTGTCTCCTCCGTTTCAACGGTCTCTCTTACTGGTAGTAGTGCCAGGCCTTTATCTCAGTTTTCAAGGCCAGTTGAAGTCATGCATAACTTCAACTTTTCTAAGGTCACAACCTTAGTCAACATGTCAGCAGGATTCTCACTTCCTCGAATCTTCATCAGCTGTAAGATCTTGTTCTCAATGAGGTAATGTATGTAATGATACCTTAACTCAATATGCTTCGTCCTCGAGTGAAAGGCTGGATTCTTTGCCAAGTGAATAGCACTCTGACTGTCACTATACAAAATACTATCCTTTTGCTCCTTCCCCAACTCACACGAGAGATTCTGCAACCAAACCATCTTCTTACTAGCCTCAGTAACTGCAACGTACTCTGCTTCTGCAGTGGACTGAGCTACGATCTTCTGCAACTTAGAAGCCCAAGAAATTGCTATACCACCAAAAGTAAACACATACCCGGTTGTACTCCTCATTTTGTCGAGATCACTGGATGCCAAGTCTGCATCAACATATCATGTCAACTCAATACTTTTGCCCTCAAAGCACAAAGCTTGTTCAGGTGTACCTCTCAAGTACTTAAGGATCCACTTCACTGCCTCCCAATGCTGCTTGCCCGGATTACCCATAAACCGGCTAACCACTCCCACTCCATGTGCAATATCAGGTCTTGTACACACCATAGCATACATCAAACTGCCAATTGCCGAAGCATACAGGGTGTTTTGCATGTAGGCTCGCTCCTCATCGCTGCTAGGTGAGTCCTTGTTGGATAGCTTGAACTGACTTCCCAACGGGACACGAACTGGCTTTGCACCTTCCATACTAAATCTCTTCAAGACCTTCTTTATGTATTCAGCCTGTGAAAGATACAACTTTCCTGCCACCCTATCACGATGATAGGTAGTAAAATGTGCATGTTTTTAATACGATAGAGTACAATTTATTGAACTCGTTTATGTTAGAATGGCATGTTGGATTACTTATTTGTGTTTTGATAGTATAATTCCGCACTTGATCGACTTGTGTGTTTTCAAGTATCTTTAGGTGATTTTTGCAGAAAAAAAGTTGTTGGACCAATTGTGTAATAAAGGCCCACACTGGCTGACCCAGTGCAGGCCCATATTCCAGAAGCTGTGAAGGAAGGATCCAACGTGAGTTATTTGGTGGAAAAGATTTGGTCAGATTTGGTCAGGATATATGTAAGGGAAGATTTGATTGGCTGAAGATTTGGGGAGAAAGATATGTTGGGCTATCTCAGCCGAATTGAGGGGAGAAAAAGTGGGCCACGCCCTGAATATAAAAAGACTCCAATTGTTGAAAGAAGTACCACGTTTGGAATACCAGAAGAGAGAGGAGGCGCACGATAATTTTCAATTAGGAGAGAAATTGGACATGCGAGACGTGCAGTTTTGAGAGTCGTATTTAGTTAGTTTTCTTTTATCCCAACTCCGGGAATTTTTGAACCCGTGTTTAATGTTGATGTTTTAATTCGAGACGTTTACGATATTTGTTTTTTGGATTGTTTAATTTATCTATTTTAAATTCTTCGTGTTTAAATTAATTGGTTTAGACTGGTCATCTAGGTTAATTGTTTAAATATGTCTGTTAAGTCTAAGCATGTAATCCGTGTAATTATTATATGTGGAGACTCTTGGTAACAACTAGTAGGTTCACTAGGGTGAATTGAACCAGGTTCTTACGGGTCGCGCTAAGTGTACTTGGGAATTTGTTTGCTCACTATCCTAGGGTTTAATGCTTTTAACTGAGTTAAATCTATGGGCTAACCTAGACTGCTTAGTTAGAAAGGTTTTCTTGAAGAGATGTCTTTTCAATTAAATATACTTAAGGGATATGACCGGGAAATCGAAGCGCTTTTGATCCCCGAGGGGCATTAATCTTGAAAACAAATAAAGTAAACGTCGAGATTAAAGTGGCCGTGTTAACATGGGGGATGAATGAACCGTGAGTTGGGGTATTTATCTCTTCTTGGTTTCACCCATTAAATCTTTAGTGTTATTATTTTTAATTGTTTTGTTATTTTTGTCAATTACTGTTTAATTTTCTTTTTAGTTATAAAAATTCAAACCATTCCCCCCCTCTTTGCGTTTGTCCTCAAAATTCGTACAACTAGCACAATTATAATTTTGCGTTCCATGTGGATCGATCTCGTACTTATCACTGCTACAAACTTGTAGGATAGTTTGGGTTATTATTATTTTTGTTGCACCTCGACAGTGCGGTCAAATTTTGGCGCCGTTGCCGGGGAACGGTGTGAATAATTTTTGTGTTTTTTGTGTGGGATTTGTGAGGATTTTTTTTTGTGCTTTCTATTTTTTTTCTTAGTATTTTAGTGTCTTAGTTGTTAATTTCTCTTCTCTCGTAATCCCTCGTTTATTTCGTGTGTCGCTGTAACTTTTCTGCAATTTTGACATTGGGTTACCCAGTGTCACAGTAGCAGTGGAATTTTTGCAGTCCCTTTTTAGTTGTCTTTTTTGAATGTCTATCTCAATTTTGTTGCAGGCTCTCCAGTGCTTGAAGTGAATGGGAATGGTGGATTGCTAGTAACACCCTACACTCTTTCGTCTGTCCGGTGATACTCTTTCTCTTATCTTGTCTTTTCTTCCTTGTGCATATTTATTTTTGTTGCTTGTGGACAAGCAATGTATTAAGTGTGGGGGAAGAGGCATTGATATTTGTGATTGTGCATGGAGAAGTTGAGTCGCGATGATGAGTCGAGTGTATTTGTGTATGAATGTGATATCATTGTGTGGTGATAACTATGGAGTTTTGGTTAAATCTGCTTTGATTAATGCAAAAGGAAGTTGTGAATAAATGAAGGTTTCATAAGAGAGTCCACTTGAGTCTATGATAGTAATTGGTGAATTGATGAGTATAGTGCTGAGTCGTGCTTTGATCTCTTGTGTTTGAAGTAGTCTAATTAGGTGGTTTGATGAATGATGCTTGCATAGTGTACCACCTAAGGTTGGAACATTTTTGTGGTATGGAGAAAGAGAGTAGTTGAAGAATTGTGTGGAAAACAAAAGGCCGGTACAGTTGCCCATTTTTAGGGCTCATTTCCAAAAAAAAAAAAAAACTTTTTGCGAGCTAAAACCTAACGATGGAGTGAAGTTGCAGCCTTGCGTTTCAAAAAAGAAAAAAAAAAAAAAAAGGGTGCTGAGACAACTGCCTACTTTCGGGGGTTCGAACGTTCGCAGTCGGAAACAATTAGAGCTAAAACCCAAAAAGTAGAGTGGTGCTGCAGACCTTGAGAAAAATAAGGGGATAGGGGGTACACTAGGTTGTAGAGTTTGTCGAAACTACCTAAGTTAAATGGAGTGTGTGATGAGGGGGTCAAAGTATGGCGAGGGGCTGAATGAATCAATGAGTTGAGGATCTATCGTATATAATCTTGGAACTTGAGTGAAAACCTTCGAAAATTCATGATTCCTAATTGTGTTAACCTTAGTCCGGAGCTTTGTGAGTTGCTACTTTGCTTGAGTATCATGTTTTGTGTGTGTTGAAAGGACCTGAGCGAATTTCTTGGCTTCTCCATTATTGCTCGTTGATGTGTTTTACTTGAGGACAAGCAAGAGTTCAAGTGTGGGGGTATTTGATAGGTAGTAAAATGTGCATGTTTTTAATACGATAGAGTACAATTTATTGAACTCGTTTATGCTAGAATGGCATGTTGGATTACTTATTTGTGTTTTGATAGTATAATTCCGCACTTGATCGACTTGTGTGTTTTTAAGTGTCTTTAGGTGATTTTTGCGGAAAAAAAGATGTTGGGCCAATTGTGTAATAAAGGCCCACAATCGGGTCGAATTCAAAGGCAGCCCATATTCCGTGTTCGTGAAGGAAGGATCCAACATGAGTTATTTGGTGGAAAAGATTTGGTCAGATTTGGTCAGGATATATGTAAGGGAAGATTTGATTGGCTGAAAATTTGGTGAGAAAGATATGTTGGGCTATCTCAGCCGAATTTAGGGGAGAAAAAGTGGGCCACACCCTGAATATAAAAAGACTCCAATTGTTGAAAGAAGTACCACGTTTGGAATACCAGAAGAGAGAGGAGGCGCACGATTATTTTCAATTAGAAGAGAAATTGGACATGCGAGACGTGTAGTTTTGAGAGTCGTATTTAGTTAGTTTTCTTTTATCCCAACTCCGGGAATTTCTGAACCCGTATTTAATGTTGATGTTTTAATTCGAGACGTTTACTATATTTGTTTTTTGGATTGTTTAATTTATCTATTTTAAATTCTTGCGTGTTTAAATTAATTGGTTTAGACTGGTCATCTAGGTTAATTGTTTAAATATGTCTGTTAAGTCTAAGCATGTAATCCGTGTAATTGTTATATGTGGAGACTCTTGGTAACAACTAGTGGGTTCGCTAGGGTGAATTGAACCAGGTTCTTACGGGTCGCGCTAAGTGTACTTGGGAATTTGTTTGCTCTCTATCCTAGGGTTTAATGCTTTTAACTGGGTTAAATATATGGGATAACCTAGACTGCTTAGTTAGAAAGGTTTTCTTGAAGAGGCGTCTTTTCAATTAAATATACTTAAGGGATATGACCGGGAAATCGAAGCACTTTTGATCCCTGAGGGGCATTAATCTTGAAAACAAATAAAATAAACGTCGAGATTAAAGTGGTCGTGTTAACATGGGGGATGAATGAACAGTGAGTTGGGTATTTATTTCTTCTTGGTTTCATCCATTAAATCTTTAGTGTTATTATTTTTAATTATTTTGTTATTTTTGTCAATTATTGTTTAATTTTCTTTTTAGTTATAAAAATCCAAACCATTCCCGTTTGTCCTCATAAATTCGTACAACTAGCACAATTATAATTTTGCGTTCCCTGTGGATCGATCCCGTACTTATCACTACTACGAACTTGTAGGATAGTTTGGGTTATTATTATTTTTATCGCACCTCGACAGTGCGCTTAAATTTACGATCGATTCGCATACCTAAGATTTGCTTGGCCTCTCCAAGGTCCTTCATAGCAAACCTATCAGACAACTTCTTCTTCAACTTGCTCACTTCCCGAGCACTAGAGCCTGCTATCAACATGTCATCAACATATATTAGCAAAATGATATAACATTCATCATACCTCTTGAAGTAGAGCTGTCAAGACGGGCCGACGGGGCGGGGCGGGCCAAAACCCGCAAAAGCCCGCCTTTTGGCGGGGCGAGGCGGGGCGGGCTAAAAAATTTACGGGCTGCAAAATTCCAACCCAACCCACTAATTGACGGGTTGCGGGTTCAGGCGGGCCAGTCAACTATTATATTTTTAATATTATTTTATATTTAAAAAAAATTATAAATATGTAATTTAAAAGCTCTAAATACATTAAATTCATCAAAGTCAAATGAAATCAAACAATTTGTGTTGGTTATTAACTTATTATCACTACAAAAAAATTAAAAAAAAATATTTCTCATAAATAAAATTAATCATTCATTACTCACAAATATAACTTCATATAAATTGAAATTTACCACTAATCAATCATAATAATTTATAAACATAATCTTCTACATATTAAATTTATCATCTACAAACATAAACTTACAAGCGCTAAAAAAAAAACATAAACTTACAAAATATCCCAGAAAATAACATTATAATTGCTAAAATATATAATAAAATAAAAAAATTAAAAATTATTTTAGGAGGCCGGCCGGCCCGCCTAGGCCCGCCCCCAACCCGCGGCTCAAACAGGCCGGTCCATCTAGGCCCGCCTTCAAATGGGCTAAAATTTTCTTAACCCAACCCACCTATTTAGCATGGAGGGGCGGGCTAGCCCAACTGGCCCAACCCGTTTTGACGGCTCTATCTTGAAGTAACAACAATGGTCAGCTTCACACCTATTGATCTCAATCTCGTGCATGAACCCATCAAACTTCTTGTACCACTGTAATGGAGCTTGTTTCAAATCATACAAGCTCTTCTTCAATTTGCAAACAAGCTCACTATTCCCCTTTGACAAGTACCCTTCCGGTTGCTTCATGTAGATGTCCTCATCTAAATCACCATGAAGAAAGGCTGTTTTCACATCCATCTGTTCTAACACCAAGTTCTCTGCAGCCACCAAACTCAGAACTAACCGAATGGTAGTTAGCTTCACAACTGGAGTAAAAACATCTGTATAATCAATACCATGTTTCTGCTGAAACCCCTTCACAACCAATCTTGCCTTGTAACGCTTGCTTCCATCAGTCTCTTCTTTGATTCTGTAAACCCACTTATTATGCAGTGCCTTCTTGCCCTTAGGGAGCTCAACTAGTTCTCAGGTTTCGTTGGTCATTAACGAATTCATCTCATCATCCATCGCAAGTTTCCACTTGCTCACCTACTCACTACTTGTGGCCTCTGCATAACATTCAGGCTCACCACCATCAGTCAACAATAAATAATGAAGAGAAGATGAATACCTATCAGGAGATCTATGCTCTCTCATGGATCTCCGCATCGGAATTGTTGGTGGTGGTGTACTTGGTTCTTCCTCAATAATCACCTGATCATGTAGAACCTCCTTGCTCCCACCTGAGTTCGAAATGTCTAACTCCACAACCTGAGTCTCAGAACCACCTTCTTTGGATATCCCCAACCTGTCTTTGTACAAAATCTGCTCATTAAATACGACATCTCGACTACGAATTATCTTTCGATTTTCCTCATCCCAAAACCGATAGCCAAATTCATCACCGCCATATCCAACAAACGTACACTTAACAGACTTAACATCAAACTTACTTCTACTAGCAGCATCAATGCATATTAAACACACTCAAATATTCGAAGAAAAGACAGATTTACTTCCTTACCAGACCAGACCTCCTCTGGTATGCCATATTCCAAGGGAGTTTAGGGTCCTCTGTTTATCAAGTAGGCCACAGTGTTAACTGCTTCTGCCCAAAACATCTTTGGCAGCCCACACTTCAATCTCATACTTCTAGCACATTCACATAAAGTTCTGTTCATATGTTCTGCCACACCGTTCTGCTGGGGGGTTCCTCTCACGGTTTTCTCCATTCTAATTCCATTCGCCTCACAGAATCCTTTGAACTCACGGAGCTCGTACTCTCCACCATTATCAGATCTCAAACACTTCACTTTGAGACCCGTCTCAGTTTCTACAAGGGTCTTCCACTTCCTGAAAGCATTAAAGACATCGGACTTATTTTTCAGAAAATAAACCCATACCTTCCTCGTAGAGTCGTAAATGAAAGTCATGTAATATGACGCTCCACCAAGAGATGTCACCGGTGCTGGACCCCACAAGTCGCTGTGGACTAACTCCAGCTTCTGCTTCTTCAAGGTTCTGCCTCCCTTCGAAAAACTCACTCTTTTCTGTTTTCCGAATACACAGTCCTCACATAACCCGATGTCAACTGTCTTGAGGTCTGACAGTTTACCCTTCGAATACATAACCTTCATCCCTTTCTCACTCATGTGGCCAAGACGACAATGCCACAAATCTGCATTTCCCTTTTCACCTGCAAGAGCAATGTTATCCGGGTGTTGCCTGTCATGTACAATGTTCCCTCCTTATTGCCTCGAGCCACTACCATTGCACCTTTGGATATCTTCCACATGTTGCATCCGAAGATCACATTATATCCCTCGTCATCAAGCTGCCCTACTGAGAGTAAATTCCTCTTCAATCCAGGAATATGTCTCACGTCTTTCAACTGCAAGACAGTTCCATTTGGTGTCTTGATCTGAACATCCCCATTCCCTTTGATTTCCAGAGGCTCATCATCAGCTAGATAAGTCTTCCCAAAGTTCCCGGAAGTGTACTTCTCCATTACGTCAGCACTGCTGCACGAATGAAACGATGCTCCAGAATCTAACACCCACGATCCTAATGGACTGCTTACGCTTAAGATTAATGCATCTGAGCCCTCATCAGTGGCGGCGTTTTCTGAGTTGTCATCCTTCTTTGGTGCATTCCCTTGTGCCTTTGTTGGTGCCTTGCACTCCCTTTTGTAATGACCAAGTTCATGACAGTTGTAGCACTCAACTTGACTTTTGTCCTTCTTGGGTTTATCTTTGCCCCTTGACTTTGATCTACCC
Source organism: Stenogyne calaminthoides (assembly GCA_037126765.1). Classification (NCBI taxonomy): domain Eukaryota; kingdom Viridiplantae; phylum Streptophyta; class Magnoliopsida; order Lamiales; family Lamiaceae; genus Stenogyne; species Stenogyne calaminthoides. Next base: position 30,370,222 of record JBBCBC010000024.1, read on the forward strand.
CGATTTGGCTTCCCTTTGGATTCAGATCTGCCTCTGTTTCCCACACTCAAGGCTGATCCTGTGGCCACACCCAATTATTTCCTGCGTATCTCTTCGCTCATGATTAGATCTCTAACCTCATCAAATTTCACTTTACCTGCTGAAGCACTAACAGCCGTTACCGTCCCACTCCAACTTTCTGGTAAAGAAGACAATAAAATTAGGGCTTGAACCTCATCATCAAAATCAATCTCAACTGAGCTCAATTGGTCTATGGTCATATTGGACTCGTTGAGATGATTGACTACCACAGTATTCTCTTCCATCCTCAGGTTGAATAACCTCCGCATCAGATGAACCTTGTTTGCTGCAGACGGTTTTTCATACATTTCAGTCAAAATCTCCAGCATCTCCTTCGTGGTTTTTTGCTTTCACCGTATGGAGGGCGACGTTCCTGGATAACGACAGACGAACCACACTCATCGCCTTCCTGTCCAGCAACTTCCACTCGTCGTCCTTCTTACCTTCAGGCTTTGAACTTAAAGATTGATACAGATCTTTACCGTACAGATAATCCTCGATCTGCAATTTCCAGAATCCGAAATCCGTTCCATCAAACTTCTCAACAGGCGATTTCCCTTCAGCCATCATAATTTCTCCCACCAGATCCCTTGAACCCGATGCTCTAGATACCAGTTGTTAGGATTAAAGCATCAATTATGGAGAAAATAATAGAAACAAGAATTAAGGAACACAAATTTGGTTACCCAGTTCGTCAGGAATGACTACGTCTGGGGGCACTACTAAGTCAGGAGATCTACTATATTTTTGGTGATGTACAAATACAATGAGTCAAAAGTGTTTAATTATGAGACTGAGCCAAAACCCTAAAATCCGCGCAGGCCTCCGAACCGCTCGACCACGGGTCTTGGTCGAGTGGAAGTGTTAGACCTCTTCCATTGGTCGAGCGCCTTGTGCGCGCTGCATGGGGGGTGCTCGACCGAGCATAAGTGCTCGACCAAGAGCACAGGTCGAGCGCCTCCCGCGCACTGCATCCTGATTTCGATCAGGCTCCATCAATCTCAACAAGCTAGCTTGACTTGTTAAAATTCAAATTCAACTTGTTTATATTGATTAACAACAATACAAACAAGTTGAGATTGAGTTAGTAAAATACTCAATTTTCTTAATGAGCTTATTTGAGTTCGATTTTTTAGGTTCGATAATCTTTTCTTATAATTTTATTAGGCTTAACTTGACTTATTTGCAAGTAGAATCGAAATCTATTTCCAGCTCATTATTATAATCGAGTCAGGCCGAGCTCGAGTCAAGTTCGAACTTCAAACACTCGGCTATAATAACAATTCTGATCACAACATAACGAGTTTTAATTTACATCCGTATTAAATTTGTTGTGTGTAGGATAGATTTGGATTCAATCAAAGAGGTAAGGAACGAGTGTAATTTTTCTATATATTTATGTATATGTATTACACATGCTATTTTAAGTAGGTAAATTCTCTTGTGCACCAATTGCACCAATTTAGAATTGGTTCAATTGATTTTTTTTATTTTTTTTCAGCGTGTTTTTTTAGTTTTTTACTCGACCCTACCCGAACTCGGCCTATCTGGTTCATGGTTCACCCGACTCGAATGAGTTAATTTTTTTTTTTATTTTTCAGTTTTTTAACCCGGTCCGAACCCAACCCGACCCGATCCGAAACCGTCCCAAGTGGTTCATGGTTCACCCGACCCGAATGGTTAATGGTTTAGGGTTTATATTGTGCAATTTGTTTGATGTTTTGATATGATGATTAATATCTTTGTCGACATCAATTATTGTGAACTTACGTTTCATCTAATTTTGCACTTTGTGTCCTCTATTATAAAATGTTATTTAATTTTGCCTATACATACATACTTCAAAATTTTCAATTGAATTCACACTATTTAATTCTTACATGCATGTTTCGAAAAAAAATATATATACTCACACTATAATCTCTCGAAATAAGATAACAAAAACTTCCAACTTTCTTAAAAGGTGACATTTTTAAGGTGGAAATTAGTATGTTTTCTAGAATTTGAATTTGTCTTGAGAAACATCACAAAAATATTGTTTAATTATTTAGAAAATAAAATATAAGATCTTTAAAGTTATTTATAAATGTTAACCACAATATTAAGAGACACACTCGTGTGAAATTCTCCCACGTGAAGACCAGTCAAAAATCTAATTAAAGACAAAGAGACAAATAAAATACAATATGCTTAATTTAAATTAAATACTATATAATAATCCAATATTATACGGTTCTGAAAATGATTTAGAGTAAATTGTGCCAAAATCAGCATCAATATCAACGTCAATTCACTCTTTGCTTTAAAAATTATGTGAAATCTCTTGTGGTCTTATAAATATGGCGCGAAACCTCCATTTTTTTTAGATAATAGAAAATGTATTATTAACTCGGATTTTAGTATTATTTTTTTAACATTTTTTGTTGGAAAATGATAGGTCACTCTTCATTAACTATATTAAAGGGAAGTTTAGAGTCAAGTCTTCATATTTTTTTAATTTTAAGTTTTTATATAGTTAATTGTAAAATTATGAAGGCTTGGTGCCAAACTCCCCTTTAACATAGTTTATAGAGGGTAATTATGTTATTTTTCAACAAAAAAGATGAAAAAAAAAACACTAAAAAGCGAGTGTATAATACACTTTCCATCATCTCAACAAAAATGAGGATTTCACGTCATATTTATAAAACTAAAAGGTAGGTTTCACACATTTTTAAAGCACAATGGGACTTGAAGCCAATTTTTCAAATCACAGGGGGGTTTGACGCACATTACCCAAATATTTTATCCATGATTTTGGAATTTTTGGCCATATTATAAAGGAGAAAATGATATACTGGGCTTTTTAGGTTAAAAATGAACATTCTTTCCAAAATGAGAGTCTTTAAAATAAAACACATGTTACTCACACCGACCTTTTAAATAAATACACCATTCATATGATGAATACACTTCCCCGATTTTTTTTTAAAGTACCCTACCTTGTACACTCTCCCTCATGTTTTCACATTTAAAATTTCGGAAAAAAATTCTGAATTATGTACATGAATTCGGAAAGTTTTCTCGAACTTACTATAAAAATTCGAAAAATATTTTCGAACAGTGGGATCAATATTTCACATGTAAACCAACAAAAAAAATTTTCGAAGTTATTACAATAATTCAAAAATACTTCTTGAATAACATAAAAAATCTCGAAAAATATTTTCAATCAGAATGAACATTTTTTCACATGTAAAATTTCAGAATATTTTTTCGAATTATGTACATAAATTCAGAAAAAATTTCGAACTTACTATAAAAATTCAAAAAATATTTTCGAACAGTAAGATTAATATTTCACATGTAAACTTCATATCGCTCGGCCGTGGTCTGCCACTCATGCGGAGATATTTGCGGCTCTCCATGCACTTCAATTTGATGGACCAATGGAGATGGATTCTACGCTTGCAATCAAGGTCGTGCTCGGCGATGGGAACACCCTACCTTGGTTTTGGTGTGTCCGAGCCCTTAATTTGGGACCGCTAGATCAAGCCTTCACTATATAGTCACTCATATACACCATCAGGCAACTCACATGTTACCTAAATTGTTTAATCATAATGTTTGGATTGGTGGTTGTTCCACCTTTTTACATAACCATCTATATCATGATATGAACAAGGATTATTTTCCTGCATCGAAATAATGCCTTTATTTTACAGGAGTTTTCATTTTTTCCTTGACTAGGGGTTTTGCTCACACGAGAGTTTTACCCTAGCAAGGTTTTTAGTGGGGCTCCGGCCTTTGGACCGACTTGTGATCTTATGACTCTAGGTTTTCTTTTTATTTTTTACTAATACATATTTCACATGTAAACCGATGTAAAGGGTAATTTTGATATTTTATGTGCCTATTTTTTTTAAAAAAAATATATTTACTAAATGTACAGGTTTGAGTAACCTGAGCTTTAAAATAATCTCTTCGAGTGGGCCTTGATTTCTCTAGACTAAGGCCCAATGACCCACAATAATTAATATTTATGTTATTGTTATTATCTATTTCCATTAAGCTGGAATACAATTGGCGGGTGCAAGCACCTTATTTTCTTTTCTTTTTTTTTTAAACAGGTGCAAGCACCTTTCAAGTTGCACATATTCATGATTGTTACATTTCAATTTAAATAACATACTTATAGCATTAATTTGATATTTTATCCGATTTTCAATCGTATTGAGAGTATTTGGACAACAGGCCACATGTCATGTTAGTCCTTTGGGGATATCTTTGTAGTTGGTAATTCGTTTATGTTTTTTTTTTTTGCTTACTTCATATTTTAATCTATATCCATGATTATATATTACCTCCTCCTTCCCAATTTTTATTGGATTCTCACTGTTCATAAGGATTTAGTGGAATAGTGATAAAATGATGAGGTAAGAAGAGTTGTTTATTAGTATTTTTTATGATAAAGTAATAAAATGATGGATAATTGAGGGTAAAAAGTGTTGTTTAATAATATTTTATGTAATAAAGTGTGCAAGTAACTTTACCATAAAGAATGGACGGAGGGAGTAATTTTTCTTACTTTTTTTATTTTACATGTATTTTTCATAAGTTCCAACTTCCAAGTTCCTTTTTTTGTTAATGTATATTTTTGTTATTGGACGTATGTAGGCCGTCTAACTGACAAGACATAACTTGACCCGATCCAAAACATTTTAAGGCCCAGCGAACTAATAAATCAGCCAATTATTGTAAATTGCAACATATACTCTCGTATCTTAAATAACTGTTGTTTTAAGAGATTGAATTTGTTTCTTTTTCTTTTTTTCTTTTTGATCAAGTAAATGATAATTCAAACCTATAATCTCACGACACAGATAGTATTGCTCTAAGCACTTGAGCTATTCTACTTTATCAGATAAAATTTGTTTTAATTAAGCACAAAGTCTCATGTGAAACCCATAACATTAAACTTATAAATTGATATCACTACTCTTATAAATTAATATTTATAACATTTAATATTATAATTTCAATATATAAATGTAATTGTATCAGTTAATAAGTATAATAATATTAGTTTATAAATATAGTGGCATAAATTTCATAGCATGAATAACATAATAAGTTTCAATGGAGATCTACTCCTAATTAAATGTTTCTTTAGACATTTTCCTCCCATTTATCCTCTTTTACCCCTACCCAGACCCTATCAATTTTTCTTATGGCTAAAATTAAGGAATATGAATTTGATAAATAATTATAACTTTTCTTAATTTCAGCACTCAATCATAAAAAATCAATTATTCAGGACTGAAGGGAGTATTGTGTTTTCTCATGGATAGTGTGAATATAGTAAATTGAGTACTCTGATTAAATTGAAGTCGATTGTGCTCTATGGACTTCACTTCGAACTCAAACTCGACTCAATAAAAAACTCGGTAAACTCCAACTAAGCTCAATAATTTGCATAGCGTAAAATAATACTCCCTCCGTCCCATTTGAGGGTTCACACTTTGACCAGCACACATTTTAAGAAAAAACAACTTTGTTGACTTTTTAAAGGGGATTGAGGGTAGAGATTGTGAGGGTGTAGATTGTGTAATGGAAATTATAAGATTATTTTCCATATTTTGGGTGTACAACTTGAAATGGGAAGGACCGAAATAGAAAGTGTGAAGGCTCAAATGGGAAAGGAGGGAGTACTTTCTATTATATTCATAATTAAGGCATATACTCGTAAAGAAATAAAATACCAATGATAAAGACATTTATTTTTTACGTTTAATCAGTTTTCAAAACTTCCACTTACAATTATGTACAAGGTCCATTTTAATGGGCATTGGAAAAACTTGCAATGCATAATGGGCTATATGGTTTAAAGGTTAGAGTTTGACCATTGGGTTCGGGGTGTTGGTTAGAGTTTGACCATTGGGTTCGGTTATTAACACCCCCATAATTGGGAGATACACCCTCCTATTAGTTCACCCATTAATTTTTTTAAATATTAGTAAATACACACTCATCGAACTGTCAAAATTACCCTTGTTCAATTTAATCTCTCTCTCTTCTCCTTTTATTATAAACCTAACAAAAAATACACCTCTTCCCTATAAAAAATATTTCGGAAGATTTAATTTGAATTTAATACACAATTTCGCAAGCATTGTGTTGAAATTTTAACTTAATTTCGGAACATTGTTTTTGAAATTTTCGAACAGATTTTTCCTTTTCAAAACCTTAAAAAATTCGACATCTTCTTTTCGAAATGTTTCGATGATTTCAAAAAATCAGGTCCGAAATACGTATATCGTGAATGTTAAAAAAAACGTGGGAATGACAATCATACACTTTTCATCCTACTTTTAGGGCAAAAATACAACAATTAGTACAAAATACAATAATATTTAACAAATAACAACATAAAAGTTTTCAACATTCAACCCTCAACACTTCATAAATTTTTCAACATTCAACATAAAAAGAAAAGAAAAGGGAGAACAATGAGATTCACTTAAAAATGTAATCCAAGACCCACTAATTTTCGTCATAGTTGATAAACAACACACTCTACAATCCTTTTACCCCTAATCGTCAATTTTGAAACTAGAAACTTGGAGGAGAAATTCTTTCCTATTTTATTGCAGAAATACCGTGAGCCCTTTCAAATACCATCAAGTGAGTGTATTTAGTATCAATTTTTAAGTTTTTAAAATATAAGGACAGATAAGTCATTTTATAATTATATTAAAATTAAAGAAAAATGGAGGGGGTGTATCTCCCAATTATGGGGGTGTGAATAACCTGGCCCTTGACCATTATGTACAAGGCCTATATTGATGTGGCTATACTTCCTAGTACTTAATGGGCTATCCTTAAAAAGGGAAAACAAAATAGAGTCGTGTAGTTCAAATTAAGAAAGGCTTGACTCGTATAGAGTTTTTTCAATTACTCCATCCATTTCATTTTCTTGATAAGGATCATAAATTATGAAAATTATTAAATAATAATAAATATATTTGTAATGTGACATTCAACTCTTTAATTTATTTATATGATCATTTATAGCATATTTTTATAAAATTAGATATAAGAAAAAAATAAAATGAAAATTATTAATTTGTTTTGGGGCAAAAAAATTTTCGATAGGAAAACAAATAAAATGAGATAGAAGAAATAATAAATATCTATCTATACTATATTATAAAGTGATTAGAGAATAAGAAACTTTTTTTAGACACTTTTACCCCTCTTGATTTTTGTATAAAATAATTTTACCCTTGTTTTCTATAACTTATTCTATATTACTAATTACAATAAATATACATATTTATTATTCTCTTCACAATAATAGCGTCTCTTGAATTCTAAAGAATCAATTTGTTTTGAAATTTAGGTGGATGGGGAAAATCATGATTTCGAAATTCTATGGATTTGAAAGTCTCGGTGAAGACATCATGAACTTGGTTCTATATTTACAGACATGATCCTTAATTGTCACGACTAATACATTTTGTAATATAAATCATACCCTTCAGCTATCACTATTAATACCTCTGTTGTAATATAAGTTACACCCTTCATTATTATGAGTAATACACTTTATGTAGCAGAAAGACATACCCTTCAATTATCATAACTAATATTCCCTCCGTCCCAACTATTTTTCACACTATATTTTTTCTCATGTTTTAGCGAGCGGATTATTTATTAATATTTGAAATGATAAAGTGACTTTAAGGAGGGTATGATAGATCTACCTCTCCTCTATTATATGTCTTCTTAAAAATTATTTTATCATTTCAAATACTAATAAAAAATGTGCTCGCTAAAACACGATAAAACAGTAATGAGTCCGTCCTTTTAGCAATATAGGTCATACCTCTTAACTAGTTTTACAGATGCTTGTGTGAAACTTGTTCACCTTATACTTTGCCATCGGTGAATAGTAAAAAGTATGTGTTTGTTTAATAGATTTTGCTTGATGACAAATCAATATGTAATAGTGATTGATGTTGTATTATTGTATTGTATTGGAGAGCGAGAAAAACAGTGATGTGATTATATTAAATTTTATAAAAAAATAGGAATGTATGTGTATTTTATAGGAGTGAAGGTTGAAATGTGATTTTAAATTTTAAACTATAATGGGGCGGGGTTAATTCATAAAGTTCTAAGTTCACTCAAGTGAATTTCAATACAAACATATACACAAAATGTCTTTTGAAATGAATCACTACATTGTCCTTTTTATTTTAAAAATATTAATTCAATTGTTTTCAAATTGACGAGAAATAAAATTTCATTTGTTTATCAATCATTAAAATTATGAACTTGGATCCTCTCTATTTTTTGTGTAAATTTCGAAGAGAGAAAGACACAAAATAAATTAATATAAAAAAATATAAAGTGTGAGACCCCTAATAAATTAATATAAGAAAAAATAAAATGTGGGACCTCTGCATTGTGTCTTTCTCTCTTCGAAATTTACAAAAAAAATACATAAACGAAATGGAGAGGATCCATATTCCAAAATTATAGATGTATCATGTATTTCATTTGTTTATCAATCATAAAAATGTTTCACAATAAGAAAGTTATTAAATAACAATAAATTTATCTATAATGTGTCATTTTTACTCTTTCATTTACTTACATGGTCATTTATTGTTGGAAAACTCCATTCTCATTCACACCAAAGAAAAAACGAAAAAAAAAATGCAAAATTAACAAACAAACAAAACAAGATTAATGTGAAAAACTTTAAAACCGAAGAAAACCAGGAGAGCCACGAAAGAAATATTACTATATGATAAATTTCTACAATCACACAAATTTATTTTCTCTCGCTCGACACCCCTACAATATTGCAAGTCTACATTTATTCTCACATTTCTCACAAGAACAATATTTAACTCAAATCAAACACAATACTATGTGTATTTCTTATTTTAGTGTACTTGTATAAAAAACTCCCAAAATAAAATTGTAAAAGTCTCACCCCTTTGATATCAAATGATATGAAACAAAACAACTTCTTTTATTTTAACAAAGCCCAAACCCAACATTTATAGCAAAATATTATAAAATCAAACATAAGATAAACAAAATAGAATGTGACATTTAACTTTACTAGATTAGTGTAAAATGATAAAAGAAAAATTCTCATGCTACACGGATAGACATAATCCAATAATACAAGTATTGTACAATATATTAAGTATATGATACTACATATCTGAGCATTATTGAACAGTAACTAACAATATAACATAGAAAAAAAATAAGTAATCACTTGATTTTGGAGCAAAATTTCTCCTCTAACAAACAAATAAAATGAGATAAGAATGAAATAATAAATATTTAATTAAGAGTATGCATAATATATAAGGTTATCCACAATAAGTGAGTGGTAGCAATGTAGTCAAAGGTGTTGAAAACGTGGGAGAATTTTGAATACGATCAGAAGTGGAATAAATACGCGCAAACGTGTGATGAATTATTGGACAACTCACACATATAAAAAGAAATAAGAAAAAAAAAAGACTGTGATTGTCTAGTGTCTTTATTAAAAATTTCGACCCAGTCGATTCTGTGGGTCCTATTATGTAATGTTTCTTTTTTTCTTTTAAAAAAATAACGAGAAACTCCCTCACTTGTATTGTTGTCCCTCCAACCACACGGATTGTAAATTGAAAGATGTGTTCAAGTAGCAAACATTTATAAAAAAGAAACAACAAGATTCAATCCCAAGGCAAATCCCCGTAATATTTCAATATGAATTTTGTCCCGCACAGAGTTCGAATCTGCATTGCAGGGAGACTTCTCCCCACATCACCACAAACCTTAGTACTTAAATATGTCATTCGGGGTTCCCTTTCTTTTTATTAATTATCCAGGAATCACAATTAAACCTATTAAAAAAAATGAGCAGTTCGAGAGCCAGCTAGCTGTTAGGATTAAAGCAGCAATTATGGAGAAAAAAATAGAAACAAGAATTAAGGAACACAAATTTGGTTACCCAGTTAATCAGGAATGACTACGTCTGGGGGCACTACCAAGCTAGGAGATCAACTATATTTTTGGTGATGTACAAATACAATGAGTCAAAAGTGTTTAAATATGAGACTGGGCCAAAATCCTAAAATCCGTGCAGGCATCCGAACCGCTCGACCACGGGCCTTGGTCGGGTGGAAGTGCTCGACCTCTTCCACTGGTTGAGCGCCTTGTGCGCGCTGCATGGGGGGTGCTCGACTGAGCATAAGTGCTCGACCACGAGCACAGGTCGAGCGCCTCCCGCGCACTGCATCCCTGTTTCGATCAGGTTCCATCAATCCCAACAATCTCCCACCTGGAGACTGACTCCAACTGTAACTTGTCTCATCCGTTTCAACGGTCTCTCTTACTGGTAGTAGTTACAGGCCTTCATCTCAGTTTTCAAGGCCAGTTGAAGTCATGCATAACTTCAAATTTTCTAAGGTCTCAACCTTAGTCAACATGTCAGCAGGATTCTCACTTCCTCGAATCTTCATCAGTTGTAAGATCATGTTCTCAATGAGGTAATGTATGTAATGATACCTTAACTCAATATGTTTCGTCCTCGAGTGAAAGGCCGGATTCTTTGCCAAGTGAATAGCACTCTGACTGTCACTATACAAAATACTATCCTTTTGCTCCTTCCCCAACTCACACGAGAGATTCTGCAACCAAACCATCTCCTTACTAGCCTCAGTAACTGCAACGTACTCTGCTTCTGCAGTGGACTGAGCTACGATCTTCTGCAACTTAGAAGCCCAAGAAATTGCTATACCACCAAAAGTAAACACATACCCGGTTGTACTCCTCCTTTTGTCGAGATCACTGGATGCCAAGTCTGCATCAACATATCTTGCCAACTCAATACTTTTGCCCTCAAAGCACAAAGCTTGTTCAGGTGTACCTCTCAAGTACTTAAGGATCCACTTCACTGCCTCCCAATGCTGCTTGCCCGGATTACCCATAAACCGACTAACCACTCCCACTCCATGTGCAATATCAGGTCTTGTACACACCATATCATACATCAAACTGCCAATTGCCGAAGCATACAGGGTGTTTTGCATGTAGGATCGCTCCTCATCGTTGCTAGGTGAGTCCTTGTTGGATAACTTGGAATGACTTCCCAACGGACACTGGCCGGCTTTTGCACCTTCCATACTAAATCTCTTCAAGACCTTCTTTATGTATTCAGCCTGTGAAAGATACAACTTTCCTGCCACCCTATCACGATGATAGGTAGTAAAATGTGCATGTTTTTAATACGATAGATTACAATTTATTGAACTCGTTTATGTTAGAATGGCATGTTGGATTACTTATTTGTGTTTTGATAGTATAATTCCGCACTTGATCGACTTGTGTGTTTTTAAGTGTCTTTAGGTGATTTTTGCGGAAAAAAAGTTGTTGGGCCAATTGTGTAATAAAGGCCCACACTGGCTGACCCAGTGCAGGCCCATATTCCAGAAGCTGTGAAGGAAGGATCCAACGTGAGTTATTTGGTGGAAAAGATTTGGTCAGGATATATGTAAGGGAAGATTTGATTGGCTGAAGATTTGGGGAGAAAGATATGTTGGGCTATCTCAGCCGAATTGAGGGGAGAAAAAGTGGGCCACGCCCTGAATATAAAAAGACTCTAATTGTTGAAAGAAGTACCACGTTTGGAATACCAGAAGAGAGAGAGGAGGCACACGATAATTTTCAATTAGGAGAGAAATTGGACATGCGAGACGTGCAGTTTTGAGAGTCGTATTTAGTTAGTTTTCTTTTATCCCAACTCCGGGAATTTCTGAACCCGTGTTTAATGTTGATGTTTTAATTCGAGACGTTTACGATATTTGTTTTTTGGATTGTTTAATTTATCTATTTTAAATTCTTGTGCGTTTAAATTAATTGGTTTAGACTGGCCATCTAGGTTAATTGTTTAAATATGTCTGTTAAGTCTATGCATGTAATCCGTGTAATTATTATATGTGGAGACTCTTGGTAACAACTAGTGGATTCACTAGGGTGAATTGAACCAGGTTCTTACGGGTCGCGCTAAGTGTACTTGGGAATTTGTTTGTTCACTATCCTAGGGTTTAATGCTTTTAACTGGGTTAAATCTATGAGCTAACCTAGACTGCTTAGTTAGAAAGATTTTCTTGAAGAGGCGTCTTTTCAATTAAATATACTTAAGGGATATGACCGGGAAATCGAAGCGCTTTTGATCCCCGAGGGGCATTAATCTTGAAAACAAATAAAGTAAACGTCGAGATTAAAGTGGTCGTGTTAACATGGGGGATGAATGAACCATGAGTTGGGGTATTTATCTCTTCTTGGTTTCATCCATTAAATCTTTAGTGTTATTATTTTTAATTGTTTTGTTATTTTTGTCAATTACTGTTTAATTTTCTTTTTAGTTATAAAAATTCAAACCATTCCCCCTTTTTGCGTTTGTCCTCATAAATTCGTACAACTAGCACAATTATAATTTTGCGTTCCCTGTGGATCGATCTCGTACTTATCACTACTACAAACTTGTAGGAGAGTTTGGGTTATTATTATTTTTGTTGCACCTCGACAGGGCGGTCAAATTTTGGCGTCGTTGCCGGGGAAAGGTGTGAATAATTTTTGTATTTTTTGTGTGGGATTTGTGAGGATTTTTTTTTTGTGCTTTCTGTTTTTTTTCTTAGTATTTTAGTGTCTTAGTTGTTAATTTCTCTTCTCTCGTAATCCCTCGTTTATTTCGTGTGTCGCTGTAACTTTTCTGCAATTTTGACACTGGGTTACCCAGTGTCACATTAGCAGTGGAATTTTTGCAGTCTCTTTTTAGTTGTCTTTTTTGTGTGTCTATCTCAATTTTGTTGCAGGCTCTCCAGTGCTTGAAGTGAATGAGAATGGTGGATTGCTAGTAACACCCTACACTCTTTCGTCTATCCGGTGATACTCTTTCTCTTATCTTGTCTTTTCTTCCTTGTGCATATTTATTTTTGTTGCTTGTGGACAAGCAATGTATTAAGTGTGGGGGGAGAGGCATTGATATTTGTGATTGTGCATGGAGAAGTTGAGTCGCGATGATGAGTCGAGTGTATTTGTGTATGAATGTGATATCATTGTGTGGTGATAACTATGGAGTTTTGGTTAAATCTGCTTTGATTAATGCAAAAGGAAGTTGTGAATAAATGAAGGTTTCATAAGAGAGTCCACTTGAGTCTATGATAGTAATTGGTGAATTGATGAGTATAGTGCTGAGTCGTGCTTTGGTCTCTTGTGTTTGAAGTAGTCTAATTAGGTGGTTTGATGAATGATGCTTGCATAGTGTACCCCCTAAGGTTGAAACATTTTTGTGGTATGGAGAAAGAGAGTAGTTGAAGAATTGTGTGGAAAACAAAAGGCCGGTACAACTGCCCATTTTTAGGGCTCGTTTCAAAAAAAAAAAAAAACTTTTTGAGAGCTAAAACCTAATGATGGAGTGAAGTTGCGGCCTTGTGTTTCAAAAAAGAAAAAAAAGGGTGCTGAGACAGCTGCCTACTTTCGGGGGTTCGAACGTTCGCAGTCGGAAACAATTAGAGCTAAAACCCGAAAAGTAGAGTGGTGCTGCAGACCTTGAGAAAAATAAGAGGATAGGGGGTACACTAGGTTGTAGAGTTTGTCGAAACTACCTAAGTTAAATGGGGTGTGTGATGAGGGGGTCAAAGTATGGCGAGGGGCTGAATGAATCAATGAGTTGAGGATCTATCGTATATAATCTTGGAACTTGAGTGAAAACCTTCGAAAATTCATGATTCCTAATTGTGTTAACCTTAGTCCGGAGCTTTGTGAGTTGCTACTTTGCTTGAGTATCATGTTTTGTGTGTGTTGAAAGGACCTGAGCGAATTTCTTGGCTTCTCCATTATTGCTCGTTGATGTGTTTTACTTGAGGACAAGCAAGAGTTCAAGTGTGGGGGTATTTGATAGGTAGTAAAATGTGCATGTTTTTAATACGATAGATTACAATTTATTGAACTCGTTTATGTTAGAATGGCATGTTGGATTACTTATTTGTGTTTTGATAGTATAATTCCGCACTTGATCGACTTGTGTGTTTTTAAGTGTCTTTAGATGATTTTTGCGGAAAAAAAGTTGTTGGGCCAATTGTGTAATAAAGGCCCACACTGGCTGACCCAGTGCAGGCCCATATTCCAGAAGCTGTGAAGGAAGGATCCAACGTGAGTTATTTGGTGGAAAAGATTTGATTTGGTCAGGATATATGTAAGGGAAGATTTGATTGGCTGAAAATTTGGTGAGAAAGATATGTTGGGCTATCTCAGCTGAATTGAGGGGAGAAAAAGTTGGCCACGCCCTGAATATAAAAAGACTCCAATTGTTGAAAGAAGTACCACGTTTGGAATACCAGAAGAGAGAGGAGACGCACGATAATTTTCAATTAGAAGAGAAATTGGACATGCGAGACGTGTAGTTTTGAGAGTCGTATTTAGTTAGTTTTCTTTTATCCCAACTCCGGGAATTTCTGAACCCGTGTTTAATGTTGATGTTTTAATTCGAGACGTTTACTATATTTGTTTTTTGGATTGTTTAATTTATCTATTTTAAATTCTTGCGTGTTTAAATTAATTGGTTTAGACTGGTCATCTAGATTAATTGTTTAAATATGTCTGTTAAGTCTAAGCATGTAATTCGTGTAATTGTTATATGTGGAGACTCTTGGTAACAACTAGTGGGTTCACTAGGGTGAATTGAACCAGGTTCTTACGGGTCGCGCTAAGTGTACTTGAGAATTTGTTTGCTCTCTATCCTAGGGTTTAATGCTTTTAACTGGGTTAAATATATGGGATAACCTAGACTGCTTAGTTAGAAAGATTTTCTTGAAGAGGCGTCTTTTCAATTAAATATACTTAAGGGATATGACCGGAAATCGAAGCACTTTTGATCCCTGAGGGGCATTAATATTGAAAACAAATAAAATAAACGTCGAGATTAAAGTGGTCGTGTTATCATGGGGGATGAATGAACCGTGAGTTGGGGTATTTATTTCTTCTTGGTTTCATCCATTAAATCTTTAGTGTTATTATTTTTAATTATTTTGTTATTTTTGTCAATTACTGTTTAATTTTCTTTTTAGTTATAAAAATCCACACCATTCCCGTTTGTCCTCATAAATTCGTACAACTAGCACAATTATAATTTTGCGTTCCCTGTGGATCGATCCCGTACTTTTCACTACTACGAACTTGTAGGATAGTTTGGGTTATTATTATTTTTATCGCACCTCGATAGTGCGGTTAAATTTACGATCGATTCGCATACCTAAGATTTGCTTGGCCTCTCCAAGGTCCTTCATAGCAAACCTATCAGACAACTTCTTCTTCAACTTGCTTACTTCCCGAGCACTAGAGCCTGCTATCAACATGTCATCAACATATAATAGCAAAATGATATAACATTCATCATACCTCTTGAAGTAGAGCTGTCAAGACGGGCTGACGGGACGGGGCGGGCCAAAACCCGCAAAAGCCCACCTTTTGGCGGGGCGGGCTAAAAATTTTACGGGCTGCAAAATTCCAACCCAACCCACTAATTGGCGGGTTGCGGGTTCAGGCGGGCCAGTCAACTATTATATTTTTAATATTATTTTATATTTTAAAAAATTATAAATATGTAATTTAAAAGCTCTAAATACATTAAATTCATCAAAGTCAGATGAAATCAAACAATTTGTGTTGGTTATTAACTTATTATCACTACAAAAAAATTAAAATAAAATATTTCTCATAAATAAAATTATTCATTCATTACTCACAAATATAACTTCATATAAATTGAAATTTATCACTAATCAATCATAATAATTTATAAACATAATCTTCTACATATTAAATTTATCATCTACAAACATAAACTTACAAAATATCCCAGAAAATAACATTATAATTGCTAAAATATATAATAAAATAAAAAAATTAAAAATTATTTTAGGAGGCGGGCCGGCCCGCCTAGGCCCGCCCCCAACCCGCGGCTCAAACAGGCCGGTCCATCTAGGCCCGCCTTCAAACGGGCTAAAATTTTTCTAACCCAACCCACCTATTTAGCATGGCGGGGCGGGCTAGCCCAACTGGCCCAACCCGTTTTGACGGCTCTATCTTGAAGTAACAACAATGGTCAGCTTCACACCTATTGATCTCAATCTCGTGCATGAACCCATCAAACTTCTTGTACCACTGTAATGGAGCTTGTTTCAAATCATACAAGCTCTTCTTCAATTTGCAAACAAGCTCATTATTCCCCTTTGACGAGTACCCTTCAGGTTGCTTCATGTAGATGTCCTCATCTAAATCACCATAAAGAAAGGCTGTTTTCACATCCATTTGTTCTAACACCAAGTTCTCTGCAGCCACCAAACTCAGAACTAACCGAATGGTAGTTAGCTTCACAACTGGAGTAAAAACATCTGTATAATCAATACCATGTTTCTGCTGAAACCCGTTCACAACCAATCTTACCTTGTAACGCTTGCTTCCACCAGTCTCTTCTTTGATTATGTAAACCCACTTATTATGCAGTGCCTTCTTGCCCTTAGGTAGCTCAACTAGTTCTCAGGTTCTGTTGGTCATTAACGAATTCATCTCATCATCCATCGCAAGTTTCCACTTGCTCACCTGCTCACTACGTGTGGCCTCTGCATAACATTCAGGCTCACCACCATCAGTCAACAATAAATAATGAAGAGAAGATGAATACCTATCAGGAGATCTATGCTCTCTCATGGATCTCCGCAGCGGAATTGTTGGTGGTGGTGTACTTGGTTCTTCCTCAACAATCACCTGATCATGTAGAACCTCCTTGCTCCCACCTGAGTTCGAAATGTCTAACTCCACAACCTGAGTCTCAGAACCACCTTCTTTGGATATCCCCAACCTGTCTTTGTACAAAATCTACTCATTAAATACGACATCTCGACTACGAATTATCTTTCGATTTTTCTCATCCCAAAACCGATAGCCAAATTCATCACCGTCATATCCAAAAAACGTACACTTAACAGACTTAGCATCAAACTTACTTCTACTAGCAGCATCAATGCATATTAAACACACTCAAATATTCGAAGAAAAGACAGATTTACCTCCTTACTAGACCAGACCTCCTCTTGTATGCCATATTCCAAGGGAGTTGAGGGTCCTCTGTTTATCAAGTAGGCCGCAGTGTTAACTTCTTCTGCCCAAAACATCTTTGGCAGCCCACACTTCAATCTCATACTTCTAGCACATTCACATAACGTTCTGTTCATACGTTCTGCCACACCGTTCTGCTGGGGGGTTCCTCTCACGGTTTTCTCCATTCGAATTCCATTCTCCTCACAAAATCCTTTGAACTCACGGAGCTCGTACTCTCCACCATTATCAGATCTCAAACACTTCACTTTGAGACCCGTCTCAGTTTCTACAAGGGTCTTCCACTTCCTGAAAGCATTAAAGACATCAGACTTATTTTTCAGAAAATAAACCCATACCTTCCTCGTAGAGTCATAAATGAAAGTCATGTAATATGACGCTCCACCAAGAGATGTCACCGGTGCTGGACCCCACAAGTCGCTGTGGACTAACTCCAGCTTCTGCTTCTTCAAGGTTCTGCCTCCCTTCGAAAAACTCACCCTTTTCTATTTTCTGAATACACAGTTCTCACATAACCCGATGTCAACTGTCTTGAGGTCTGACAGTTTACCCTTCGAATACATAACCTTCATCCCTTTCTCACTCATGTGGCCAAGACGACAATGCCACAAATCTGCATTTCCCTTTTCACCTGCAAGAGCAATGCTATCCCGGGTGTTGCCTGTCATGTACAATGTTCCCTCCTTATTGCCTCGAGCCACTACCATTGCACCTTTGGATATCTTCCACATGTTGCATCCGAAGATCACATTATATCCCTCGTTATCAAGCTGCCCTACTGAGAGTAAATTCCTCTTCAATCCAGGAATATGTCTCACGTCTTTCAACTGCAAGACAGTTCCATTTGGTGTCTTGATCTGAACATCCCTCTTCCCTTTGATTTCCAGAGGCTCATCATCAGCTAGATAAACCTTCCCAAAGTTCCCGGAAGTGTACTTCTCCATTACGTCAGCACTGCTGCACGAATGAAATGATGCTCCAGAATCTAACACCCACGATCCTAATGGACTGCTTAGCTCGAGATTAATGCATTTGAGCCCTCATCAGTGGCGGCGTTTTCTGAGTTGTCATCCTTCTTTGGTGCATTCCCTTGTGCCTTTGTTGGTGCCTTGCACTCCCTTTTGTAATGACCAAGTTCATGACAATTGTAGCACTCAACTTAACTTTTGTCCTTCTTGGGTTTATCTTTGCCCCTTGACTTTAATCTACCCCGATTTGGCTTCCCTTTGGATTCAGATCTGCCTCTGTTTCCCGCACTCAAGGCTGATCTTGTGGCCACACCCAATTATTTCCTGCGTATCTCTTCACTCATGATTAAATCTCTAACCTCATCAAATTTCACTTTACCTGCTGAAGCACTAACAGCCGTTACCGTCCCACTCCAACTTTCTAGTAAAGAAGACAATAAAATTAGGGCTTGAACCTCATCATCAAAATCAATCTCAACCGAGCTCAATTGGGCTATGGTCATATTGAACTCGTTGAGATGATTGACTACCACAGTATTCTCTTCCATCCTCAGGTTGAATAACCTCCGCATCAGATGAACCTTGTTTGCTGCAGACGGTTTTTCATATATTTCAGTCAAAATCTCCAGCATCTCCTTCGTGGTTTTTGCTTTCACCTTATGGAGGGCGACGTTCCTGGATAATGACAGACGAACCACACTTATCGTCTTCCTGTCCAGCAACTTCCACTCGTCGTCCTTCATACCTTCAGGCTTTGAACTTAAAGGTTGATACAGATCTTTACCGTACATGTAATCCTCGATCTGCAATTTCCAGAATCCGAAATCCGTTCCATCAAACTTCTCAATAGGCGATTTCCCTTCAGCCATCATAATTTCTCCCACCAGATCCCTTGAACTCGATGCTCTAGATACCAGTTGTTAGGATTAAAGCATCAATTATGGAGAAAATAATAGAAACAAGAATTAAGGAACACAAATTTGGTTACCTAGTTCGTCAGGAATGACTACGTCTGGGGGCACTACTAAGTCAGGAGATCTACTATATTTTTGGTGATGTACAAATACAATGAGTCAAAAGTGTTTAAATATGAGACTTGCCAAAACCCTAAAATCCGCGCAGGCCTCTGAACCGCTCGACCACGGGCCTTGGTCGAGTGGAAGTGTTAGACCTCTTCCATTGGTCTAGCGCCTTGTGCGCGCTGCATGGGGGGGTGCTCGACCAAGAGCACAGGTCGAGCGCCTCCCGCGCACTGCATCCCGATTTCGATCAGGCTCCATCAATCCCAACAAGCTAGCTTGACTTGTTAAAATTCAAATTCAACTTGTTTATATTGATTAACAACAATTCATACAAGTTGAGATTGAGTTAGTAAAATACTCAATTTTCTTAATGAGCTTATTTGAGTTCGATTTTTTAGGTTCGATAATCTTTTCTTATAATTTTATTAGGCTTGACTTGACTTATTTGCGAGTAGAATCGAAATCTATTTCCAACTCATTATTATAATCGAGTCAGGTCGAGCTCGAGTCAAGTTCGAACTTCAAACACTCGGCTATAATAACAATTCTGATCACAACGGAACGAGTTTTAATTTGCATCCGTATTAAATTTGTTGTGTGTAGGATAGATTTGGATTCAATCAAAGAGATAAGGAACGAGTGTAATTTTTCTATATATTTATGTATATGTATTACACATGCTATTTTAAGTAGACAAATTCTCTTGTGCACCAGTTGCACCAATTTAAAATTGGTGCAATTGATTTTTTTTATTTTTTTCAGCGTGTTTTTTTAGTTTTTTACTCGACCCTACCCGAATTCGGCCTATCTGGTTCATTCACTCACCCTAATAATGAGTTAATTTTTTTATTTTTTTTCGTTTTTTTAACCCGGTTTTTTAACGGTCCCCAAGTGGTTCGTGGTTCACCCGACCCGATCTGAAACCGTCCCAAGTGGTTCGTGGTTCACCCGACCCGAATGGTTAATGGTTTAGGGTTTAGATTTAGGGTTCATGGTTCATCTAAATTAAAATTGAATCAAATTGCACCAATTGCACCTATTGCAATTGGTGCACACAAGCATCGATCTTTTAAGTATTAGATTAATATTTTTTATATTTATATTTTAAAATTAATATTAATTTATACTCCATTAAATAATTTTAAAATTGATGAGACAAATTAATCCACTTGACCATTATATGATTATGAAAGATGAAAAACTATTTTCGACTAGATCGACGATACACATTTCTCACACAATTGTTGTTTAAAATATGTTCTTTCTAATTTGAGAAGGATGATTGAGATGTCCATAACTGATAAAAAAATATTAATCCTATTTTAGAATAATTTTGATTATAAAAATATAGGAACTCAAGTCTTTATGATTTATGAATCCACAAGTATATTAATATAGCAACTGATAACTAACTTATCCTAAAGGGGCATTATCTATTTCTTGAAAAACCAAAGAAAAGGAAAAAATCTTTCTAGAAGATTCAGAATAATTATCACTAAGCTGGAATTCCTAAAATTCAAATGGATATACTTTACGTACGGAGTGAAGTACCACCAATCAATTTTACACATGCTTCCAAAAAAAATACATTCAACGAATCACATAATTTACATGATCAATGTTTTATATAATTATAAAAAATAAATTTTCGTTGAAACTTGTTCATAGTATGAAATTTATATCATTACATATACAAATTAATATCATTAATTTTTAAAAAAATAAATATTATTAAATTTATTAACTTTATAATTACACTTTAGAGATTGGTGTCGGGTGAAAGGTCGTTGTTAATTAACATCCTTAGGTCTAGATATGAGTCATTATCGTATGAGGTGATTGGGAGTTGTGAGTCAGTTAAGTGGTCATTATGGTGGAGGGATTTAGTTGACTTTGGTCGGGTCAGGTCGGGTTTTTGTTTAGAGATAATCTTGCTTTTCAGTTAGGGGATGGGGGTCGGTTCGATTCTGGTCAGACCCTTGGGTGGTGAGTAAAGTTCAGTTAAAAGAGGTATTTTCTAACTTGTGTCGTATTTCTACGCAAAAGTTTGAGTGTGTGAGGTGTTGTGTGTCGGGGGATGGGTTATCGTGGATACTCAAGTGGAAGAGATTTTTTAACTTTTTTAAAATGCTTGATTTTTTTGGGTATGTGGAGTTGAATTTATAGGTACAAAATATCTACGGGTTCTTCGAACCCGTGGCGCTGGAAAGGATCAGTGGATGGCAAATTCAAGACTTGTGATATGTATGGTATCATTGCATCATCGGTTATGGAGGTGGAGGAACAAACGAGATATGATTTAATGAGGCGAGGAATTTGCGAAGGCTCGGACTTTGGAACTTGTTTGGTATGTTTGACGGCGTCGGAGTCAACAACCCACTTTCTATTATATTGCCCTTCGGCCTTACTCGTGTGGAGCGCTATTTCCCACTGGTTAGATAATGACCCCTCTACTTATTAAATATAATAAATCATTTTTTGGAATTTTGTGATTTCGGGGTGAATGCTTTGAGAAGGAAGATCAGAAGTCTTGTGTGGCAGTGCACAATTTGGAATCTATGGAAACTTTGTAATGATATCATTTTCAAAGATGGTCAATATACGTTGGATAAGTTGATTGATGGTATTAAGTTCGGTTCTTGAAAATGAATTCGGGCGCACTCTCCTTCATCTTTTTGCGATCCGTTTCATGATTGGGATAATCAACCTCTAATTTAAATACCCGGGAAACTATATTGGACAGTCTATACTCTTGTAAATTTATGAGTTAAATACCCGGCCCTTGTATTTAATCAATATAATTTCATCTTTACCTTTAAAAAAAAATTTAAGATCACAGTAATAAATGTTATTGAGTTTAATTTATATATGTAATGGTATCAGTTTTATATTATAAACAAGTTTCACAAGAGAGTTTGTGTTATAAAAATTATGTTGATAAAGAATATATTAATATAATTTACCCTATTAATTCTACTTCATATCATTTGTTATATATATTTTTCATAGTCCACTGTCTTATTTTACTTCTACATAATCGACATGCATATATGGATTGGGTTTTCAATATATGGAGAAGTACAATATAAAATATGTTAGAAAGCTTAAGCGGGTCTAATACTTGGTGTTATGTTACCTTAAAGTAGGGGTGTAAATGAGCCCGGTCGAGATGAATAATGTCAGGCTCAAACTCGTCTCGATTATAAAACTCGAAGTTTGAAATTTGACTCAAACTCGATCGAGCTCAATAATTTCAAACTCGAGCTCGACTTGATAATTACATAATATTAATTAGATATTTTTATTTTATTTATAATTATAATATATTTATAAATAATTAGCATAATAGGGGTAAAATTGTAAAATTATATGAGCTCAATTAAACTCGTGAGTCTGTCAATCTATTATTGTTGAGCTCGAACTCGAGCTCAAGAACTACTTGAGTAGCTCGAGTGTTAGTGTTAGTGTCCTAAAGACAATCTATTGTAAGGACATAATACTCGATGATATTCAGTTTGATTTAATATTATAGTTCATTTAATATTAATGTATGGCAATACACTTGTTTTAATATTATGTTTGATTGTTTGCATTTATTCATGCAAGTGTTCCCATGAGTCATTGTTGTCATTGAGGTTATGAGAACTCAGATGACTTAAGCATGATTCTCAAATGGCCCAGATCAAGGATCATCAAGAATGAGATATTGATGATGCAATTGAGATTGGTGTGTGATCTGCATCATACTCTTAGAGGGTGTAGTAAGATCTCACTTACTACGAGATACTAGGTATCTCATAATGGATGCACAGATACCTTAGAGGGTATTGATATACACATCCGAGAAACCGTTTGATGTAGTTCCACTATATGTGTCTACGGGTGTCTCGGTTAGTGGGAGCGATGTGATACTCCTTTGACTTGAGGTCAATACGCACGACATGTGTGGAGTGATGAACTTTGACCATGACCGATGCTTGCACCCTTCCATGGGTAGATATGACTTGAATTTGGTTCATTACGAAGTGCATGTGCGTGGTAGTTGAGTCAAAAATAGGATTCATTCCTCAAAGTGGATTTAGAGAGACTCATCTTCTCATCATAATTGGATCAAAGTCATTGGTCAATGCACGTCAACTTGGACTTTGTGGTCATTAGTGACATAAGTGATCAATTAGTGATTATAGATAATATGATTAAGTTATTTGAATATACACTTCATCATGTTCAAGCCTAATCGAGTATTCGTGAATGAAAGAAAGATATCACAATAGCCCATGTTATTACAAGTAGTTGCATGTTTCTTGCAACGTACCTCATATATTGAGAATGTCTGATTTATTGTCTAGGGTTCAATTAAGACCGTTAGTTTGACTAATCGCTCGATATATGAGGGCCTATGGGTCACACAACAAGTAATTCCCTTGTATGGATTTTAGTTGGTTGATTAAGTATTAAATTGAATTTAATATTTAATTTATGGAGAATTAATTAATAATATATTAATTTGGAATTTATTATTATTACTGTTTTAATTAAATTAAATTTAATTAAATAGGAATCCCAAAATAATATATGTAATATTATTGTAGAAAAATATATTTAGGGAAATCATATCTAAGAGATATGATTTACAAGATTAGGAAATATCTTCCTAATAAAGATTGCTTAATCTTTAAGCTGGGATTCCCTATATATAGGAGATCCTAGGGATTCATTAATTACTACAAGAAAACCTAATCCTCCATAAAATCTAGAATATGAATTTTCCTAGCAAATTCCGTATCAAATTCAACGCTGACAACTCTGTGCAAGTCCGTACGTGGGGATTACGTGGATACCGTAGTAGAGGAAACTACATACGAATTACTGTAAGATTCCTCGTTATGTTTATTCGTACTCGTTTATGCAATTAACTGTTCGTTGTTGGTGAACTATTAATTTTCGCTGCTCATGTATTACGTGCTAGTATATTCCAACATCGAGCTCAACTCAATTAAACTCGAGCTTTTTTCTGAGCCAAACACGAGTAGCTCGTAAGCAGGTTTGACTCTCTTAATTACTTTCTTAGCTACATTGAGTGAGTATAGAGAAAGAAACATATTATTGATCGAAAATTTATTTTTTTAAAATTTATCGAAAAGGCCGTCATTAATTACCGACGAAAATAATTTCATCGGTAATTTCGTAGTAGTTTATTAGTTTTTGTTATCAGTCTGAAATTTATTGGTAATTGTGATAAATTTATGACCGTCGGTAAAATCTGTCGGTATTTAACAGTTTTTTTGTAGTGGAACTCTTCGACTTTATTGAGGTATACCTTCTGCTCGTCTTGTTAGGAAATTGGAACTTAGCCCAATTTACGATCGGACTTTGAACCCGTTTATAACAGATACAACAATAATGAATATCATTGAGGGGTCAATCTATGAGGTTATGAATTGTATTGTTATTACTTGATTAAAAGATCAATAATAAATATCATTTGCGAAGAGTTAAGTGAGTGATTATAGGGGTGAAATTAAGTAATGAATGTAGGATAATCAATTACTTAACTCTATTTTTAATGAGTGTATCAAAAATTACAAAAATAATAATTTTCATGACCCCTTTCATTATCTCAAACCAAAGGCCACTTAAATTTCATGCATTAAAAATTATTCCCAGAACACAAGAAAATTGAGTTACAGCGTTTACACGACTACTACAGTGTAATATTGAAATACTTCCTACATGGAGTATCGTTAAACTCTCAATTATTTAGTATCCATTAAGAATAGAACTCAATATATATTGACAATTGTTCCCTCGATCTATTGCATTTAAAAACAGTTAACGATGTATTTAAAGACAGTTAATGTTAGTCTCATCCAACAAAAATATGCCCATATCATCATGTCTCCATATGCATTTATTAAAAAAAGGAGGAGAGCATCAGAGATTGGCATGAACCATTCATCATGACAATTGACAAGATATGAAAATATTATATTGGCAAAATGGATAATAAGGTACTAAACTATTATTTTTTATTTTAAAAGATTTTTAAAACTTTTTTTGTTTTAAAAAGTTTCTGAATTATTAATTTTTATTTCGAAAGATTCTTAAACTATTTTTTTATTTAAATAAATTTCTAAACTATTGATTTTTGTTTACGCAATCCCTTCTTGACTATTTTTTTTAATCATCTAACAGAATCATTTAGTAAATACGCACATCATTATTCTCAAAATTGTCAATATTGACCATTGTTTTACTTAATGGTTCGGTTATATTATTTAGAAAATTCTGTCAAGAAGGATTGTGTGAAACAAAAATCAATAATTTAGGGACTTTATTAAACAAAAAAATAGTTGAGGGACCTTTCGAAATAAAATTTAATAGTTCCGGGGCTTCTTAAAATAAAAAAATAGTTTAAAGACCTTTCGAAACAAAAAATAATAGTTTAAGGACCTGAAAATGTATTTTGCTTATTATATATAATAAACACTCATATTAAAATATTTAACGAATCAAAATTTAATGAAGATCCAATCAGAGAAAGAAACATATCAAAATAGAGAATGAATCAGATGAAACAAAGACAATATTATTTTATTCATATAACAACACACATTTTTCTTTACAATAACACAATTTTTAGTATATTATATGTGTTACCAGTGTTTTCATAATCGAACCGACGATCAAACAGACCTGGACATCGATTGAAGGTCCAACCGGTTGGACTGGTTAAACCGCTGTTCAGCCGTTAAAATAATGTATGCATATTTCTTTTTATATTTTGTATGTTACATAAAAAATAAATATTTGTTTATAAAAAAATAAAATTATACTAATTTATAACTTTGGACTTTGGAGACCAGAGATGATGACGTTGTGGAATAATTTCACACAATGTGTGACGACGGTAAAAAGACTAAATAAAGTGAAGTTAATGACTTGTGAATGAATTTATGAGAGGGAAAATGATAATGAGATAACGACAATAACATTATACAGAGAGATTTAGAAAAAAATTAATGAAATAATAAAAAGAGTGATTTAATAAATAATAAAAAATAATTAAATCAGATTAATCATTTTTTAAAGAGTAATTGGACTGGTGACATGAGCGGTTCACTGTTCGACCGGTTCAATCGATTTTTGAAAACACTGTATATTACTATATATAAAAGTAAATTGATATATTGAAAAAGATAAATACGCGTTACTTATTTTTATATGGCACATGTTTAATTATATAGTAACATAAATCTGTAAAAGAATTTTTCTGTTTTACCATTGATCGATTTTTTAAGAAAATTTATTTAATTCGATTCGATCTGGGAATGATATTCAAATTTCAACCCTCTTTAATTTACATAGGGTTGATAATAAATTGCAATATGTATTATTTTTATTTTTACAAAGTGAAATATGTACTATTTTTTTAAATAAAATGCAACTTATGCTAATGAAAATTGACAGGTTCCAAGCCCAACTCATTGTTTTTTTTGAAATCTTTCTATCAAATTTCTTCAATTTGATGTTTGATAAAATACATTTTAGTATTGTGGTATATACAATATATCATTTGTAGGCTTTATACATTCGAAAAGTTTTTTTAAAAAAATGAGTTTCGAATTCGAATGTATCACTTTTTATTAATATATATTGCATTTTGTTAAAAATAATAACGGGAGCAATGTGTAAAAATGATAATAATACATGTTGCAATTTATTATTAACCCTTGAGCTAGTCTCCCATGAACTAGACATATATACTATAAATTTGAATTATTTCATTCATTCTAACACATTTTTCTAATCTACTAAATTTAACTCGTATCATACTCTAAATAAATTTAAATATTCATAAATTAAAAATAAATTTATATAGCATGAAGTAAGTCTATACAATTTTTTGTATCTTAAACCATTTGCACTAGTTTCTCATGGGAGATGTATTTCATTAAATATTAGGGGGTGGGGGTCACGCGCCGGCTGAGTGGGGGAATGTTCAAATATTCCAACCGGTGAACCCCACACGTGACGAAGAAACCCGTTATGGCGGTTCAGATGGACACCGTGGGACCCACCACCCTCCTTGATCTTGCAATTTGCATTTACATTCGAATTTGCATTTCACTTGAATTTGCATTCGCATTTGCATTTGATTTCAAATAAATGGAACCAGTAAGACACATAAGTGGTGAGAGACAGTGAGTTGGACTCGTTTTGAAGATTGACTTTTGACCAATACGGATTGAAAAAAAAAAAAGGTATGAAATTGAATGAAAAAAAAAGTATTTAATTTTATATCAAAAAAGAAATACGCAAGAAGAAACGTCACACTTTCCACCTTGCTTCCTCCTGTGTGAATTCTTGAACAATATATATAACGCCCAGAAGACCCCATTTCCATTACTACAACTTACACTCCCACAACTCAATAATTTTTTCAATTCAAAGTCTCTGCTTGTTGAAAGATTTATCAGAGCAACTTCATCCTTTTTCTACAACAAGGTATGCTCCAATTTAAAAAATTTACTACCTAATTCACGTTCTTGGCTGTGTTTGATGTCAAAGATTGAATTTTTATGATGTGGGCTTTTTTTAGGTCTTTCTGTTGTGGAATAAGTCTCTTGCTTAGATTTCTTGCTTTAATGATCAAAGACTTAGTATAGAAGAAGTCGTTGATTTCAAAATTTGAATTTTTCTTTCTTAGGAGCCAACTGTAATATTTATATCTGATTATTTAATTGATTTCTATATATGTATATATATGTGTTGAGATTTGGTGTTTAAATTTCATCCGAGAGTGTCCTGAATTTCTCTGTTCTTGATTTTCCTTCAGGGTTTACTGCACTCTGGTTAAAATAGTCGTTTGATTTGGAGATGGAGGGTGGATTTCAGGGGGGTAAAAACGGAATCTTGAATAAAAACAGCTCAAAATTGCTTGAATTAGCAGCCACAGATGATTTAGCTGGTTTTATTCACGAAATAGAGGAGAAAGGCTGTGATGTTTATGAAGGTAGCTTTTGGTATGGCAGAAGCTTTGGGTCAAAAAAGATGGGGTTTGAAGAAAGAAGCCCCATCATGATTGCTTCTTTGTATGGAAGCATAGAGGTTTTGAAGTATATCATTGAATCTTGTAAGGTTGATGTTAACAAAGCTTGTGGCTCAGATGGTGCCACCGCGCTCCACTGCGCTGCCGCGGGCGGATCCTGGCCGTCCGTTGAGGTCGTGAAGCTCTTGATCGCGGCCTCAGGCGATGTGAACGCCGTTGATGCTAATGGGAAGAAGCCCGGCGATTTGATTGCTCCTTGTGTGAAATCTTCAGCCAGTTTGGACAGGAAAACTTTGGAGATGTTGTTGAATGTGGAGGGTGGTTGTGGGGTTAATGAGGAGGGTAGAATGGGAATTATGGAGAAGAAGGAGTATCCGATGGACGTGGCGTTGCCGGATATAAACAATGGGGTGTATGGTAGTGATGAGTTTAGGATGTATAATTTCAAGGTGCAGCCTTGCTTGAGGGCGTATTCTCATGATTGGACGGAGTGTCCATTTGTCCACCCCGGTGAGAATGCGAGGAGACGTGACCCGAGGAAGTATAGCTACACGTGTGTCCCGTGCCCCGAGTTTAAGAAGGGTAGTTGTGGTAAAGGGGATGGTTGTGAGTATGCTCATGGTGTTTTCGAGTCGTGGCTGCATCCGGCGCAGTATAGGACTCGTTTGTGTAAAGACGAGATTGGTTGCTCGAGGAAAGTGTGCTTCTTCGCGCATAAGCCGCAAGAATTGCGGCCGTTGTATGCCTCGACTGGCTCAGCTATCCCGTCTCCCAAGTCCGTTGCGATGGATTTGACGATGATGAGCCCGTCGTCTCTTGGTTCTACGCCGCCTATGTCCCCGTCCATCACGGGGTGGCAGAGCCAGACGAGCCACCTCACCCCGCCCACGCTCCACCTCCCGGGGAGCCGTCTCAAGTCGACATTGACCTCTCGGGATTTCGATTTGGATTTGAGTATGGAAATGGATTTGAAACCGACGAATCTCGACGACTTTTTCGGAAGCTCGTCGCCTATTCGCCAAAAACCGAGCAATAATCTCCGCGCGAGCTACCCATCGAACCCGTCGTACGGGTTCGACTCGTCTGCAGCTGTCGCTGCAGCCGTAATGAACGCAAGGTCCACGGCCTTCACGAAGCGTAGCCAGAGCTTCGTCGATCGAGGCAGGGTCAACTACCGTCCCGGGATGTCCGTTTCTCCGAATTCTCCGACCCCGATGATGCCGTCTAAGCTTCCGAATTGGGGCCCACCTGATGGGAAACTGAACTGGGGTTCACCTGATGGGAAACTTGACTGGGGGTTCAATGGTGATGATGCTAGCAAGCTTAGGAAGTCGGCCTCTTTCGGTTTTCGCAGCGCCCCGACTCGGGGACTCGACGAGCCCGACGTTTCGTGGGTGAACACATTGGTGAAGGATGTTCCTGCACAGAAGATGCATGAGATTATGCCTCTTTGGTTTGATCAAATGTACATGGAGCAAGAGCAGATGGTGGCTTGAAGATGATATGATACTTATATTCATATTAATTATTTCATATTCTTATGATATTAGAGTAGATTGAAGGGATAACATGACAAGTTCTTGATAATGTTAGTAGATGAAAATGTTCTGAGTTAAGAGGGATTTTTTTAATTTTTTCATACAGTTGTTCTTCCTTTATGGAAGTAGTCTTAATGTAACTCTCATATAAGGGAAGGAAACCAAGACATTTCCAGCATAGTTTATGTAACTTTTGTATGTATTTCAAGTTTCAACTATTGAAATGCACAATATATTGTTGGTTTTAACCATTGTTGAATCTTGATTTTCCAAGTTCCTTATATTGAGAATTTTTCTAGTGAGATTGGTGTAATGTTAGAAATTTGGATTTTGTGTTGTGTTTAAATTCTAATGTTAGATGGGTTGAGAGATGAATTTAAATTTAATGTATCTAAGTCACTTATCTGATTTGGATTTTATTTTCTAATTGATTAATTTTGATTCAATTCAGTTGAGATAATATCGTTGGGACTGAAAAGTAGGACCAGGCAAGGATTAAGCAATAAATTAATGACTTGTTTTTTAGCAGAGAAAATTATGCATCGACCCAAATGGTGTGAATGTCAACACTTGGTCATATATATTGTCAGTGTCACGCACCTTTCTTTAAATCAATTTTTTAAATTTATTATTTTAAAACTCAGTTAGACGATTCAAATAAATTGATAAGACATTAAAATATTCAGTGAATTAAACTTGAGATCCACTTTATAATAAAATAAAATAAAAGTTAAACAATAAAATATTAGTAGTTGAACTCAGTTCGATTACCTACACACTTAACATACATATATATGGTGTGTATGTAAAAGTAACCAAAGTTTACGAAAATTACAATTTTGTATAATGGCTATTGGCTTGAGAGTTGGGAGGTACGTCGTTATAAATATAAATAAATGTAAAAATTAAAATTCAATAATGTAAATGAAAACAATGAAAGACACCAGAGTAATTATTGAGAAATTTGATCATAGTATAAAATTTATACTATTATATTTATAAATTTAATATCACTACTTTTATAAATTAATATCTATAGTATTGTGATATCGATTTATAATTATTGTTGTATCAATTAATAAGTGTTATAATATTAATTTATAAACTATAATAATATAAATTTTATACTATGAACAAATTTCATCTGAGTCTTATCCAAAAAACACAAATTAGCGTCGATGAAAATTTAACAGGGAAAAAAATCTATTGATAATTTCGGGACCATTAATGTATTATCATTCTAACATCATAAAGTGGAGTCATTACAATTATAAATGTATTTTATTAATATAAATGTAAAGAAAATTCTGAGAACACAATATATTTTGCTTCAAGTAAAAAATGTAAATTGTTAGCTGGATGAATGTGATAAAAAATATTTTACCACAAGTTCAATATCCCATGATTAGATTGTTAATGAGAAAAATAATTTTCTTCGTCCTATAATTTTGTTAATTTTTATTTTAATTCTATTAATTTTTTAATTTTCCTCCTATAACTTATACTCTAATTTTAAATTTTTGATCCTATTAATATATTTTTTTCGTGTCGTCAACCTAAAGTCGGTACCTTATGATATTTTAGGAATATGGCCAACATGGTGGTGAGTAAATGAATAAATTAAATATGAAAGGAAAATAGCTTTTGTAATTTATGAAAAATGCCAGCCTATGGAGTGCAAAATGTCGCATGTTTTGTGCTAGTGGAAATCACCATCATATACAAAATTAGATAGGATATACTTCATTTATTCTTCTAGTCACTATTCTTGATATTTTGTAACAAATTAGTAATTTAGCTTTTATTTACATCAAATTAATCATTATTCTTCTAAATTTATCACTTGTGGTCAATGTTTTTCCCATAGAACTTTGGATTCAGGCTTCCATATTATTAACATCATACGATTATAAACTTATAGTGGACCAGAATTATGTTCATATAATCAAAGATTAAGTATTCTTTTGGGTGCAAGTCTATACATAATTTTACTCTGGCTTAAAGTGAGGCCCCGACAAGTGGACCGCGAGTTCTCATCCCAATTCAGATGATCATTGGGCCATACACTGTGCTATAAAAAAAGATGGAAAAATTGATCATTTTGTCCTGTAACTTTGATCAATTTTGATCTTGGTCCTACTAATTTACGGTTTTTTATTTTAGTCATGTAACTTTACAAAAAAATCGAAGTTTGTAAAATTACAGGATCAAAATAAAAAATTGTAAGTTAGAAGGATCTCCAATCAAAATCTCGACGATGACATCTACAAGACCGGCTACCTATGAGAGAGAACCTCACAAAGAGAAACATCTTGCCTCAAACAGCAATGCAAACTGCCCATTATGCAATCTTCTCTTCCTTGAGTGCAACGCTTCGTCTAAAATCTGGTACGCTTGTTATAATTGGTTGGGTGTATTAGGAGTTGTACATAATCAAATTACAAGGCACTTTATATCTCATGTTGGGATGCTCCTTGGCAAAAATAAGTTTGTGGAATTGTATTGTGTGGAATATTGGAAGGGCAGGAACAAATTGATCTTTGGAAGGAAAAAATTTTGATCCAGAAAAGGTGATAGAAGAAATCAAGGGCAGATTTTGGAGTTGTGCTCGGTGAAATATCATTTCTTTTGTAATTATTCTTTTTCAGATTAACTAGAGAATCCTAGGAAAATACTAGACTGTTAATGAACTTGTAAAACTGTAAAACTCTACACTGGACTTTCTGTCCTCTTTTCTCTTTTAGAAATAAAAGATTTTTTTCTTACTTAAAAAAAAAAAAAGGATCAAAATCAAAATGAGTTAAAATTACAGGAAAAAAAAATTTCATATTCCCAAAAAATGGATTTAGTGCTCTTTCAATAATTAAATTTAGCATATATGCTTGGGCACTTATGTGAGTGCCTTCACATTCATGCTTCTTCATTAGATCATCAATTTATAAAATAGATTTTTTTGACATCCTCAAAAGTTGGTAATTATTATTATAAGTGCAAAGAACTATGACCATATACAATATTGCTAGAATAGACAAACCAAATTTATACACTAAATAATTTATGCAGCTGATCAACACTTTTGATTTGTGGAGCAAAATGGTGCGTGAATTGAAAGAAATCTGATAAAAGCAATATTTATTGATCAACCTACCTACTTTAACAAAACTACTTTATGATAAATATCTCTTTGTCGTTATGCACATGTGTCTTTTAGCCCTAAAATTTATTCAATGAAACCAAAATGATTTTTATTTTATTTTTCTTCCAATTATTATACTACACACATTG
Source organism: Stenogyne calaminthoides (assembly GCA_037126765.1). Classification (NCBI taxonomy): domain Eukaryota; kingdom Viridiplantae; phylum Streptophyta; class Magnoliopsida; order Lamiales; family Lamiaceae; genus Stenogyne; species Stenogyne calaminthoides. The sequence continues at coordinate 30,403,322 of JBBCBC010000024.1, forward strand.
TTGTGGAAAATATAGTGGTGGAAATGTGTCAAAAAATAATGAATTCCCCCAATTGGGGGTCATCTTCTCAACTATAGTGTTGGGAATTTAGGATTGAATTCTTGATTTTTATCATAGTCCTATGTCGGCATCATTTAGTTAAGTTCATTGCATTGAGTTGTCTAAATATTAATTAATTGCATTGAGTTGTGTATTAATTTATTAGTATTAATTATTTCATTCAAACGTATTAATTAGCATAATATACATTGATGATAATTATAAATTAGTTATACGGTAAAACTACTATACGTATGTGAGATCAACTCAATTTAATTATGCTGTAAGACTATAATTTACCACATCTATGAGATTTGTTAATTATTGTCGGAGTGCTTTTGAGTAATGACTAAAATTTGCAGTTATCATTCCCTAAAAACGAAATCAAATTATGAATAAGGCAAAATATTATATGATATTGAATGCATCGTACAATTTAAATATATTTTTAAAATATAAAATTATTTTTACTGATTTCATGTGGATGAGCACTGACATTGATCGCGGTTTTAGACGGGCGTACAAAAATATAAAATTTTTCGGTATTTTGGACAAAATTGTCCGTGATATGAATCGGTTTTAAACCAAACATCTCGTCGATCTTTGAATCTTGCTTTACATTTAGAAGCTTGCATAAAAAAGCTTGAGGATATCAATAAATGTTTTTAGGTGGACTTTTTGTGCTCGCTTTTGACCACAATGTTTTACACCTCTCGTCCGCCCTATGTGTTAAATTTCTTGTTTACCGACCTGATAAGTTGTTCCGGCGTTCTTTTACCCAAAAATACAATTCAACAATACATGTTTTTCCGTTGCGAGCGAGGTGCTTTCTGATTGTTGGGATGCAAATTTGATGGTAAATAAAAGCATCCATGAACGTCATTAAAAATTTTTTATCTTTAAAAAATTTAAATCGGTTAACATTTTAAAATTCTGTTTGGTTTTAGACGAGCACGGGGTTCTAAACCATTAATTTGAAACTTCCCGAATAGAGCATTGTTGAGCAAATTTTTTTTTTAACTTTTCTAAATATTCCTCATACCATATTTCAACTTTGTGTTGGGTTGATAAAGATGGTGGCAACATGAAAAAATTCCCTTGTGACCAAATAACCCATTTTGTTACAATCCTTTTCGGTCCATTCTTTGAAAATAAAAAAAAGTGTTGTTGATGGGGGGATCTATGTTTCGAATTTTTTCATCTTTGAAAAATTATCTTGAGGCATAAAAAAAATAACTTTACATCTATTTTGGGATCGATTCAAGGCCAGGGCTCCATGCTTTCGCCCGGGGGATATGTATATTAAAAAATAAAATCTCCGAATCCCATATTGGTTAAATCTTTGACAATATTTTGTCTTTCTAATGCAGTAAGCAATCTCAAACTTTTTTTTCGATCGTTAAAAAAATAAAATATAAAACAATAGTATTAAGTCGAAATTTAAATTCGGATGAAAAAGAACCCGTTATAGGTAGATGGAGCATCGAAATCTCGGATTTAAAATTGACTCTAAAAAAAAAAATTATCATACATTATATTATTTAGATCCCCAATTTTCAATAAAATAAATATGCTCCGGTATACAAATAAACACATGGTTAGAGAGTCATTGTGGGGGGTGATTATGCCATCGAGATATCTTAAAAAAAAATATGTGCTGCGCCAACGAAATTCTTCATCTTCTCAAATTTAACAACCCCCTTACGGGGCCGTTTGGAATTTTAATTTCTTGCCCTCCCCTACCTTTTGTTGTTGGTTTTCTTTAAAAAAATAAATCTTTATTTTTTAATTAAATCTCACGCCCGGTTTTCTCATTCGTAGAAATTATATTAAATGAAACAATTTTATTATAATTTCGAGTAAAGGTTCACGACAACTTTATTAATTATAAACTCATGGATATTAAAATTTAGATTTTTAAAAAATACGTCGGGGTTTTTCAACATTCACGAATTGATATTATATCTTAATCCCAAAAATCTATCTAAAATAAAGATCACGGGGTTTGTACCCCTTGCTTTATTTCTTTTCTAGATACCGCCGCGGTCCCACCGCTTCGCTTTTCTTTCGGGCGGGTCTTCTGCACAAAACAATCTTTCCATTATTTTCCAATGTCCGTCAAATCAACTTTCCTTTTCTTGACATCCTTTGAACATTTAAGTTCCGTAAATAAATTTCACTTAAAATAAAATATCCACCTTTGGGCATTTGATCGGCCTTATTTGTCATTTCATATAATCTGAATATTTGTTGGAGATTTGGCCCGAACATATGGAATGGGTGGTCGATTTTTACCACTTTATGTAAAATTGATATTTTCAATCTTTTAAATTCGAAATGAAGTGTGGAACTTTTGGATCGTTGGTCCCATCATGAATGCTTGTGATATTTTCCATGTTTTAAATCGATTGGATAAATAATTTAGTTCAATTTTTGTTTTTTTTGTATTTTTTTTTTCATTTGTGGTTTTCTTCATTAAATTTTTTCCCTTCCCGGCTTATTTGGCCTCTCACCGATTTTTTGGACTTTTGGATGAAATTATCAACTCTTTTTTAATTTTTATTTTTATTTGTCATCTTGAACTTTCAACTCGGCCCTCGCTTTTGGCCCTCTCTTTCGTTTTGTGATGGCCTTTGTTGTTTTGGCAAATTTTGATGGTTTTAATGTTTTATTTGGTGTCTTGGCATTATATTTTTTTTACGTTTTTCGGCTATCTTAAGATTTTTATGGGTTGATTTTTTGGACCCTTTTTAAGTGCCAATTTTTAATAGTTTTTATGGAGAATATTATGTGGCTTTTGATAACAACTCAAAACAAAAATAAAAATTTTTATATGGTAAATAACAGAAATTTTTGGAATTTTCAATTCCAAGCGTTATGTTGTATTGACGAGATTTACATACGATTTTCTCATTAAATATGAAAGAAGATGATTTGGAGAAATGTGTCTACTTGATTTTTTCATTATGAAAAAAATTGGGTATTTTTTTTCGAACTAAACCACTTTTAATTTTTGTGAACTCTTTTTGAACCCTTGAATTTTTTTGTTTTTTTTTTTCTATTTATAGTATTTTGACAAAGCATGTTTGGTTTGAAAGCATAATTTGGAGACTTAGTGTCTTGCAGAACTCATGTGATCTTATGTTTCTAATTAATTTGGTTTCTTTCAATTTTTATAATATAATCAATCTTTTGCTTTTTTTTCCTCCCAAATATCAACTTTAAACTTATAATAATATATGAGAACTTATATTAATTTATATCAAAATTGCATTGAATTTTATTAAATTTTTTGACTTAAACTCATTTTTCTGCAGTATAATCAATTATTATCATCTCAAGATAATGATCGGCATCATGTCTTATATAAATTTTTATACCTTTTTAAATGGTTTTTTTTATAAATAATTTGAAAGACAACTTATTTTAAAAGTTGAATAATACCGTGTCCCTCCTGATTAATTTTGAGAATTAGACGTTTGATCGATTTATAATTATTATGGTATCAATTAATAAATGTTATAATATTAATTTATAAAATATAATGATTTAAATTTCATACTATAAACAAATTTCATCTGAGTCTTATCCAAAACACAAATTAGCGTCGATGAAAATTTAACAGGGAAAAAAATTTATGGATAATTTCGGGACCATTAATGTATTATCATTCTAACATCATAAAGTGGAGTCATTACAATTATAACTGTATTTTATTAATATAAATGTAAAGAAAATTCTGAGAACACTATATATTTTGCTTCAAGTAAAAAATGTAAATTGTTAGCTGGATGAATGTGATAAAAATTATTTTACCACAAGTTCAATATCCCATGATTAGATTGTTAATAGAAAAATAATTTTCTTCGTCCTATAATTTTGTTAATTTTTATTTTAATTCTATTAATTTTTAATTTTTTAATTTTCCTCCTATAACTTATACTCTAATTTTAAATTTTTGATCCTATTAATATATTTTTTTCGTGTCGTCAACCTAAAGTCGGTACCTTATGATATTTTAGGAATATGGCCAACATGGTTGTGAGTAAATGAATAAATTAAATATGAAAGGAAAATAGCTTTTGTAATTTATGAAAAATGCCAGCCTATGGAGTGCAAAATGTCGCATGTTTTGTGCTAGTGGAAATCACCATCATATACAAAATTAGATAGGATATACTTCATTTATTCTTCTAGTCACTATTCTTGATATTTTGTAACAAATTAGTAATTTAGCTTTTATTTGCATCAAATTAATCATTATTCTTCTAAATTTATCACTTGTGGTCAATGTTTTTCCCATTGAACTTTGGATTCAGGCTTCCATATTATTAACATCATACGATTAAAACTTATAGTGGACCAGAATTATGTTCATATAATCAAAGATTAAGTATTCTTTTGGGTGCAAGTCTATACACAATTTTACTCTGGCTTAAAGTGAGGCCCCGACAAGTGGACCGCGAGTTCTCATCCCAATTCAGATGATCATTGGGCCATACACTGTGCTATAAAAAAAGATGGAAAAATTGATCATTTTGTCCTGTAACTTTGACCAATTTTGATCTTGGTCCTACTAATTTATGGTTTTTTATTTTGGTCATGTAACTTTACAAAAAAATCGAAGTTTGTAAAATTACAGGATCAAAATAAAAAATTGTAAGTTAGAAGGATCTCCAATCAAAATCTCGACGATGACATTTACAAGACCGGCTACCTATGAGAAAGAACCTCACAAAGAGAAACATCTTGCCCCAAACCGCAATGCAAACTGCCCATTATGCAATCTTCTCTTCCTTGAGTGCAACGCTTCGCCTAAAATGTGGTACGTTTGTTATAATTGGTTGTGTGTATTAGGAGTTGGACATAATCAAATTACAAGGCACTTTATATCTCATGTTGGGATGCTCCTTGGCAAAAATAAGTTTGTGGAATTGTATTGTGTGGAATATCTGGAAGGGCAGGAACAAATTGATATTTGGAAGGAAAAATTTTTGATTCAGAAAAGGTGATAGAAGAAATCAAGGGCAGATTTTGGAGTTGTGCTCGGTGAAATATCATTTCTTTTGTAATTATTCTTTTTCAGATTGACTAGAGAATCCTAGGAAAATACTAGACTGTTAATGAACTTGTAAAACTGTAAAACTCTACACTGGACTTTCTGTCCTCTTTTCTCTTTTAGAAATAAAAGATTTTTTTCTTACTTAAAAAAATAAATATAAGATCAAAATCAAAATAAGTTAAAATTACATGACAAAAAAAATTCATATTCCCAAAAAATGGATTTAGTGCTCTTTCAATAATTAAATTTAGCATATATGCTTGGGCACTTATGTGAGTGCCTTCACATTCATGCTTCTTCATTAGATCATCAATTTATAAAATAGATTTTTTTGACATCCTCAAAAGTTGGTAATTATTATTATAAGTGCAAAGAACTATGACCATATTCAATATTGCTAGAATAGGCATGAAAGCACAAACCAAATTTATACACTAAATAATTTATGCAGCCGACCAACACTTTTGATTTGTGGAGCAAAATGGTGCGTGAATTGAAAGAAATCTGATAAAAGCAATATTTATTGATCAACCTACCTACTTTAACAAAACTACTTTATGATAAATATCTCTTTGTCGTTATGCACATGTGTCTTTTTGCCCTAAAATTTATTCAATGAACACAAAATGATTTTTATTTTATTTTTCTTCCTATTATTATACTACACACATTGTTGGGGAAAATATAGTGGTGGAAATGTGTAAAAAAATAATGAATTCCCCCAATTGGGGGTCATCTTCTCAACTATAGTGTTGGGAATTTAGGATTGAATTCTTGATTTTTATCATAGTCCTATGTCGGCATCATTTAGTTAAGTTCGTTGCATTGAGTTGTCTAAATATTAATTAATTTCATTAAATTGTGTATTAATTTATTAGTATTAATTATTTCATTCAAACGTATTAATTAGCATAATATACATTGATGATAATTATAAATTAGTTATACGGTAAAACTACTATACGTATGTGAGATCAACTCAATTTAATTATGTTGTAAGACTGTAATTTACCTCATCTATGAGATTTGTAAATTATTGTCGGAGTGCTTTTGAGTAATGACTCAAATTTGCCGTTATCGTTCCCTAAAAACGAAATCAAATTATGAATAAGGCAAAATATTATATGATATTGAGTGCATCGTACAATTTAAATATATTTTTAAAATATAAAATTATTTTTATTGATTTCATGTTTAATAAATATACTTTAATTGTACAGTATACCTAATCCACGTAAGACATACATATCTTAACATGCATGTCATATAAGTTATTTATAACTATATCATTCTCAATTCTCGAACAAGACAAAGTTTAAGTTACAATAATAAAATTAGATTGGGTTTAGATTAGATTATGTTAAGTTTGGATTTGGTGGGAAGGAGTGAAAGATATGATTGCAAATGACAGATTGAGAATACAATAAAGTTTTTTTTGGTATTTAAACGAGTTTTAAACCTCTCTAAACGAGTTTCTGTTTTAGAAAAGAAAAAAAAAATGAAAATACAATTCAGATCAACATTTTAAATGGAGGTGTTGTATGAGTTTGTCTCACTATAAAATGAAATATAATTTTAAAAAAATATTTTAACACTTTAATTAAAATAAATAAATATTAATTTATAAACTGTTACACACAAATTTTTTGTTTCTAAATATTTCTCGTACCATATCTTCAACTTCTCTAAAGAAAACTTCAAGAAAAAAACAATCTTTGAGATTAGGCACACTCCTTGCCATCTTTGAGCACAAAAGGCATGAAAAAGATAGTTGATGGGCCTTGTGCATTCCACAGTATGAAAATATATGAGATAAATATAAAAATAACACATATTTGAATCGATCGTCAAAGGCATATGCAGTTATGTAATTAAAAATAAAAAAAATTGTGCAGGTATAAATTAGCACAAATTAATGCACATACTTTTTTAAAATATTAAAATATTATATTTAAATTATGCTCAGTCTCACCGTGTGAGCATCTTATATAAGTGTACCTCTAAAAAAATATACATATATATACACATGTATATTTCTAAATTTTCAATAAAATAAATACTATACAATAAACACAAATTAGTTTAGCATTTAAAAATATACATGGCGCTCAAGATAGACGTACACATTCGGAGGAAACATAATTTAAGCATGCTATGTTTTAGTATTTTATAAAAAATAAATATTTATTTTTTATTAAATTGTATCTCATCTCATACATTATATCGTCTCATACAAATTTTTTTTATTAATTATATTGATATTAAAATTGATTTTAAAAGTGTGGGGCCCTTTCTAGAACACCCCATCCTAAAAAATCTATCTAAAATAATTGTACTTGCTTTATCGCATAGCCGCCCTAAAAGAAGTCCACCGCACAAAACAATAGTCCACTTCATTATCCCCCGTCGCTTTCAACTTTCCTTTAAATATGTAAATAAATTACTTAATTATTACTTAAAATAAAATATCTCTCTTTGGGCATTTGGGCCCGTATGACACTGATAGATTTGGAATTTTATGGAATGGGCTGTGGCCCGACCCAATATGATGTTTACGATATTTAATTTCAATCTTTTTCTAAATTCTAAATGAGGGTTGGCCAATTATTAGACTTTGGAGAGAAAGTCTTCTCTTTTAAGTTTTAATGTTGTACCCAAGTTGTTTCGGTTTTTATTTAATTTGTGGTTTTTCATATTCGTTTTTTTGCTTTGGGCTTTTTGGCCTCTCTCGTTTTGATCTGGATGAGGCCCTACTCTTTTTAAGGGCCCATTATTATTTGTCATGTTAAACTCCAATTCGGCCCATATTTCAAGCCTCGTCTTCTGTGAATATATGGTTTTGCAGGGTTTTGTTGTTTAGCAAAGTATTATTTGCAATTTGGTATATTTTTAAGCAGAGATTTGTGGATTTTCAATTTTATGTTATTTTTTTGACGGGAATTTGTGGATCTTTCTTCAGTTAAATATAAGCATGTAATATCTACTTAGTTGTAAAAGGGGAAAAAAATTGAGTACTCGTACTTTAATGTTCTTTTACATTGAATTTTATGTTTTTAGTCTACTTTCATTTGCATTGAAAAAATGTTTTCATTTAAAGTAATTAGGTTCCTGACCTTTAATTTATAATGTTTTTTGACGTTGTCAATAAATATATAGCTTCGTTTTTTTTTTCCCAAAAGGAACTTTAACTTATAATAATTGAGAACTTATATTAATTTATATCAAAATTGCACGTGACTTAAACTTTTTTGCTTAAACTCATGAATCTGAGCAATTGAGACAAATCTCATTAATGAGAGCGTCTTATATAATTCTTTCACCTTTTAAAATGGTTCTCTTTTTATAAATATTTGAAAGACACGACTTTGAAATTCATACATTGGCAGAATACCTTTAATAACGATTGTATGTGATAGTCCATAATATTAAAATAAAAATAAAAATTGTACATATAGATGTGTTGAGATATTTCTAAACTAAACCCTAAACTATGAACCGTAAACCATAAACTATCAACCATTTGGGCTGGGTAAACATGAACCGCTTGGGCCGGTTCTGGGTCGGGTCGGGTCGAGTTGAGTTCTGATTGGGTAAAAAATTTATTAGGCTCCATAAGGAGCCCACTAGTAAGCTCCATATCAATTCTGTATATATATATATATATTAAAATGTAAATTTTTTTTATTTTGTCATTTAATAAAAATATATCAGAAATTTTATAGATAACAATCACAAAATATAATATTTTAATGATCTGAATGAAAAATAAAAGTAGACTACTTAGAATTTAATGCACACAATAAGTGGCCTTTTCCATTTGTAAATATGGGAAAACAAATTAATTACACCCAACATTCTTCCTAATAAACGACCTGGAGTTGGTCATTCCAGCAACTTTCAGAGCTCTTTAAGATTTTATCGACCTCCCATTTCCTTGATTGAATCACACTGTATTTCCTTGATTGAATCACACTGCAGTAAGTATGATCTCAGGTATTTCTCTTTTGTCTACTGAATGCACATAAAATTGCAAGATATGCCTGTATAATTGAGAGTTATACACTCTTCAGTTTGCACCCCAGGTGCTTGTGAAAATTCCTCACATAAAAAACTAGCGGTTTTAAGCCTTTTATTCTGATGCCCATAAAATATCTTTCTACTTTACGTTGTGGGAGTGAATTGGTTTTGTTGTCATAGCTTTAGTTTCAAATTCTTGGCAGCATTTTACGATTTTGATATTCGTTTTTTTATCAGGTGGAAATGTGGGAGTCCAGCTTTTGCCTAAAGTGTCTATTATGCCTAAATGTCCAGGTATTCCTGCAAAATTATCAAGACAAGTCCTTTTATTGCTTAATGTTTGTCATGTGTTATTTCAGGTGGTTTTATTGTTTGCCTCTAATATCATGGAATGAATGAGGATAATGTTTGATATTAAAATTGAGATGATATTATTATGAGAAAAGCTTCATGACTCTACTTATGCCTTAAAATTCAAGAACGTATGTGATGCGTGATAACGTCGGCTTTGACACCAGAAAACTGCTAACACACTCTGTTGTGATTTTGTTAACAACGAGCCGGAGTTGCACATTACAAGTACTGAATGCTCACATTCAAAATTAGATGGCCTGTATAGAAATGGTGGTCAATCGAGCCTCTTAATTCTTTGAACCTATAAGATAAACGACTTACGGAGAAATGAAATACTACGTAACTTTGCACCGAGTCCATAAAGCTTGTTTACATAGTTATTTCATTATTAAGCATGTATTGGGGATAGTTTCCAGAATAGGGTTCCAAATTAATTTATAGAGCTCCAAACAATAGTACTTAAAGAGTATATGTGTAGCTTCAATTTGCGAGTCTGCAATTTACCAGAGTGACTGCAAACTAGCAGAGACAGACAGTTCTTGGTAGTATTTGGAACTTCTTATCGGTGTGATAGACATTTTGTTGATAGAAAATTTCGAATCGCTTTATTTTAAGAGTTAATTGCATAAAAACTATGACATTTTCATGTTTTTTCAGTCACAACATATGTTTTAAAAATCGCAATTCGATACATAGACTTTTAAAATCTTGCAATTATATCATATGACGTGGCAGCCAGAAAATTTTTGAAAATTTTGCCAATAAAGTCACGACCTTTTGTTATGAACTTATCGTTTCAATTTAACAACAACCTTATAATTTTTTTGTGATTTCATACTTTGTCACATCAGCAGGACTTGCCAAATAGTCAAGTGATAGAATTGAAACAATTTGAAAGGTCGTGTACCGAATTGCTAATTTTGAAAACATATGTTGTGATTGAAAAATATAGCTGATTTATTTTGAAATTAACCCTTATTTTAATTATGGAATATAATATTACTAGCAAATATTTATGTGCACCAGTTGCACCGTACAACTCAAGTCCATTATAAAATGGTATTAGTTGTTTTACTAAAATGTATTAGTAGGTCAGCATTAGTTGTTTTCATTGGACAGCATGCACCCAACTATTACTCAAAATTGATCTGTCAGTCATGCCACCAATCTGCAGGTCTCCTGTGCAAGGAAATGCATTTATCTCGTACTCCGACGTTTACAAAGCTGAAAATAACATGTGCATCCCATCAATCAATTGATGTTTCTGTTTTTCAAGAGGAACGTAAAGAGACTAAACCTTTAGTTAAAATGTGTGGAATAACATCAGCTAGAGATGCTGCTATGGCAGCAGAAGCTGGTGCCAATTTTATCGGGATGATTCTTTGGCCCAACTCGAAAAGGTCTATTTCACTTTCTGTTGCTAAAGAGATTTCAAAAGTGGCACTGGAATATGGAGCAGAGCCCGTTGGTGTGTTTGTTGATGATGATGCAGAAACTATATTACGAGCTTCTGATGAAGCTGAACTTGGATATGTGCAGGTTAATAATTCTTCACCAGCAATATCTGTTTTCTCAACTCTTCAGTGCTTTTGTTTATTACATATCTTGTGTTTGTGCAGCTTCATGGAAATAGGTCTCGGGATGCTTTCCCGGAAATAGTGAAAGAAAACCGAATAATATATGTTCTTCATGCAAATGAGGATGGTGAACTTTTGAATTCTATTTCCGATGAAGAATGTTCTCAAGTTGATTGGATTCTCGTTGATAGTGCTAAAGGTGGCAGGTACAAAATTCTTCATGTTCTTCACTGTTGGAACTTAACATCAGTTTTCTGAAAGATGGTGCCTCCTTGTTTTACCAGTCATTGATATGTGTTAAAATAAATCTTCACTGTCAAATGATATTACATCTTATCGTTCAGTCTCAATGATAACATTCCTTGTTTGATCACTTTCTTAGAAAATAAAATATATTTCAGTGGTTAAATCACTTGACTCCTAAACAAAATAAAGAGTTTACGAAAAAGATGGCCTTATTCAGGAGCATTTGTAGAAGCATTTTCTCTTTGTAATGTTTACTGTATGATCGTAGAATAGAATAAGGTCTTCTTTTAGCATAATTTTTTTACACCATGGAATCTATAAAGGTTTTAAACTATGTTGACTAATAAATTATCCGCCGTTGTAAATGCATATCTCTACAATTTGAGAAAAGGCTATAAACTAGTTCATTCTGACAATTTTCTGACTGTATATTCAAGATATTGAGTTAAGATATTCTTGAAGAGGAACACTTCGGTGACCAGTTGCACGGTGCAACTGGGTTGCACAACTAATATTGTTCAATGAAAAAACAACTATAATACTGTTCACTCTTCAGTGAGTACAGCTAATACTGACCAACTAATACCTTTCAGTAAAACAACTAATACCATTTAAAAAGCACTTGAGCTCCACAGTGCAACTGGTGCATAGAAGTATTTGTCACTCTTGAATAGTGTATGCATATATGCAACGTTGACCATAAACTTTTTTTTTCATGGTTGCAGTGGAAAAGGGTTTAATTGGTCGAGGTTTAAGATGCCATCTATTAAGAGCAAACAAGGATGGCTTTTAGCCGGAGGGATTAAGCCTGAGAATGCAGTCGAAGCTCTTTCTACTCTAAAGCCAACGGGGATTGATGTCAGTAGTGGCATTTGTGGTCCAGATGGACTTCAAAAGGATAAACTGCGAATCTCCTCCTTCATCAACGCAGTAAATTCGGTACACTATTGAGCTATATATGCTGCTGAAATGATCTTTAATTTATTCAAATGTTTTAGAGTTCTTTCTTTGAAAAAACCAACATTCTTATTTTGGTGCAAAAAGGGATGCATCCTCTTACAATAATTATTCAAAAATAAATTGAAAAACAGTCTCATTGTCATCTAGTCATCTACTGATTAACTAACACTTTAGCTTTAGCTACAGTACTCTCTAATATGATCTGTTTCTTTACATTTCCTTTTCTTAATGATAGATGTGATATAATTTTGGGGACTCAAGGCTCAAACATAGGTTAGTTATAAATCCCAAGAACAATAATTGATTGTACTTTTGTTTTAAAAGTTGCTTGAGTTGTCTTAATTGGTCCTGTTTTCCATGTTCCATTACAAAAATATGCCAAGAATCCAACATAAAACAGGATTGCAATAGTTTTATGAGTATTCCCATATGCATATGGTGAATGTTCTTCACCAAACACAACACATTTCTTTTGCCAATAGATTAGCTATTGAGTACAAGTCTCTTGGTTAAATTTGTTCACAGTATGAAATTGATATCATTACACTTATAAACTAATACCATAACATTTATCAACTGATACTATTGCACTTATAAACTGATATCTATAGTTTATAAAAGTAATAGTATTGATTTATAAGTATAATGATATCATTTCATATTATGAACAAGTTTCACATGAGAGTTTGTGTTAACTTATTTTTTCACATTTGAACGAGATCCTCTTTTTTGAAATTGTATCTCTTATTCCAGTAACTGATAACATCATTATAGGTGTAAATGAGCTCGAGTCGAGTTGTGTCAATCTCGAATCTTGACTCGGTTCAACTTGTTAACTACCGCAAAATGATTAAAGTTTTTCATTTTATTTATAGTTAGGCTGTACTTCTGAATAATTAGCCCAGTAAAGATAAAATAATAAAACTATTTAAGCTCAATTATCAAAAACTACTATTCACATCTTTTGAAAAAAGAAATGATTCTCAAAGTTTTTAAGTAGAGTTTGAAAACACACCTCAATATAAAAGAGAACAATAAAACTAAGACTTGCTTAAATAATCTTCCTTTCCCATTATCAAGATCAGTACAATATCATGCATCAAACACAATCAATAATTTGTCATCTTGACTATAATATTTATATACCACTCCATATTGGAGGGGGAAAAAATCAATTTTTGCAGCTATAGACCTACGACCGTGCTCAACGGCCACCACACCTCACAGATATCGATATATCATCATAAACATCGCGCCTTCTGAGCTCAATTTAGTTCAGGATCGGTTTGATAATACACGATATCCCCGATATCACTTACATAATGATCCTTCTTCATGCTTCTTAAGAGAACTCCCAACAAGTAGAATGGAATAGGCCCTGATTTCTTGGGCTCCTTGTAATATTTTCCTAGTACTGGTTTAGCTGCTTCAGTCTGCATGAAAAAGAAATTGAAATTATAAGGATGTGATGTGCAATTAACTAAATAAAATACTAGGTTTCGTAGTTTCTTGATATTTACAGCTTCAATCAGATGATAGTGAGGGATTTGAGGGAAGATGTGATGGATGGCATGTGTCCCTATATCATGGTGGATGTTGTTTATCCATCCGTAATCACGGTCAAGTGTCGTGAGTCCCCCTCTGAGATAACTCCACTCCTGCATTTGGTGAACAAGATGAGTTCATAACAATGGATTAGATGGTTCTTGTGATTAGTTAGGGGTGTTTGTAACCCAATTGAGAGGCTAGAAGCACTTTTTCTTAAAATAGAAGTGTTTTCGTGCAACTTTTAACTGATTCCAAGGGGGATGTTTGTATAATCTCTGTTTTTGCTTCAAAAAGTAGATTTGAAGGTTTTCAAATAAAATGTTTATGCTTAAATCTAAAAGTTGATAGATGTGTTCTTCTATTTGATTCTGCTTCTCAATACTACTTTACTTTATTCAATTATTTTTACTAAACACTCAACCTCTACTTTGCACAAATTTTACAAACACTCACAACTTTTACCATTAAGTAGTTATTCTCAAAATCACTAAATTAAGGGGTTGTTTTCAACCTCTACTCACTAAAGTAGAAGTGTTTTTTTTTTTTTTTAAGTTGGTGTGACCCAACTTTTAGAAAAATAAGCACTTCTACCCTCCCACTAGTGTTCTAAAACACACCCTAAATCACCTTTTCAAAAGCATATTTTTTAGCGGACACCCTCATTAATCATTTTTAAGCTCATTCTGAGAACCAGCCATACCAACTTCGATTCTCAAAAGTGATTCTTGCAAGTTTTTGTTATAAAAAAGTGATTCTTTTGCAAATGTTACACACTTCTCAAAAAAGCTGAAAGCAATTTATTTCCAAACTCCACCTACTTGTGATTTTACTACAAAAAACAATTTCGAAAAGCAATCACTTGTGAGCACTCCCTTTAGTTCTGTATTCCCTATTTCTATTCCTCCCCGAGTTTCTAGGTTTTCGATTAGTACTACTTATGACGTTCAAAATTAATGTTTACCTTGCCGCGGTACCAAGGAAGCTTATCCTCATGTCCATGGTGATGTAAGTAGGTAACTAAATCAAGCCACATTACAAAGCCCTGCAGCCAATTCCAGTTTAATTATGTTAGAACCTAGGATAAGGTGAATTTTAAGGCAATCAAAACAATGAAATTGTGTTATGTTCAAAGGGAATAGATGTAACTAACCATGTAAGGTATGCCATAGAGTTTGAGCAATTGAACAGGGCCCATAACAAAAGATAATCCTGCAAGAATTGCAACCATTGTACACCAACAAACCGTAGAGGTAATTACGTCTTTCCTCTCATTCGGGACGAACAAATCACTGTCTGGATGGAAATGAGAGCCTGTTTTCCCAGGGCTTCTACTCCACTGTAATGAAACCAGTCAAGTATAGCAAGAACATTAATCAGAAGAGCCGATTATCACAAAAATTAGGGCGAAATTTGCTGTTATATACGAAGGCACAAAGTCTTTTTATAAACCAGTTTTACCATGCAATTCATTTGCATTTTGTGCGTATCTTTAAACAGTACTAGTTGTTACACTAAAACATATTAGTTCGTCAGTACTACTTGTTTCATTAAAAAGTATTAGTAGTTATACTATAAAGTAGTAATTGTGAACCAGTTGCACGATAAAACTTATCAACTCATGAGAAGAAAGTAACTTACAAGGTAGATGGGATATGCCAGCATTGGAAAAGGTAATGTGAACCTCAATTTCCTGGTCACATTATCCAATTTCTTGAAAATCTTCTCAGGTAACTGGAATTTAAAATCATGTAGGAAATAAACATTAAACAAATCTGTCATTTCTAGAAGTTTTAAATGAAAGCAAAGCAATTCCCAAATGATAACTACATACAGGGTGCCAAGATTCATCATTTTCAACATGCCCATGGTTCTGATGGTGTGTCCTGTGGCTGATTCTCCTGAATCATTCATGAAGAAACAATCAATTTATTTTCTTTAAACATAAACAATTAAGACAAAAACTCATATGAGACTGTCTCGTGAATGAGACGGGGTACAACTTAACACAAATCACACCACCCCTCCCAAAGTTTTAAAGCGACAGTGTCCAACTTATGTCCCTTCTCACGTGAGATCGTCTTGTGCAAGTGTGCCTCTAAACGTTAAAGAGGGATAATCATTCAAATTACTTACCATCCATGATAAGGGACAAGAATTGAAGAGTGAAGCAAGTGGCCAGCAACACTGTTCAATTTAGGATCATTGGAAAAGCTCCCATGCCCACTGCAAAAATCAAGAACCATCAATCAATGAAACCCTAATTTAGAGACAGAAAACAGGGGAATTTGGGAGGGGGAGAATTACCAATCATGGCCAAGAACAAAGAGGGCCCAAAACATGGTTCCTTGAGCAACCCAATACAAAGGCCATAAAGCCCAGTTGTTGAAATACGCTGCAACTGCTGCTAACCCAAAAACAACAGCCACATCTCTCACTACATAACTCATGGACCTCCATGGATCCTTCACCCAACAATGCTTCGGAATTGCAGCCTTAATGTCAGAAAGCTTGAATGGGGGTGGCGCACCGGGGTCAAATTCGTCAATTTCATCATCTTTTTCCTTCTCCACTTGCAGAAATCTCAATGGGGTGCTCACTTTTAGTGCCCAATTTCTCCCTTTTGAGAAACAGAGTGAAGAATCAATTGAGGTAACGTTTCTTGAAATTCTCAATTTCGAAGGGTTTGAAATCAGGGAATTCTGGCCGGTTCTTGGTTTGGGGTAGATTCTTGGAATTGGTCTCAGCCCACATTCTGATAACACGGAACTGGCCATTGTAGAGAGAGAAAAGTGATCAAAATCTCACCTTTTTGTAGGTGAGATTTGTGTGGAGTTCAGAGCTCTGCACAATCTGTATCTATATGTATGTATACGCAAGAATGGTGGATGGTGTGTGAGTAGATAACACAGTGGATTCTCTCCTCAAGTTTTATCGGAGTTTTTTGTTTCTAAATCTCTCATTTATATACACATTTTCAGCCTCCGCTCAACCATGTCATGTGTGCTTCCACTTTATTGCATTAAACTGCAACGTGATTGTTATGCTTTAGTATGCTATTATGGGCTACCGTCCACTACTTCTCCGTTACCGTTAACTTTGCAATGTGTTTGTGTGTGGAATCCTAGTCAGAAAGGTGAATTCTTGTGGTCTGATCTCGCTGCACGGTGCAATTTGTGTTTTTTTAACGGTGTTACTTGTTATCACTTAACAGTATTAGCTGTTTTTAGTGAAATATTTATTATTTTCACTTAATATTATCAGCTGATTAGTACAGTGACTTTCACTAGGGGTGTAAAGTGAGTCAAATTGGCTCGTGAGCTGCTCGTGCTCGACTCGTAAAAAGATCGAAATCGACTCGAGTATAATCGATTCGAGTCCAACTCGAGCTACTCGAGTAGTTATCGAGTTCAAATTCGAGTTCGAGCTCATAAATACTCAGCTCGAGAGGCTCGCGAAGCTTAATCGAGTTTGCACAACAATTACTATTATGCCATTAATTTACTAAATATATATATTTATATTTTAATAATATATTTTATATTTAATTTTGTAAAATTATATAGGTAATCGAGTCGAGTTCGAGTACATCGAGTTTTTTGTGGAGCTGAGTTCGAGCTTAAAAATTAGGCTCAATCGAATTCGAATCGAGTTTCGAGTATTCTAATCGAGTCGAGTTCGAGCTCAGCACTACTCGGCTCCACTCGGCTCGTTTACACCCCTAACTTTCATGGATCGATAATAAATATTTGGTGCATACAACGAAATTGTTGTTTTCGATTGAATTTGATATTGAAAAGGTCAAAGCTTGATCTATTAATAATTTAATATTACAGTTTAGATGGAGAGTTAATTATTTTTTAATTTGGGGTCAAAAGAGAATGGGACCCCAGAGAATGTGGTTTTTTTCTGTTTAGCTTTTTTTCCTTCTTTCTTCCTCTTACCGTCCAGCTTGAGGGTGACATCTCTCTAATTTGAACAATTATTGCTACTAGGAAATAAGTTAATTGTCCCCACGGCCATGAGTCCATGTATTGTCATTTGACTAACAAATAATGATTTGAAATTTGAGGTTCCAACCTTAATTAAAGTATATTTTTAAAAATTAATCCTGCAACTTATTGCGATTCCACTTTTAATTGTGTATTTTTTTTTTAAAATTTTAATCTAAATTGCATAAATAAGGGTACAATAATAGTGTAATACGAGTACGATACGGTACGGATGGTGAGATTCATTTTTTTTTTTTAAAAAAATAGATAAAATACCATGAGGGTACAACTATAATTTTTTAAATTATATTATATCATCCCCGTAATATAAATATTTTCACATTTTTTTTAACACCTTAACAAACATAAAGTCAAAACAAGAGGAACATTACAGTAAAATATGTGAACAAATTAGTGTGACCGTACTGTAATCGATGATGAGAGTTTAAAACATTTTTTACTGTTAGTGTGTTATGATTAATTTAATATAACACAAATTTATTCCAAGCAAAATATTAAAAATAACTATTGCAAATCGACCCCATTTGCATCCTATTCATATTCGACAGGATATCCAAAATTATTATTAATATATTTAATTAGGACACATCACGTGACGCATAGGATACATATTTCATTCGTATTCGTGTACCCAAGTATTAACACTGAGTATCTGAATATTGTATTATTCAAAAATACGAAGTACCCATACATTCTAAATTTAATCAATTTTTAATTATTTTCACTTAAAATTTTGAATTTTCGCTAAAATTAGCGTGTAAGGCATGCGCCTTGCACGATTTAATGCAAGACTTGCTCAAATTTATTTGGCCGGCAATGTTGGGTTATGGAGCCTGAGTGAAAGCGGGATCTGCAGGCGCGTGAGGCGCCGACCAGTATTTCGAGTCGAAAGCGGTGTGCTCGGTCGAAATAAGACCACCCATCCAATACGTGAGGGCGCCGAGCAATGTATGTGATCGAAGCGAACCGCCGACCAATCTTTGAGGTCGAGTGTTCGAGACCTGGACTCGAAATAGGGTTTTAGCCCGGTTCCCGTTCGGGTTTTTGTATAAATAACCCCCTCCCCATTTATATCTTTACTTACTTGACTATCTTATACGATATAGTAGATCTCTCTGGCTTGGTAGTGCCCCCTGGATGTAGTCGGTTTGACTTAACCGGGTAACCAAATTGTTTGTCCCTTAATTCGTAGTTCCATTATTTTCTCCTATAATTGCTTGCTTTAATTCCTAACAACCGTATCGAAAGCATCGCTCGAGGATCTGTGGAGAGCAATTATGATGGGCTGAAGAGAAATCGCTTGTTGAGAAGCTTGATGGAACGGAATTTTAGATTTGTCGCTTCGGTATGAGGCCGGCACAACCATCAACGTCTGAGAACGCATAAGGCGCTTGATCGAAAGCGAACCGCCGACCAAAGCCGGTCGACCGGGTTCCGTAGAAGCGCCATGGTATATAGCGCTTGGGTAGGTGGTTGGATCAAGATCAAGATGGGCGTTGACACGTGGGCCGAGATCGTTGTTTAGGTTAGATGCAAGATCAAGATGGGCGTTAGACACCGCCCAGATCGTTATATCGTGTTCATGCAAGATCAAGATGGGGCGTTGACACGTATTTGAGATCGTTGTATCGGGTTGGATGCAAGATCAAGATGGGAGTTAGACACTTGCTTGAGATCGTCTGAATCGATGGTCGAATGATTCAAGGAATGTTATGGGGCGTTGTTTGGTTTTGGTGCGAATCAAAAAGCGTTGAGGGGCATTGTTGCTTGGATCGAATGGACGTGAGGTCCGTGTTGCGGTCTTAAGGGCCGCAGGTGACGAGGAAGTTCGAGAAGGATGTTGTGGGGCGTTGCTTGGATCAAGTGTGGATTCAAGTCAAACGTTGAGGACATTGCTTTCGAAGTCGTGGTTTATCGCCGATGAGAGATTGGGAAGACGAAGTTCTGATTGAGTCGGGTCTCGGGTGGGAGATTGTTGGGTTTTGGAGTCTAAAGGCGGAATGAGTCCGGGGAGGACAAGACTTGCGAGAATGAGTCCGGGAGGACAAGACGCGTTGAATGAGTACAAGGAGGACAAAACGTTGAATGAGTCCGGGGAGAGGACAAGACGTTCGACCTAGTTGAGGTCGTGCACTTCGCTCGATGTCGATCTCAGTGGGGAGATTGTTGGGTTATGGAGCTGAGTGAAACGGGATCGCAGGGCGCAGGGCGGCTTCGACCGGCCTTCGAGGTCGGCGAGTGTGTTTTCCCGAAGCGCCCCTTTATCCAACGCCATGAGGGCGCTCGAGCAATGTATGTGATCGAGCGAAGTAACCGCCGACCAATAGCCGAGGTCGGCGGTTCGAGGCACCGGATGCGAAAAATAGGGTTTCGGCGAGATGGGCCAAATCTAGGTTTTGGCCCGTTTTCGGTTCGGTTTTTGTATAAATAACCCCCGACTCCCCCATTCTTGACTACTTGCACTATCTTATATGATATAGTAGATCTCTCCTGGCTTGGTAGTGCCCCCAGACGTAGTCATTCCTGACAAACTGGGTAAACAAATTATTTGTCCCTTAATTCCTAGTTCCATTATTTTCTCCATAATTGCTTGTTTAATTCCTAACAACTGGTATCAGAGCATTGGAGAGCAATTATGATGGTTGAAGGGAAATCTTTGTTGAGAAGCTTGATGGAGCAGTTTGGTTTGTCGCTTAGGTATGAGGCCGGGCACAACCAGCGAAACGTCTAAAACGCACAAAAGCTTTCGAAAGCAAAATTGGTTGGTAAGCGGCTCGACCAAAGCCCCAGTCCGGCCGGGTTTTGTAAGCGATTCATGGAGTATAAGCGTTGCTTGGAGTAGGTGGTTGGATCTGCAAGATCAAGATGGGGCGTTGACATGTGGTTGAGATCGTTATGTCGGGTTAGATGCAAGATCAAGATGGGCGTTAAATCGTGCCTGAGATCGTTATATCGAGTTCATGCAAGATCAAGATGGGCGTTGACACGTGGGCCGAGATCGTTGTATCGAGGTTGGATGCAAGATCAAGATGGGCGTTAGACAAATTATGCGAGATCGTCTTGGGAATCGGTGGCGAATGATTCAAGGAATGTTGTGGGGCGTTGTTTGGTTACGTGCAAATCAAAAAGCGTTGAGGACATTGCTTCGGATCGAGGAATTCTATCGATGAGAGATTGGGAAGACGAAGATTCTGATTGGAGTCGATCTCCGGTGGGGAGATTGTTGGGATTGTTGGAGTCCGGGAAGGAATAAGTCCGTGGAGGACAAGACGCTCGGAATGAGTCCGGGGAGGACAAGGCGTTAGGAATGAGTCCGGGGGAGGACAAGGCGTTCGACCTAGTTGAGGCCGTGCACTTCAAATCGAAAGGTCGGCCTCCAGTGGGAGATTGTTGGGTTATGGAGCCCGAGTGAAACGGGATCAGAGGCCTCGAGGCGCCGACCCGGTAGCTCGAGGTCGGCGAGGTGTGCTTCGGTCGGCGCCCCTCTATCCAGCGCCATGAGGGCGCGAGCAATGTATGTGATCGAGAGAACCGCTCGACCAATGGCTCGGCCGAAGTTCCGGCGCCCGGACGCGAAATAGGGTTTGGCGGGATGGACCAAATCTAGAGTTTTGGCCCGTTTCCCAGGTTAAGGTTTTTGTATAAATAACCCCCTGACTCCCCCATTATATCTTGCACTATCTTATACGATATAGTAGATCTCTCCTGGCTTGGTAGTGCCCCCAAATGTAGTCAGTTTGACGAACTGGGTAATTAAATTGTTTGTCCCTTAATTCCGTAGTTCCATTATTTTCTCCTATAATTGCTTGCTTTAATTCCTAACAGACAAAAGGGTTATTAGTTTCAACTTCGTATCAGGTAATCCTATTTAAGTTGCATTTGACCTCATAATACTATAATATCATATTACAATTTGTGGGACTTAATTATGTGCGCTTAGCAATGATAACTTATTTATATACATTCGATTCTTTTTAAAGTTTGGTATTATTTAAAACGTGGAGATTATCTAAAGTTTGTTCACATATAACGTAAGCAGATTATAATACCTAACTATGTTCATATGGAAGAAGTTAAAAAGGGGGCGCACCGGCCATGTTGATTGTTGTGAACATTTTAGACCTATACATCTTCTATCTTCGTGAATTCCATTGGAAAGTAGAAAAGAAACGATCTATTATAATTATCAATTATTTTTCACTTTATTTTAGTTTACAATTCCTACTTTTACAATTTATCCTTATAAATAAATTGGTTAAATTTCATAATGGGAAGTACGAGGGAGCACTTTACTTAGAGTCTGTTTGCAAACTCAGCAAAATTGAATAGAAACATTTTTTCAAAAAATTGTTAGACTTAATTTTTTTTAAGAAAAAAGTGATTTTCCCCGTACACTTGTGTTTACAAATAGGCACTTAAGTTGAATCGGATGGTATGAACTTGGTAGAATGAATTTTAATCGAGTCTGTGCTCGAGTAAGTAATTGTTTTTACTAATTTATCATCGTGTTAATTATTTATGTACATATATTTTACTAATTATAAATTAATTAAAATAAAATTTTAATTGAGATATGTAAGTTAGGAAGTCGTTTCAACTGTCAAGGCGAGTCTGGGTTTTTTAAATTTTTCACTAAGTCGAATTTTAGTTCGAAAAAACTATATTTATTCGAAGTCGAACTGAGATTTTTCATTTTCAAATTCTCTTATTGAGTTGAAGTCGTGCGTCACACGATTCAACTCGCGTCAATTACAATACGCCTAAGGATTTTAATTGCAATATCAAGTTATAAATTGGTTGTATTTGATTAATTGAGAGGTAACTCAAGGCAAATGTTATATTGTCTTCCACGATTAGTTAGGAAAATGAAAAATATGGTGGATTTCTTATTTTTGAGAATCAAAATCATAACGGTATAATTCTAAACATATGATTTTGATTCTCATACTTCATCTACTAATCTAATCAAGCACCCCATATGACCATAAATACTATTTATAGTTATATGGGGTGCTTGCAGTGTTTTTACTAACCGGGTTGGACCGGAAACCGGCCAGTAAATCGGTCAAAAAAGAGGCCTAAAACCGCTTTTAAGGTTGGACCGGTTTGAACCGGTCAAAACCGATCAATAACCGGTTCAATCGAAAAAATCGGTTTTCCTTTTTTTTTTAATAAATTTTAAACATTTAGGTAAAAAAAATTATTATTTTTAATACCAATCAAATTTTCACTAATCTTTCTTGTGAGTAAGGATCTAGACCCCCCACCCCTTTTATATTACTCCATCTTACTTTTTTTTTGTACTTATTCAATGTGGGATAGGAGTTTAGATCCACCTCTACCCCCTGTTATATTACTCCATCTCACATCTTTAGTAATACTTATCCTTTTATATTACTCCATCTTACTTTTTTTTGTACTTATTCAATGTGGGATAGGAGTTTAGATCCACCTCTACCCCCTGTTATATTACTCCATCTCACATCTTTAGTAATACTTATTCAATGTGGGATGGAAGATACATAAAGTCCACCTCCTCTCCCTTTTATATTACTCTATCTCACATCTTTTCAAATACTTATTCCATGTGGGTAGGAGATCCTCCCTTTTATATTACTTCATTTACTTTTTCTAATACTTATTCAATGTGGGACAAATTTTTACCATTTTTTATATTATTTTCTCTCACATTTCATCTAATACTTATTCAATGTGGAACAAAATTTCTTTATCAAGAAAACCTACACGTTTATATTATTATTATGCCTCAAGTTTGATTAATTAAATTTAAATATGAATATTACAAGTCAATTGATAAATTAGTTATTTTTAAAAAACAATAAAACATAAAAAATATTAAAAAAATAGACACAAATCATTTAAACGGTTGAACCGGTCCGACCGATTGAACCACTAACCGGTGATCTGTCCGGTTCGATTATGAAAACACTGATAAATACTACACAATGATATATGTTTTGGGACGTCAAAAGTCTTAACTAATTGTTCAACACACAATTTTATATGAAACATTCATACTATAGCTAGTACTAATGTTTATTATTACTAGGAATTTACCACGTGCTTCGTTGCACGTAATTTATCTATATAATAATTAAAGTGTTTGTCGACGTCAAATTTTTACGTGTATATATATGTTATAGATTATCCATATAGTTTGATTGTTGTTGTATATAAAAAAATCATGAATTCAACCAGGTGGCTTAGCCCACCTGGCCACTGAACTCCTCATTTGAGTGGGAGACCCATGTTCGATTCCTTTTGGGAACGAATTGGAGTTATGAGAGTTATAAGGTGGATTGATGATTTCGTGGAGTATTTAGGTGCTTGGTGTACTATTCCCTCCGTCTTATTTTTTATTATCCGGTTACTGTAGACACGGAGATTAAGAAAAAATAGGAGATAATAGTATTAAATGGTGTAAAGTGGGTAAAGTGAGTTTGGTGGAGGAAAATAATAGTATTAAATGATGTAAAGTGGGTTTGGTTGAGAGAAATAATAATATTAAATAGTTTTTTTTTTTATCGGACAAAGTTAGTTGTTAGATGTTAGTAGTTAGTACACCAAGCACTCAAACACTCCACAAATTCACCAAGCCACCTTATAACTCCCATACTCCAATTCGTTCCCAAAAGGAATCGAACATGTGTCTCCCACTCAATTGAGAAGCCCAGTAGCCAGGTGGGCTAAGCCACCTGGTTAGTATTAAATAGTATTGAAAGTTGTTTTATTTCCTTTTTAAGAAATGGCCAAACAAAATTAGGATGACTATTTACGGAAAGTGGATAATCAAAATTAGGACAGAGGGAATAACAACTAACAACTAACTTTGTCCGATAAAAAAAAATCATGAATTTAGTATATGAAACTGACCTTTCTTAGTTTCTGAAGCCATACAAGAAGAGTCTGCTTCGTAGATACAATCTCAGAATATAGAATTCCTCAAACGATATACATATCATGGATTTACCCATTCAAATAATTGATTCCTTTTTTCCCCTAGAAGCATATAAACAATGATTACACAAATATAATTTGAATATTTAATGTTAACTAAATATTGTTCATATATAATAATTTGAATATTGTTGAAGATATTCAATTTAGTCGTTTGTGTGTATCAGTTGAGTCCTTTTTTTTTTATCGCTCCGTTCGTATGGATCAATTTGCAGGGATTATTTTTTGGTTTTTTTTATAGTATGGATATGAATATTAAGAGTTTTAGTGTTTGTAGGGATTGTTTTGCAGGTTTAAATTTTTTGAGGGGTCAATTGAAAGATTTGTATGGATAAATTTGTAATGTGTAAAATAATGGAGGGGCAAAGTTGTCCAAAAATATTTACCAAAGGCTTGCCACTTTTTAAATATTTGAATTTGAATATTGTTGAAGATATTCAATTTAGTCGTTTGTGTGTATCAGTTGAGTCCTTTTTTTTTATCCGTTCGTATGGATCAATTTGCAGGGATTATTTTTTGGTTTTTTTAGAGTATGGATATGAATATGAAGAGTTTTAGTGTTTGTAGGGATTGTTTTGCAGGTGTAAATTTTTAGAGGGGTCAATTGAAAGATTTGTATGGATAAATTTGTAATGTGTAAAATAATGGAGGGACAAAGTTGTCCAAAAATATTTTCCAAATGCTTGCCACTTTTAAATAGTATATATATAGATATAGATATAGTTTTGTTCGTATGGATCAATTTGCAAGGATTATTTTTTTTGTTTTTTTTAGAGTATGAATATGAATATGAATAAATATCAAGAGTTTTAGTGTTTGTAGGGATTGTTTTGTAGGTGTAAATTCTTAGAGGGGTCAATTGAAATGTTTGTATGGATAAATTTGTAATGTGTAAAATAATGGAGGGGCAAAGTTGTCCAAAATTGTTTCCCAAAGGCTTGCCACTTTTTATATCATGAACCCAGTGAAAAAGCGATTGAGTATTGTTGGCTAATTCTCCTTAATCTCCACAGTAAGTTACTCTACACATCAACACAAAGCAATCAACCAAAAAAATAAAATGACCCATAAATAAAAAAATATCATTCTTGGATCTTGATCTGTAAATTTGAAACAAAAGCAACACTTTTTTATGATTGCCGGCCTTCAATATCCAAACTCACATGCAGATTCCTAATGCAAATTCACATGCAAGTGTTGATACAAAGGGGATTTTTTACATTGGTCCTACATCGTTGAGGTCGACACTCTGTGCATCGTGTGTGTGTGTGTGGTGTGTGTATATAATAGGGCAAATTCAAAATCACTCAAAGCAAAGATGGAGTTTGTAATGATACTCTGTTTTTATGGTCACCGCCACATCCCCTCCCCTGAGTCATCGTCGTCCGATTTGCATTTTCAAATCCTTGGGCACCCGTCGTCGCGCATTTCATTCACCTGAGCTTTTTCGCGCTTTCCCCTCAAGTCGGCCGAATTGCGGTATCTCCTTTGTCGTCTGATCGCTTGATCAAGATTACACTCCCTCAAGTGCCTTCCCCGGCCCTAAAGTCGTTGCCATCCGTCGTCTCTCGCCAGCCGTCGATCCCATCCTTTCTCGACGCTCTAGATGGGATTTTCTCACCGTCTTCGTCTTCAATTTAGTCGATTGTGTGTATCAGCTGAGTCTTTTTTTTTATCGCTCCATTCGTATGGATCAATTTGCAGGGATTTTTTTTTTGTTTTTTTTAGAGTATGGATATGAATATGAATTAATATGAAGAGTTTTAGTGTTTGTAGGGATTGTTTTGCATGTGTAAATTTTTAGAGGGGTCAATTGAAAGGTTTGTATGGATAAATTTGTAATGTGTAAAATAATGGAGGGACAAAGTTGTCCAAAAATATTTTCCAAAGGCTTGCCACTTTTTAGATTATAGAAGTATAGATATGGATATGAATATGAATTAATATGAAGAGTTTTAGTGTTTGTAGAGATTGTTTTGCAAGTGCAAATTTTTAGATGGTCAATTGAAAGGTTTGTATGGATAAATTTAATGTAAAAAAAATAATGGAGAAAGAAAAGTTAAAAAATGTTTAGAAAGAACTTTACATTTTTTTTATAATGTAGATATAGATATAGATAGATATGTCTTATTTTCTTCATTCATACAAATCAATTTTCTCATTAATTAAGATATCAAAATACTCTTATACATTTATTAATTCATACATATCAAAATTACTACTCTTTATTATAATGTTCATTGACCATAAAAACACATTACTTTATTAGTATTTATCCAATACCCTTAATAAATGTTTGTCTCTCACATTAAAATAATATATTTGTCTAAATATATTAATAATTTTAAGGGTATATTTGAAAGAAATACAATTAGTGTACATTGAAACGTGCAAAATGTCAGCTAATTTACAAATGAAATGAAACGTTAAAATGTCACTTATTTAGAAGGGGAAATAGTCTTTCTTTTAGTTAGATACAATATTAATATACGAAACAATAGAAAATTGACATCTCAAGACATTAAAAATCCATGTTAACTATAAACATATACATAAACTAACTTAATCAAAAAAATGTAAATTTTTTCAGCAAAGGTTTTGTGTTGTAGTTGGTTACCACGTCATTCTAACACACTGAAGGTCTACGGTTCGAGTCCGGGTGAAGCCATTTATTTAGGATTTCAATTATTTTTTTATTATGGCCCAACTCCTAGATTAAGTGGGCCTGACAGAAAAGTATAGAAAAGCTTTGGGCTTTTATCCATTTTTGGTGGGCTTATGGAAGGGTGATAAATATTCAATTCGAGACTCTGTTGAATTAGATTTACCTTGTTCATGTTCTAAATTATACTCTCTCCACTGCATATTAATGGTCATTTTAGATTAATTTGTACAAAGTCAAGTAACATAAATTTTGATATATTTACCCTTAATTTGCTTAATGGGAAAAAAGTAAAATAAATTAATATTTTAGAAATAAGATAAGCAAAGTATAGAGGGAACAAGTTTCACACAAAGAATTAGTGAAATTGATTAAGGCATATGATTTATATTATTAAAGGATATTAATTGTGACAATTGAAGGTATAATTTATTACTACATAAAGGGTATCATTAATTGATATTGAAGGATATGACCTATATTATAACAGGAGTATTGGTATTGATAATTGAAGGGTATGATATTATGAAACAAAGAAGTAGGATAACTAAATGTTTGAGTTTATAAATATGAAAATAATTTCATAGTTGACAAATTTTATAGGAGACCTACTCAAAATTATATTTTTCATCAAAAAAGAATATCTTTTTTTTCCTAGAGAAAATAAGAAATCTTCAAATATATAGGAGGGTAAATTAGAAAGAAATATTAGACAATATCTTATTATATATTTAAAAATTCCTGCATATACCCCTTAATTCCATCCCCATTTACGGCCACGTTATAATCTGTTCCAAAAATAATGTTCCACTATGTATTCCATAGTCTAGATTAATGACATGTGGAATGGACAAAAATATTCAAGGGACCACCATAATCCTGGGTCCATGTGTAAAATATCCAGGAGGTGGAATAATTTTGAAACATGAAAAAATGACACAGAGAAATTGAAGTGCATTTACGGCCATTTCATTGGTTACACAGTTATGCACTTATGCTCGAATTGTAGTCAATTTAGTTTTTTTTATTAATTAAATTGAGAGAAAAAATCACAAGTGGTCCTGTAATTTTGTCTGAATTCACAAATGATCCTGCAAATTTTTACTTTATCAATTTTGGTCCTTCTGGTTTCAATTTTAGTCCTTTTGGCCGGATAATTTAAAATTTGATCTGAAAATTGACTTAACTTTTTATTCTGGCCACGTCGACGGTCGTCATCATGCACTCTCATTTGAACTGTCTTTCATCAAGAAGGAAAAACCATCAATCAATTTCATGTTCTGATTACACCTCTACCGTGAATCGCAACTTCAAAATCACGAATTCCATTTATTATCGTGACTAATTCCGGTGATTTACGTTGAGGCGATAGTAGAAACCTATAATATTCTCATCCTCTCACTAAACCCGTCATTTTAATATTTTTTTCGCATCATTTTGTATGATATATCATATTTACGACCATTTTTGGGCAAATTTTTTTAATGTTTCGGTGAAAAGGACTGAAATTAAAATTAAAAGGATCAAAATTGATAAAATAAAAATTTATAAGATTATTTATAAATTGGAATAAAATTATAAGACCATTTATAATTTTTTTTATTAAATTGGTGACTCGAATTCATAACTTTATGCAGATGCGCGTAATGATAAATCGAGAAATAATCTAACTTTTTGAAACGATGAGATAATTTAAGTGGTAAGAAGTTGATGGAGATAAGATTGCATGAGTTATTATTATTTATTTAATAGTTTTAGTGTTTTTATTCATGTTTTAAATAATTGTTATGGGCCGGGCTTTTAGGGCTGACACGCCTTAAACCCTAGTTATCTATTATAAATAGGCGTCTCGGTAATATTGTAAATTAGCTTTTGATTATATGAAAAATATTGTTAAGAGAGTTTTCTCTTATTTCCTCTTTGTCGGTATTCTCGCGGAATCAACAGAGATTGAGAAGATTGCCCGAAGATCCGTCTTCCGTCTTTTGCATCAAAGTATCGAGCGATTTAGATCCTGGGACCTGTGGGTTAAGGAGTTGAATTGATTAATGAAAAATAGAGTTTTATCTCATATATATATATATATATATATATATATATATTTTACGGTATTCTTGTGAGAATCAACGTATTTGAGTTTGCCACTTTTCTGGGTATTCTTAGAATCAACAGAATTAGTGTGTTCTTGTGTTCTTCGTGATATCTTCTTTATTATACGGCTACATTTGTTGGGGATTATCTTTAAAAAGTATGCTTTTTACTTTGTATAATCGAAACCTAATTTCGGCACTTATTCTTTCAAATAAATTGTTTATCATTTTGATGCTTTAAATATGATTGAATGTTATATATATTTATTTGCATAAGCTCGTTCAATAATTAAATGACGTTACATCAGTAGTTAATTTAGTGATACCCGATCACGAGAAGATTAAATTAACGGTCCGCTTTGTATAAAATGCGCCCATTCACTACCTAGATGTAAATGAACAACCATCGCGAAAGGTTGAGGTGTAAGGCTCGATTGGTTTGTCTTGACCAAGAGATTACACTAGTGCATGACCGACTGTTGAATAGGACCCTCTGAGGAGGATAAATTCTTGAAACCCACAAGGAAGAATTAGACCTCGGTGATCGTTGTTTAACCTTCGTCCTTAAATAGGATCACGTGGGATCGGAATTATTGCTTTGACTTATCATGGGTAGCGAATCGGAGAGAGATTCAATACGTACTTTTATCTTGGGGCAATATTATTGGTCACACGTGATTCTTAAGATTTAATCTGAAGAATCGCGTTAATAAGTACGCTTGTTGATTTGCCCCCTCGAGGAGGTTCATAAGTTTTATCATACCAAATCTTGCAAGTGGAATTTGTTTCCCAGATGGATAATAATGTTGAACCGCTCTCGACCAAGGACAAAAGATATTAATTAACCTAAAAGCTATTTGAAGGCTTGAATTAATTAATGGGCTAGATAATCTTAAACACGGGAAATAATGACCGGAGCCATATTGGTATAATATGGGTTAAGATGGATAATCTGATATTAATTATGTAGTGGGATTAATTAATATTTATGGGCTTGAATTATATTGTGGCTCAATATTAGATATTCAAGATCCATTTTAAAGGTCCAATCTTAATTCTCCAAAGGCCCCGAGTAGCCCAACATATATAGTCCAATAACCTGAAAAGGTGATTAAAATAAAATAAATATTGTTGCTTATATTTCCCCATTATTTTTAGAAAATTATGAATAAAAAAGGGAGAAAGATTTTCTTTGAATTTTGTTATGGAATGAAGATATGTATTCTTGGAATACAAGATTATCTCATTAAATTCAAGAAATCTCCCACTTGTTATTCATTAAAGAGATTTTCGAATTTTTTTTGAATTAATGGGCAAGAAAGATTTTCTTGATTTTCTTGAAAGATAATATGGAAGATATGTATTTCTCGAAATACAAGAATATCTCATAAATTCAAGAAGATCCAATCTTGGATTCTTGCTTAGTTAAGTATGGATATGAATATGAATTAATATGAAGAGTTTTAGTGTTTGTAGGATTGTTTTGCATGTGTAAATTTTAGAGGGTCAATTGAAAGGTTTGTATGGATAAATTTGTAATGTGTAAAAAAAAATGGAGGGGCAAAAGTTGTCCAAAAAATTTTTCCAAAAGCTTGCCACTTTTTAGATTATAGAAGTATAGATATGGATATGAATATGAATTAATATGAAGAGTTTTAGTGTTTGTAGAGATTGTTTTGCAAGTGCAAATTTTTAGATGGTCAATTGAAAGGTTTGTATGGATAAATTTAATGTGTAAAAAAAATAATGGAGAAAAAAGTTGTTCAAAAATGTTTCCCCAAACGCCACGTATTTTTAGATAATGTAGATATAGATATAGATAGATATGTCTTATTTTCTTCATTCATACAAATCAATTTTCTCATTAATTAAGATATCAAAATACTCTTATACATTTATTAATTCATACATATCAAAATTACTACTCTTTATTATAATGTTCATTGACCATAAAAACACATTACTTTATTAGTATTTATCCAATACCCTTAATAAATGTTTGTCTCTCACATTAAAATAATATATTTGTCTAAATATATTAATAATTTTAAGGGTATATTTGAAAGAAATACAATTAGTGTACATTGAAACGTGCAAAATGTCAGCTAATTTACAAATGAAATGAAACGTTAAAATGTCACTTATTTAGAAGGGGAAATAGTCTTTCTTTTAGTTAGATACATTATTAATATACGAAACAATAGAAAATTGACATCTCAAGACATTAAAAATCCATGTTAACTATAAACATATACATAAACTAACTTAATCAAAAAAATGTAAATTTTTTCAGCAAAGGTTTTGTGTTGTAGTTGGTTACCACGTCATTCTAACACACTGAAGGTCTCCGGTTCGAGTCCGGGTGAAGCCATTTATTTAGGATTTCAATTATTTTTTTACTATGGCCCAACTCCTAGATTAAGTGGGCCTGACAGAAAAGTATAGAAAAGCTTTGGGCTTTTATCCATTTTTGGTGGGCTTATGGAAGGGTGATAAATATTCAATTCGAGACTCTGTTGAATTAGATTTACCTTGTTCATGTTCTAAATTATACTCTCTCCACTGCATATTAATGGTCATTTTAGATTAATTTGTACAAAGTCAAGTAACATAAATTTTGATATATTTACCCTTAATTTGCTTAATGGGAAAAAAGTAAAATAAATTAATATTTTTGAAATAAGATAAGCAAAGTATAGAGGGAACAAGTTTCACACAAAGAATTAGTGAAATTGATTAAGGCATATGATTTATATTATTAAAGGATATTAATTGTGACAATTGAAGGTATAATTTATTACTACATAAAGGGTATCATTCGTGATATTGAAGGATATGACCTATATTATAACAGGAGTATTGGTATTGATAATTGAAGGGTATGATATTATGAAACAAAGAAGTAGGATAACTAAATGTTTGAGTTTATAAATATGAAAATAATTTCATAGTTGACAAATTTTATAGGAGACCTACTCAAAATTATATTTTTCATCAAAAAAGAAAATCTTTTTTTTCCTAGAGAAAATAAGAAATCTTCAAATATATAGGAGGGTAAATTAGAAAGAAATATTAGACAATATCTTATTATATATTTAAAAATTCCTGCATATACCCCTTAATTCCATCCCCTTTTACGGCCACGTTATAATCTGTTCCAAAAATGATGTTCCACTATGTATTCCATAGTCTAGATTAATGACATGTGGAATGGACAAAAATATTCAAGGGACCACCATAATCCTGTGTCCATGTGTAAAATATCCAGGAGGTGGAATAATTTTGAAACACGAAAAAATGACACAGAGAAATTGAAGTGCATTTACGGCCATTTCATTGGTTACATAGTTATGCACTTATGCTCGAATTGTAGTTAATTTAGTTTTTTTATTAATTAAATTGAGAGAAAAAAATCACAAGTGGTCCTGTAATTTTGTCTGAATTCACAAATGATCCTGTAAATTTTTACTTTATCAATTTTGGTCCTTCTGGTTTCAATTTTAGTCCTTTTGGCCGGATAATTTAAAATTTGATCGGAAAATTGACTTAACTTTTTATTCTGGCCACGTCGACGGTCGTCATCATGCACTCTCATTTGAACTATCTTTCATCAAGAAGGAAAAACCATCAATCAATTTCATGTTCTGATTACACCTCTACCGTGAATCGCAACTTCAAAATCACGAATTTCATTTATTATCGTGACTAATTCCGGTGATTTACGTTGAGGCGATAGTAGAAACCTATAATATTCTCATCCTCTCACTAAACCCGTCATTTTAATGTTTTTTTCGCATCATTTTGTATGATATATCATATTTACGACCATTTTTGGGCAAAATTTTTTAATTTTTCGATGAAAAGGACTTAAATTAAAATTAAAAGGATCAAAATTGATAAAATAAAAATTTATAAGATTATTTATAAATTGGAATAAAATTATAAGACCATTTATAAATTTTTTTATTAAATTGGTGACTCGAATTCATAACTTTATGCAGATGCGCGTAATGATAAATCGAGAAATAATCTAACTTTTTGAAACGATGAGATAATTTAAGTGGTAAGAAGTTGATGGAGATAAGATTGCATAAGTTATTATTATTTATTTAATAGTTTTAGTGTTTTTATTCATGTTTTAAATAATTGTTATGGGCCGGGCTTTTAGGGCTGACACGCCTTAAACCCTAGTTATCTATTATAAATAGGCGTCTCTGTAATATTGTAAATTAGCTTTTGATTATATGAAAAATATTGTTAAGAGAGTTTTCTCTTATTTCCTCTTTGTCGGTATTCCTGCGGGAATCAACAGAGATTGAGAAGATTGCCCAGTATCACGTCTTCCGTGCTGCATCAGTTGGTATCAGAGCCAGGTTTAGATCCTGGGACCTGTGGGTTAAGGAGTTGAATTGATTAATGAAAAACAGAGTTTTATCTCATATATATATATATATATATATATATATATATATCTTTTACGGTATTCTTGTGAGAATCAACGTATTTGAGTTTGCCACTTTTCTGGGTATTCTTAGAATCAACAGAATTAGTGTGTTCTTGTGTTCTTCGTATATCCTCTTTATTATACGCTCTCGCTGCCTACATCAGTTGGTATCAGAGACCATTACGATTCTCGATGATGGTTCCGAGATTTCAATCGGGTTATGATATTTTTTGTGATGAACAGTCAACGTGTGGAGATGATAATACGCAGATCCGCCAAAACTTCGATTTATTGGGTTATGGTCATATATTTCATGGTGAATATGATGGACCACCAATTTTCGATGTATATCCTGATGAAGATTGTGGTTGTGATGAACCATTAATTTTCAACGACTATGTTGACACTTCAATTGATTTCGGTGATGATGGTTATGATGGTCCACCATTTTTTGATGAAGAAGATAAAGATAGTTTTGGGGGTGTGTGTAATCCATGTGAGAATGCTGAAGATTACACAGATGGAGATATTTTTGTGGCAAAGGATTTTCATCAAGTTTTCTTTTATTCATCGGATTCAGTGAATAAGTGGTGATAGAATTTTCAAATATAACTTTTTGGCTACGTGAATTCAAGGATGTTCCCGCTCGTCTCCGCACCTTTATGATGAACACCATGATGAACACCAACAGGATTCGAGGGAGAATCCTCTCCAAGAGGAGGAGAATGATGGAGATAAGATTGCATGAGTTATTATTATTTATTTAATAGTTTTGTTTTTATTCATGTTTTAAATAATTGTTATGGGTCGGGCTTTTAGGGCATACACGCCTTAAACCCTAGTTATTCTATTATAAATAGGCGTCTCAGTAATATTGTAAAGGAAAAATGTCAATTCAGGGCCTGAAAGATGACAAAACTATCAATTTAAGGCCTTGAAGATTTTTCCTATCGATTCAAGGCCTAGAAGATACAAAACTATCGATTCAGGGCCTAAAAGATAAAAACTTATCAATTTGAGGCTCACACATTTTAAGGTCATGTTTGACACTTATATTTCATATCCTTATTTCATGTTCTTTTTTTTTTTATTTTTAGTGTTTACGGTTCAA
The DNA here is from genome assembly GCA_037126765.1 of Stenogyne calaminthoides. NCBI lineage: Eukaryota > Viridiplantae > Streptophyta > Magnoliopsida > Lamiales > Lamiaceae > Stenogyne > Stenogyne calaminthoides. Next base: position 30,438,420 of record JBBCBC010000024.1, read on the forward strand.
GGTTTACAGTTCAAGGGGGTTTAGGGTTCATGGTTCAAGGTTTAGGGTTCATCGTTTAGGGTTTAGGGTTTAGTGTTTAGTGTTCAGGGTTTTGGGTTTTAGTGTCAAACATGGCCTTAAAATTTATAGGCCTCGAATTGATAGTTTCTATCTTTCAGGCACTGGATTGATAGTTTTCTATCTTCCAAGCCTTGAATCGATAGGAAAAATCTTTTAGGCCTTAAATTGATAGTTTTATCATCTTTCAGATCCTGAATTGATAAAACTCCTATTGTAAATTAGCTTTTGATTATATAAAAAATATTGTTGAGAGAGTTTTCTCTTATTTCATCTTTACTGGTATTCCTGTAGAAATCAACGGAGATTGAGAAGATTGATCAGTATCACGTCTTCCGTGCTGCATCAGAAGTTAAAGAACATTAATATTTAGTCCAATATGATCATTGATCCGAACCACTTCGAAGTTCTGAGCAAAGGAAAAATGATAAAATAAGAAAAACCTCCTTTTTATAAATCAGTGTAATCAACTTTGTAAACTCAAATATAATATGTCATGTTATAAAAGGAAATTAAAGAAACATTTTTCATTTCATAAAATCATGTAAACAAATCAGAAAAGAAAAAAAAAAGTATAGATCCCACACCCTAAAACCACCTATGCAGAAGCACAACTCCCCTCAAAGCATGGCAGCAGCCTCCCATTCATCTAATTTATTATTTAGCCAAAGTATACGGAAAATATTATTTAATTGGAATAATAAAAATTAAATATAATGATAATCATGCTGTAATGTGCCCACCAATGATGAAAAAGGCTGTGGTTTTGTTGGATGAATTAATAGACAATTGGTCGATATTGGTGCAACAAATTCAAACGACACATATACTTATGTGGTATCAATTTTAATATTTCTATATTATTAAATGATGGTCGTAGTTATTTTTATTTGTTGCGATGAAATAAATCTATATATATGTGGAGATTAAAGTGAAAGAGATCAAATCAAAATTATTGACACTAAAAAAATAGGAAATTTACCTATAAAATTTTTTCGACATGCTTACGAAAAATTTAACAAATTTCATTTTTAAATAGTAAGAATTGCCTACAATTTTTCTATAAAACTTTCTAATTATATAGACATTTTTATGAATATTTATAAATAATTTATCTACAAAAATATTATTCATTAAGAAATTTATTTGTAGGTCATTTCTTAACTATAAATATAATTAACAAGAAAATATAAATTGCTTAGAAAATTATTTATATAGATAATTTATTTGTCTAAAAAAATTATTAGAGTGTAGGCAAAACTTACTAAAAATTGTGTGTCTATTAAAATTATAAAAATTTGTAGATAAATTATAGGTAATTTCTATTGTTTAAGGATCAAATTAATTTTGTTAGAAAAATACGTAGGCATTTGAAAAAATATATAGGCAATTTTTATTTTTTTTTAGCGTGAGTTGTATGAATTTTGAATTTGTGAATAGCATGCACACATGTTTTTGTCTTTAATTTGACTTATACATAAACAAATACTTTAATAAAGTTTTACCTTGTAAGATTTATAATTTTTTACCTTTATTAATTTTATAGGGTGTTCTCATATGTACCATGTGAACCATGCACATTATAAGGTATTTCAGAATCATGCAATTTATTTATATTAAAATATGTAATTTATTTATATTGAACCGTGCAATTTATTTTTCATATTAGTAGTTGCACGGTTCAGTGTAAACGAATTGTATATTTCAGTGCAACAAATTGCATGATTTTAAAATACACTATGAAGTGTAACAGTGCATCTGATGCATATAAGACTTATCGAATATTAATTGCTACAAAAATTGAGTATATTACATACAAAAATTATATTTATACATATAACATATTATATGTGTATTGAAAAAGTTTGCTCATACGTAGTTATATTTCTAAATAGTTAAAATTTCATATATATTTTTCTTCTGATGAGATAAGTTTTTATATTTTTTCTTCTCATAAAAGTTCTCATAATTTTCTTACTATAATTTATTATAGATATTATATGATAAATTTATTAAGATTAGTATAATATATGTTGCTCCAAAACAATTAATGATTAACAAATTCCATTTATAATTAATATATGAGACTCAAATTAATGAATTATATAAATTTTTATAAGATTTTTGGGATGAGATTTGAAAAGAATTTGTTTGGCTTAATATCATTTTTCTTAAAAGGGTAATACTCACATGAACCAGATTTATATATGAGTCGTGTCACTATTATACACAAATTTTATAATTGCTAATTTTTTAAACAATAATAAAAATTTATGTTTAATAGTAGTGCATATACATAACAGTTCAATTTCTCTGTGCCATTTTCTCATGTTCCAAATATATTCAACTTCCTGAATCTTTAACACATGGACCCAGGATTATGATGGATCATTTGGATAATATTTTAATTTCCACTTGTCATACATCCACAATATGAAATATGAAGTGGAACACTGAAAATGGAACAGATGATATCATTCGATATACATAATATTAATATTGAATTTGAATTTATATAAATTTTTGTCTTTTTAAATAAGTTAAAAATGATTATTTTAAGGCATTATTCTCATATTTATAGATTTTTTAGGTAAAAATTCGTGTGAACATGAGTTAAACTCTTTTTTTAATTTACTGTTATATACAAAAATTATCACTATTATACAAAAAATTTACTATTATATGTAATATTAATAAGATAAAAATTCATATAAGACGGTCTTATGCATGAGATAAGGACACAACTTAATACAAATCACACGTATTTTTCTTAAAGTATTAAAGCATCAATGCCCAACTTATACTTCATCTCATTGTGAGAGCATTTCATGCAAGTGTACATTTATTAATATTCAAAAGAGTTTTCCTATTATCAATTTTGGGACCTCTATATATAAAGTTATAAACAAACCACCACCCTTGCACATCATATTATAACAAGATGGCATCATCATCATCTGAAAAGCCTCACCACCACCACCGCCAGCCACCACCGTTCGCCATCATCGCCGCCACTCCTCCGCCCACTCCATCCACCCTCCCCAACCCACCCCCACAACCGGACTTCCTCTCACACCTCCTCCACCGCCTCCCCCCCACCCTTTCCCCCTCCCTCCCCACCCGCCGCTCCCCACTCTCCGCCGCCGCACCCTCCGTCTCTCTCTCCGCCGCCACACCCTCCCTCCTCCTCTCCGCTGCCACCGACCACGGCTTCTTCCACCTCACCCACCACCCCATCCCCTCCCACCTCCCCCTCTCCGCCCATCCCGCCGCCCTCTCCCTCTTCACCCTCCCCCACCACCGCAAACGCCTCCTCTTCCCCAACAACTGGCCCCTCGGCCACGACACCGACGACGACGGCCCCACCGAGTCGTTCTGCCTCGACTCGGCGATCCGCACCGAGTCATCGACCGAGTTGGACTTGGACGCTCTGCGCGAGTTCAGCCGCGAAATGGAGAAACTCGGGATGAATGTGCTACAAAAGTTGGCTTCCGCTGTCGGGTTTAAAAGCCCGGCCCGGAATGAGCTCTGCCCCCTGATGTGGGTATCCGATGGGGCGGGCAAACCGGGTCGGGTTTACCCGTATATTTTGGCGTTACATTACGAAATGAGGCCCGGGAAGGTGTCGGTTTTGTCGGATTCGGGTTGGGTGAGCGTAATGGGTCAGGCGGATTCTGTTTTTGTCACCATTGGAGACATTGCTCAGGTTAGACAGGCTCCACATTTCTCAAAATTATTATTTACATAATAATAACGAATTTGATTTATTCAATAAACCAATGAAATTGATTAGTTTATTCATCCGGGCCTTAATTCTGCATCTCCATCATTAATTATTTGAAAATAATTGAATCAAACGAAAATATTAATTAGCTTCTTCATCAATTCTGCATCATAGATGCTCTAATATGTAGCATTGTGCATTTTTTTAACATTTAATTTATATAAGTGAAAACAAGTTATAATATAAATTATATGTTTTAAAAAATAAACTGTATATTAAAATAATTCACATGATGCACATAGTCATACACATTTCCCTTATTTTATTTTATAAACTAATATATACCTACTAGTATATGCAATGTTTTAATTTGTAATATTTTTTTTTTTTGACAGGATGTAATATAACATTATTAATGCTATAAGTTGTATAAGGTCTTGTCAAAAAAAAAAAAGTTGTATAAGGTGGTACTGTCAAAAAATTGAAATGAAAGATTATGTATACTAGCTAGGGATTTAGCATGATCTTATTATGTTCTTGTTTTGAATTAATTAATTGAAAGTATATACCATTAATCATAAATTAATAAGTATTTTGTGTACCTACACATATATCCAATTTAAAATAATAGCGACTTTTCATTGTAACCAGGACAAAAAGAAAACGAAATATGTTTATTTTGACTAAGTCGGGTGCAAAATTAGAATTTGTTCTTTGACATTAATTAGACATTTTCGTATATTTATCTATATAAGGCATAGAACACGGCATTCCACAAAATTGACTGTAAATGATAAAGATAGATATATAAGAGACCGCCCGTGTGATTAATTAAGAATTAATTGTATCTATAAGCACATGCATATTAAAAAAGATGGAACGCTCCTAAGTTGCAATTATTTTTGTCTTGATTAATTAGGCCAAAATTAGGTGATATTAGCTGTATGGCATTTGAGGGAATGTATATATCTATCTGAGGACCTACTTGTTTTTATATTATTATTAATATTACTTAATTTTTTTGTGGAATATTATTTTTTGTTTTGAAAGAAACGACAAAGTACAAACAACAATTTGTATCTAAGTTTGATTTTTCATTATCTGGGTATTTGGTTTGATATTAAATTTTTTTCACCCTATAGAAATCTATTCTCCAACCTCATAATACTAGACAGTTGTCATTATTCGATTATTTAAATTATAAAATGTTTTACTTAAGAAGCTTATAATATATATGAGCTTAAATGTCCAATTTCGCTTTCTATTTTATCAATTATAATATGAAAATTGCCCTTCAGGATGTCCCAGCAAGTGCAATATATATGTTATAACTATCAAATGACATGATTTAAACCTCTTTAATGCGATTCAAATTCGTCTACATATAACATAATTTGTTTGAAAAATGACATTATAGGTTTGGAGCAATGGGAAGCTGAAAAAAGTGAGAGGCAGGGCTTTTCCTAGTTCAAGTGATGAGAAAATCACAATGTCTTTGCTCATCACCCTCCCCGTTGAAAGCGTTGTCTATCCTCTTCTTCCCGATTTAGCACTTAATGAAGAGAACGAAGAAATTGATGATTCATCCAACAATAATGATCGAGATAAAACATTGTTCGACTCATTTTCTTTCGAGAATTATGCGTGGAGAGTCTATCATGAATGTCACCTTCTCAAGGACCCTCTTGCTAGATATCGTTTTTGATGATGATTGCGGTGAAAATCACTACAAAAAATCTGACCTTTAATGACATAGGTTTTGTTATTATTATGTCATTAATTAAAGATTTTTAGCTATAGAAACTATAATGACAGGATAGTGACATGGCTTTTCGGTCATAAAAGGTCAATTTTGCAGTTGGTGTTACGACGATTAAGTAATGAATGATGAACATTATTCTTAAAAGTATATTTTGTGGGTGCTGATTTTAGTTGAATGGGGTGTAGTTAGTTCAAATGGTTGTTAATTATCTTTGATGTTTTGTAGTATTAGTTTATATGTTTCTTTACATTCTTCTTATTTTAATTTTGGTTTGAATTCTTTGATTGGCTTTGAAGATCATGCTCATGTACTAAGACTGAAACTAAGTTATCAAGTTGGCATGTTCTTTAGCAAATGGGATATCGACCATCTAACAGTCTGGACTTATAAAAAGATGCTAAATTAATTCCTTTGTATATCTCCTAACAATTTGTGTAATTCTATTTTAAAAAATATGTATTGCTCGTAGCCCAATTTTATAGTTCTAGTTCTGCCATTGCTACCCGTGCGATGTTCAGTACTCACTCTATTCACACTTCACAAACAACTTTATAATCCTAGTAGTGCCTCTGCCATTGCCACCCTACTACCCGTTCGATGTTGATTACTCATTTTGTTCATAAATAAATGACCATTTAGCGTTTTTTACACAATTTCTCTTAGTTTTACCCATCTTTTAACTTTAGAAAATACTCTTAATTTTTTACTGTAAGCGTAAATCATGAAACATACACTTCTTTAAATCCAAAAAGAAAAGAAAAGAAAAGATAAGAGATCATTTATTTGTGAAGGGAGTGAACATTAAATAGTTGTTATCTCTTCGTTAATATAAGATTTTCTTAAATTTGATTGATATGGTTAAATTTAATTAGTTACACATGAGCCACAGCATCTGCTTCTTATAAAATAAAAAAAGGAATAGTCCAAATTTTTTGAATCTTTAGTCCAATAAGAAATGTAATTTTATTTGTCTTTTTCTTTCTTAGGTAAAAGAAAATAAATGCGTGAAACAGGAATAGGGCTGGATGAAACCTAGCGCAATGCGCAATGAAGCTAGGTCAAATAAGAGTAACATTAAGGTTAATGCAACATAATCATGCTGGCTCTCTTTCAGTGACACAGGTTCAAACTCTCGTTGGTATAATTTTTTTCTGAATTATTGAATCATGTTCTATTTTCTATCAATATATACTCTTTGGGCACATTTCTCGATTTATTACTCACCCGATTGAAGAACCAACGGTACAGTTGGAAAAGTTTCTCGTCTCCCACTTATTGAAAAGGTTAATAATTTTTTTAAGTTTTTTTGGTGTGAAATAAAGCTAGACTTACATAATAATATTTTTCTCAATATTTTATTATTTCCTAATTTATATATTCAATAAATTAAAATATGATACTCAAATGTTATTTTTATAATACCTTGTTACAGTAATTTGACGATAATTGCAACAATTATATGCTCAAAATCAAGACTAGACAACAAGTACATAAAAAAGAAGGGGAAGTATATAAAATTTGTAGCAACATTTTAGGAGCACGAATACGAATGTTATTCTAGAAGTTTTTGCGAGCTTTCAAATTGGGGCATGATTGGTATGATTGAATGAAATAAAATGAATTAATGAATGAAACAAATGTAGGAATAGAAATAATATATGAATGATTATTTTTATAAGGCAAATTCTCCTGTACACCACATGCACCAATAAAATTAGTGCAATTTAATTTTAAAAGCTCTTTTTAAAAAAAAAAATTAGTTTTAACTTTTTTTTTCTTTTTTCAATTTCGATTTTCTTTTAACTTTAATTTCAATTTTATATGTTTTTTTTAATACCCAACCCGAACTCAAACCCGGCCCGAGTGGTTCATGGTTCACTCGGCCCAAGTGGTTCATGGTTCACCCAGCCTGAATGGTTCATATATGATTTATGGTTCATTATTTAGGGGTTAGGGTTTAGAGTGCACCAATTTAGATTGGTGCATGGGGTGCACAGGAGAGTGACTCTTCTTATAATTGATATGAAATATAAGTACCCGTGAATTTGTTTTAGAATTATTATTATTAATTATACTTTAATATTATTATTATTATTTTTAATTATTTTATATATTTTTTATATATTATTATTTTTAGCTTTTTAATATATATTTTTAAAAATAATATTTTTTATAATTACAAAAATAATATTCCTTCCGTCCCAATCATAATGACATTTTTACTGTTCATAAGGATTTAGTGGAATAGTGATAAAGTGATAAAGTGGTGAGGTAGGAAGAGTTGTTTATTAGTATTTTATATGATAAAGTGATAAAGTGATGAGTAATTGGGGGTTGAAAATGTTGTTTATTAATATTTTATATGATAAAGTGATAAAGTAATAAAGTGTGTAAGTAACTTTACCATTATGACTGAGACGAAAATATAGGGTACTTTACCATTATGATTGGGACGGAGGGAGTATTATTATTGTGTTTATTATAATAATATATAATTTTAGTAAACATATATATGTATATTAATATGTTTTTAATTATTGTTGAAAGTATGAGTTAATAATAATATTATATATATTTTTAATATTTTTTATTATTAATAATATAATATTAAATAATAATATTTTTATTTTCATTAAAATATTATTAAGAGTCCCTATAATTTATATTTTTTGAGATATAGTCTTATTATTGATTATTTTATATTATTTATATAATTTATTAATATTATATTTATTATTATTATTATTATTATTATTATTGGAGTTGGTTATCATTTTATTTTTATTAAATAATTTTTTAATAAAATAATATTATTATTAAATTATTATTGTCGTTGGTTAAGGTAATATTATGAAATGAATGATAATATTTTTTGTGGAAAAGAATTTCATATCTTAAAATGTGGAATACATAAATCCATGAAGTATGTTAGAAATTACAATTCCTTTATTTTTTTTGAAATGACCATTCCTAATGAAATTATGATTGATTCCTTCCAAAAAAAAAAAAAACTTATCAATCAATATACTTGGAATAGATTAAGGAATGATCATTATATTTTCTATCTATTACAACATACCAATCACACTCTTAGATGATTACGAATTAAGTTGAAGACACATACTATTTTTCATGTGTTTTTTTTTCCAAGAAACCAGTTCTTTAAAAAAGAAATCATGTGTTTATATGTTTTATATTTTATGGTTCATTTTTTAATTGTTGATCCCAAATTTGAGCCAAATTATGAAACACAGTCCTAAACTGCGCCAAATTTATCTACTATTATGAACTATCTTCATCCAATCGAGCTTAAAATCTTTTAAGAAAAATTCATATAAAAAAGTCACATGCATGAAACGATGTACAATTTAAAATAAATTACATTAATTCCTTTAAATTGTTAAAACATCAATGCCCAATTTATATTCCGTCTCATCATGAGATTGTATCATGCAAGCGTGCCTCATTTATTTTATATAACATTCTTTTTATATACACTTGCGATTTATGTCAAATAATGACTTGATTTTATTTAAGATTTTCGTTACAAAAAAAAAGGCAATAGATGTAATATTCATATCTGTCAGATATTAAATGGTGATATAATAATAAATTTGATTTGGGGGAGGAAAATAGAAATAAATAAAAATATCGAACCATATTTAATGAACAAATTTTCTTAGGTTTGTGTAGCTACATTTTCTCCTGATACATCTCGGGCGCTTTTCTCCCGTAAACACCAAATCACGCACAGAAACACACACACACACACACTTTTATATTCTGTGTGTATATATATCACTGTATCTATGAATATACACACAAATCAGCATTTTATACATGCTTCTTATATGTAATTACTAGTGACGCATCATCAAATTGAATGCTAGTAAAATTGGTTGGCGATAATTTTGGTGTTGTGTGTTTGTTGTTGGTGCAGCGTGAAGAAAAATTAAAATTCAACCATGGCAATTACGAGGAAAAGAGCCCGACTTACGGCACCTAAAGCTAAGGTTTGATTGTTTTTGCTCTAATTTATATTTATGTAAATTCTGTTTACCTAATGATCTGTTTTCCTTTTTAACAAAATAGAATTACTGTTTGTTTTGATGTTGATGGATTGACGAATAAAATTGTTATGATTTGCATTACTGCATACTTAAATAACTGTCACATATATGATCAATGTGGGTGTAAATGTAATTGCTGTATATTAATTCCACCGTTTTTGTTCCTCAGAGATGTGCTCACAATTTTGTACTGTTTTTCGTAGTTGAAGAATTTGACTGATCCAGAGGATTATATTAGTTCATTGCCAAAGGATATTCTTGTTTTGATATTATCCTATTTATCACTGAAGGAAGCTGGTATTACCTGCACTTTATCGAAGCAATGGCGGTATTTGTGGACTTATGTAAGTGGATTGGATTTTGATGCTAATGATGCATTGAATAGAATAGCGGCTGACCCAAGAATAAAGAGCTCTGAGAGGCCTAAATACGTTAATTGGGTGAACCGTGTAGTTAGGAAGCATAGAGGGGTTGTATTGGATGCTTTTAGGGTATCTTTTGATTTGGACAAGAGTTCGAAATCTGCAATCGATAACTGGGTTAAATTTGCAGTGGGGAAGAGGGTTCGGGTTCTTGAGTTGGAGTTATTGGAAAATGGGGAGACTCTTCGTCAATCAAACAGTAACTATACTTTCCCGTATAAGCAATTGACTCGGTCTAAAGGGTACTCTTTGAGGAGTGTTAATTCGTATTTTGGTCAAGTGCAACCCTGCGTATCAACGGGGTTAAAATACCTTAAAGCCCTCACGTTGAAATGCGTGAATGTGAATGAAGAAGCACTGGATGGTTTCTTGTCCAGCTTTCCTAATTTGAAATATATGTCAATACATGGATCGGGGGATTTGCGGAATGTAAAAGTGAGTGGTTTCACACTCGCACTGAAGTACTTTGAGATCGTCTTTTGTTTGGGAATAGAAAGTATTGAGATCTCAAATGTGAACCTTATCTCCTTTAGTTATTTGGGACCTGGGATTAACTTAATTGTTAATAATGTCCCGATGCTCGATGAGGTCTCGATTGGTGTGGGATATTCTGGATTGGCAAATAACGCTTTTGGACAACTTTCTTGCTGTCTTTATCAATTGCAACTTCTTACATTGGACATATATCGTCCATACGTAAGTACACGAGTCTTAGCCTGTCTGTTTCTTTTATGACTGAAAATGAGCTTATATGTGTCTTGGTTTCTTATGTTCCAGGAAGACATGACGGTTTACGCCTTTCCTGTGTTCCCAAACCTTAAGCAGCTGATTCTAAAAGTTGGAGCATGGGAGGATGACTGTCTCCTTGAATTCACTTCCCTTATAAAGGGATGTCCACGTTTGGACAGATTTGTGTTGCAGGTATTTGTTTGATCTTGGTGTGTGGAATGTCAATTCACGAATTGTATTGACGTGTTTAATTTTATGGGCTTGTTTATCAATCAAAATTACATTCTTTCTATCTTCAGTTCATTACTTTCTATATCAAGGTGTGTTGATGTTATTGTGGTGTATGTGGAAGCTAGGTGATGTATAAAAGCTTTGTAGCATAAGCAATGATCAAAGCAAGAGAATATATATAGAAGTTTTAGAGTACATATGTCATGTAGAGCTAATATATTAGACTTGTTTTAGTTACGCTTTTCCTTAATGATCATTTATTTGTTTCCATTTGGACACTTGGCCTCTGTATTGTGCTGATCCTTTAACTCTCTCTTGACTTTAACCTTGTAGAGAAACGTGCTCTAGTTTTGAAATCATGTCTCTTTTCCGTCCATCTTTTATGCGTATCAAACAGTTGGCTCTTCAGCTTTTCATATGTGGATCTTCTCACTTTCACAATTATAATCTAATTTTTTTCCTCTACCATCTTCAATAAATGCATGTTGCTCGAGACGTATGTTGTGTGTATGAGAGAGAGGGAGATGGGAACTTCATAGTTTAACATAAATATATACCATTTACCTCAACTTTTCTCTGGAACGATAAGAAGGTTTTCACTATGGTAGAGGAGACAAAAGAGTCAAATTGCTGAGTACTGATAGTTCATTACATATTACATTACTCGTGCAGATTTTTAGTTGCTTTTACATGTTTCCTATTTTAAGTTAGGTTTGATTACTATTTCAAGTTAACATATCCTTGTGTTTGAAGAATTCAAGAGTTTCCCATGCTTTACTCTTTGCTTTACCTATCTAATATTTTGGGACTTGGAACCAGATTCTTGTTAACATCTCTCTCTCCCGCTCGTTGCAGTTAATATGGATGACACCTACAAAGAGGCGGAGAAAATTGAGGGAAGCTACCACAAGCCCCCTTGAATTCTTAAAAACAGTAGAGATTGTGGGGTACTTTGGGCGTATAAGTGATGCTGAAATGGCCATATACTGCATCCAGAATGCTGTTGCTCTCCAGAAAATCACGATTGATCCACGCAGCCAAATTCTGGAGAGATCACCTGCGGGAAGTGATCAAATCAAGAAAGAGGAAGCTGCTCGGAAAAGTGCTAGGAAGCAGCTTGAGTCCAGAACACCCCCAGGAGTCCAGTTAATTATCCTCTGATGCATAGATGGCCATTACGGTTCAAGCAACTCGTCTGTTGTTAAAATCGTATGTACAAAACAGAGACGACGCTGAACTCATTTACCATCATCACCTAGATACAAATAATGAGAATGCTAGCTAAAATCTATAGATTTGTAATGTTAGAAGACTTGGGATTTTGGTGGTTTGTAGAGACTACATATTTTTTATGTTAGAAGATCTGAGATTTTGTTGGTTCTAAAGTTATCACACATAGAAATGGAGGTTTCGGAATATTGTACCGTTCATTGTACGTTTGCATGAGCGCAAATAATAAATTATCCATTTTACACACCCGAATATTCTAATATTCAATTGTACGTGTGCATGAACGCAAACAATATATAAATTTTTTTCATATATTTTATTATTCAATTTTTACTTGGACAAGAACGCAACCGAACAATAAATACATTGCATTTGATGAAATTCATCAGGTGAGGATCGTTGGATTGTGAAGGAGTTTTTTTTCACTTTTGGTCCCATAGGACACACCATATTTTCAAATGAGTCCCAAACTTTCAGAATTGGTCCCGCCGTGAAGGAAACCGTTAACTTCTTGCAGACTTGATCCCAAACGTTATGCAACACATTTAATACACAATTAACCCTTAACCACCATTCAACAACTTGCAGTTTTGGTCTCATATGTTATCCAACATAATTAATACAAATTTAACACTAACCAATTTTTAAGATTTTGTCCTATAATGTACCAACTATCTATTAGGGAGTGTTATTAAATCCTAATATACTCTGTAAATATTAAGATAATGTCTTATGCTGTCTACCATGAGCCACACCAAGCCGCATTTTATCAGCAACAAATGAACCATCCCCCAAGTGTGAAACAACAAAGTCATTGTAACCAGAAGGAAACGAATCAGCAGCACCCTGCTGTGAAAAACCACCAGGAACAATTGATTGCTTACCAACAACAGTTCTAGCATTACCAGAAATCCCAGAAAAACAAGCCCTACCTGAATTCCCAGGATAACCAGCCCCCAATTTCAAATTCAGATTAGCATCAGACGTCTTAGCCAAACCAGAACCAACAGTCCCCAAATCCAAGGTCAGAGTATCAGGTGCAACATCAGTATTTTCAAGCAATTCATAAATTGAGCAAGAAGTCCCAACATCATACCCCACAGCAGAATTCACAGCAACATTCACAGGCAAAAGGGCAGAGTTCAGCGTTTTACAAGATTTTGCAACAGAAGCCCCCAAAGCCCGCGTCAATTGAGCACCAGCAGCAGCTGGATTCGCCTCCAAAAGTGTCGGAAATTGATTCACTCCGCTCGCGTTAACACCAGTCTGTCCGCACTTGCGGTGACTGGGAACTGACGTCGGGTCGAGTTCCCGTATGTAAAGCATATGGAATCGTCGATTGAGGGTTGGGGGAAGTCTGAATTGGCGTCGCAATTAGAGAGGCGGGGTCGCGCATCAAGGATTTCACGAAATTCGAATCGTCGAGTCGAGCGATGAAAGCCTGAGGGTCGCGTTGTATTGAAGCTATGACTCTGGGGTCTGAGAGTCGTGAAATAATTAGGCCCAAGGCCGAAGACAGCTCGTGCGAAGCCATAGGCAGAAGCGCTGGAGCGGTGCCCGCCGTTAAGCGGCGGCTGAGTGGAGAAGATGACCGGATTCAAGTTCCGCCGGAAATTTCGATGGATTGAGTGAGTGTGTTTTTTACTGTGTGTGTAAACTTAAATCGTGTGTTTTATGTTTAAGAGTAAGATTAATTAGTTAAGAGAGTTTAAGAGTTAAGATAAATTAATTAAATGTTAAACGCTACTAATTAGGCTTCTAACGGATCCCATCTCCAGCCGTGAGATATTGGGACCGAGTTTGCAAGTTTTATAAAAATTGGGACAAAGTTTGCAACTTTTCAAATGTTTGGGACTAGTTTGACAGATTTGAAACTCGTTTGAAAACTTGGTGTGTCCTATGAGATCAAAAATGCAAAAAACTCTATTGTGAAGTGTGAAGTACATATACCTGAGGATTTTTATTTTTTTTTAGTAATTTAAACAATTTACTTAAAATTTATTTAGCTAGATCTACTTCTTTTATTTAATATCCCACCTATTCCATTGTAATCATACCTTTCAAATTTTAGTGAAGAACCCTGATTTGATGACGCCCCAAATGTAATCAGTTCTTTGACAAAGCGAATAAACAATTTCGAAAATTTCATTATTGTTTTCAGTTAATTTGTTTTTTCAATTGCTGTTGTTATTCCTATCAAGGATATAGGTAGGAGACATACTTGCGTGAGACGGTCTCAAGGTAAAATAAATATAATTTGGACATTGATGATTTAACACTTTTGGAGAAATGAGAATTGATTTGTATTAAGTTGTATCAAGTCTCATATATGAGACCGTCTAATATTAAGTTATATATGGTGGTGTTTGCACTCTCTATTTTATAGATGAGAAGTGTTTTTTTTTAAGTTCCAAGACTCAACTTTTTCAAAATTTTAAGTGTTTTTCACTATTCATTAGAGTTCTAAAACATGCCCTATATATATATTCCTCAAAATCAAGTGTCAAAATTGAAATAATGTCCGAAGGACAAGGTTGCTCAAATAAGCAAAAATTTGTGATGCATTTGATTTAATAATTTTTCACATTAGCTACGTTTCAGAATTGTTGGGGCAAATTTTGACTAGTTTTTGTCCAATTTCTGCGGCCAAAAGACCACCGATCTCAGATGAATCAGCAATGACACGAGACGATTGCCTGTTCCACTATAATATTTTATTTTGTGTTTCACTTTTTTTTAATACATTACACATATACTAAAATAAAATCACAAATCATCATTAGTGAAAAGTGTTAAAATACTCCACCGTTTTATAAAAGTTTGTCCACTTTTTTTTTTTAGACGTGGCACAAAAATTTGCATAATTAAAAAAGAAACCCCATACTAAACGGCGCACTCATAATTTTCACATATTTACACAAAATATCATTAATTTTAGGGTTCACTCATACGCTCAATCAAATTAATTAATTTACTTTATACATAAAGATTTATTATATTACTCATCAACACTCCACTCATTACACATTTTTTTAAATATGTGCTCAAAAGTTGGGGCAAACTTTATTGGGATGGAGGAGTAATAAAAGATGAAACACACATGGAATATGTGAGCTTAAATGAAATGCACAACCACGATTTTATATTAAAAAGTTATTTATCTATAGTCTAACAAGAAATATAATTTGTTAATCTTTTCTAATTTCGGAAAAAGAAAATAAATGTGAGGATGAAGATAGGTCCAAATTGAAAACTATAAACCTAGGTCAAATGTAAGAGCAAGGAACATGTTAATGGACCGTGAAATCTAAATAGTCGACAGCATAGCACTATAAAAAATTTAGGTTGGGAGATCATTAATAATGTGGACTAAAATTAGACTTAGCATACTAATATTTTCCTCACTACTATATAATATTTAATCACCATCTAATTATGTTTAAATAAATAAAATATTTGAAACCTAAAACGTTATTTTTATAAAAATTATTTATGGAGTTAAAAATTAATTTTGTCCCATAATTTTGAACTTTTCCGCAGAGGTCCTAAATAATTTGAAAGTTTCAATTCAATCATATAATTTACCATTTGACCAAAATAACCCTATTTAACACACTTATTTGTAAGAAAATTATA
Organism: Stenogyne calaminthoides; assembly: GCA_037126765.1. Taxonomy (NCBI): domain Eukaryota; kingdom Viridiplantae; phylum Streptophyta; class Magnoliopsida; order Lamiales; family Lamiaceae; genus Stenogyne; species Stenogyne calaminthoides. Next base: position 30,454,281 of record JBBCBC010000024.1, read on the forward strand.
ACAAACTTTAATTTTTTTTCATTTGTGTTAGTGTAAAGTTTTCCCAAGTAGGAAATTTTGGAACCAATTTCATAAACATTGCGTATGTTTTCTTAATTTATGTGGAAAACTGTAGGGGAGTAATTTTCAAATCTCTTATTGTTAAAATTTTATAGTGTTTGATTTCGGCTGGACTTGGAGAAAAATAGTGGATGGGACAATATGAATAATAAATATGTTGTTTGCATTATATGTAGTATGAGCGGATGGAACTTACATGTTGAATCAATATTTTTGAGTAATGAAAATAATGTATTATTTTATAATCGTTAGTAAGGGGTAACAATTAGGTGAAATGAGTTGGTGTAAAAATATTAAGAGAGAGAATAAATAAGACAAAAATAATGATAAATATGGTGAGATATATAACTCTAAAAAAAGTGATTGGGATGGGGTAAAGTTCACTCTGAATGAGACAAATATAGATGGGGACAACTAGGGATGAGTGAATAATAAATATTTGTTTGATTTGTATTAGATGCAGTAGACGGAATGAAACTTTATGTCAGTCTGTATTTTTTAGTGATTATGATATATTATTTTATTATTGTTAATGAGTGGATGTAGTGTTATATGAAGAAAAATAGGAGATAAAGTAAATAAATTAGAAAAAATAGAAAATATAATAAGTTAGTGAAAGAAAAATGATAATTTGATATTAATAGAGGTATAGATATATGTAGTTTCGAAAAGAAAAAAAAAAGGTATAGATATATATTAGATAAGAGTGAATGTGTAAATGGAGGATGAGATATAGAAATCTATCCCTAATCGAGGGTGGGCCCAACTGAAATCCAAACACGCCTACAAATTAGCGCCTTTAGATCTTTTGAGAGGAATAACACATAAAATCAAGTACTCCATCCGTCCAACTCTATCTTCACACTATTTTTTTTCTCGTGTTTTAACGAGCGAGTTGTTTATTAGTATTTAAAATGATAAAATAATTTTTAAGAAGGGGTATGATAGATCTATCTCTCTTTTATTATATGTCTCTTTAAAAATTACTTTATCATTTTAAATACTAATAAAAAAATCATTCGCTAAAACAAAAAAAAATAGTACATGTGAAGATATAGTTGGGACGGGGAGGTAGTATTTTTTAAATTATTATACTTCATATCCTATGTTAGAAAATTAATACGAATTGATTTCACACCTCTCTACAAGCACAAACTTTTAGATAAGATCGAATTTTTTCATTGTATCAAAACATTTGACTCACACCCACATCTTAGGTCAAATCCCATTAAATGCTACATCATCCATATTAATTAAATTGTCCCTTTGATGCGTCTCATCTCTAGAGAGTAAAATTGATAATTCAGTCCACGAGTGAGAGGGAGTGTTAGAAATTAATACAAATAAAAAGATTCTACACCTCTTTACAAGATCGAGCATTATTTAGATGAGATAGAGATTTCTTTAATACTAAAAAGTAATACTTTATGAATTCACATCACCTTTGGTTGATGTAGGTTGATATGAGACAAACTCTATTTAATGGAGCAAATTTTCAAGAGGTTTGCATAGCTACATTTTCTTCCTCTTAAGGTACTTCGCCTCTTCCAAACACCAAATCACACACAAAAAACGCACGCACTCTTTCATTCGGTGTGAATATTTGTGATATACACTTCACAAGTCACAAAATTGAATGCAAATTAAGTAAAGTTGCTTGGCGATAATTTCGGTGTTGTAATTTTATTTTTAATTTTGGGTGCAGGGTGAAGAACAATTGTTATTAATTCAAGAAAGATTGGATCGAGTTACTATTAATGGCTACAACGAGGAAAAGTGCTCGAATTGCTGCAGCTAAAGCAAAGGTTTGGTTGCTTTGCATATCTAATTTCATGTAAATTTTATTAATTTTTCCTAATCGATAATTTTTTTCCTAATGAAAGAAGGGAATCACTATTTGTTTTGATGTTGATGGATTGATAAATTAAAATGGGTAGATCTGCATACTAATTAATTTATTGTCGAATGTATGATCAATTAATGTATATGTTAATTAATTCCACCATTTTTGTTACAAAAAGATGTGCTGACAAATTTGTATTGATTTTTGTTGTTGAATAAAATCTTATGTAGAAAAATGAGGAGGACTATATGAGTTTCCTGCCGGAGGAAATTCTTGTGTTGATTTTATCTTATTTATCACTCAAGCAAGCTGGAGTTACTAGTGTTTTATCAACGAAATGGAAATATTTGTGGACTTATAGACGTGAGTTATATTTTAATGATGATTATGCATTAAATAGAATTGCCGCTTACCCATTTACACGAAGCTACGAGAGGCCCATATTTGTTAATTGGGTGAACAGTGTTGTGGGGCAGCATAGAGGGGTAAAGTTGGAAGCTTTTAGAATATATTTTGATTTGGACATCAGTTCAACATCTGAAATTGATAACTGGGTTAAATTTGCACTTGCAAAGAGTGTGAAAACTCTTGAGTTGGATTTTTTGGAATATGGGGAGGCTCTTCGTCTAGCGAACGGCAACTACACTTTTCTGAATTTGAATTCGAATTTTGGTGAAATGCAAGTTGCCGTATCATTGGGGTTAAGAAACCTTAAAACCCTCACGTTAAGATGTGTGAATGTGGACGATGAAGCATTGCATTTTTTCTTGTGCAGTTGCCCGGATCTAAGATTTATATCAGTATATGGGTCGGGGGATTTGCGGAATGTGAGGGTGAGTGGTTTTGTGCTTGCGATGAAGTGCCTTGAGATCGCGCATTGTTCTGGAATAGAAAGTGTAGAGATCTCAAGCGTAAACCTTGCCTCGTTTCGTTACGTGGGTTCTGCGATTAACCTAATCGTTAGTAATGCTCCGATGCTTAATGAGGTCGCCATCGGCGAGGGGCATTCGGGGTTGGAAAATAACGTGTTTGGCCAGCTTTCTTGCCGCCTTCATCACTTGAAGGCTCTTACATTGGAAATACCTCGTCCAGGCGTAAGTATATACACGAGTCTTAATTTTTAGCCCATTAATTTGTTTTTTAATGTTTGAACTGAAAATGAGCTTCTTGTTTTTTAGGTGAACAGGACGGTTTATGACGCCGTTCCTGTGTTGCCAAATGTGCGGCAACTGCTTCTAAGAGTTGGAGCATGGGACGACGATTGTCTCCTTGAACTCACTACGCTGATAAAGGCGTGTCCACGTTTGAAAATATTTATGTTGCAGTTAATATGGAGGGCGCCTACGAGGAGGAGGAGAATATTGAGGGAAGTTGCGTGCGAAAGCCCCCATGAGTTCCTGAAGAATGTAGAGATTATGGGGTATTATGGGCGTATAAGTGATGTTGAGATAGCCATGTACTTCATACAGAATGTTGCTGCTCTGGAGAAAATAACAGTTAATCCACGCAGCCAATTCCTTAATAGATCATGTGCAGAAATAGTCAAGCAAGAGAAAGTTGCTCGGAAATTCGCTAGGAAGCAGCTCTTGTCAAAAACACCTCCAGGAGTCAACTTAGTTATCCTCTAATGTCGTACTGTTTCATGCAAGTTGTCTGTAGTATAATCTATAATCTCTAGATTTTTAATATTAAAAGACTAGTGTATTGTCTTAGAAGGGGCCCAAAGTTGATGGTTTCGACACTTTTCTTAAGGTCCGCACTTCGTTTTTTTTTTCCGTTAAAGGCAAACGATGGTATAAATAATTGAAATTCTCTTAGCTCCATTTGAATGAATGAATTTAAAAATTCATGGATTTTACACATAAATCATGTTCTTCAATGGATTTATATTTGGACGTGAAAGTTTAGGGAAGAGAGTGAAGGGGAAGAGGGGGAAGGGGTAGAGATGAGGGGATTTCACAAATGACTAGGTTTTGATGAGGATTTGAAATCTCTCCATTTTAAACTAACTTCTCAAATCTAAGTATTTGTAAATCCATTGGAGAGTGATAATTTGTATGTAAAATTCATGGATTTCCAAATGGAGCCTTTAGTGATTGGTTGAAGGAACTCACACTTTGCTTCTGGACAAAAACTTGTATGCAATATTGCATACTAGTGTTATGTGCAATTATAATTTAATTGGGGTTTTTTTTTCACGGGTCAGGACCGGGTCGGGTTAGGGCAAATTGATTGGCGGGTCTTATATGCCTTCTTCCTCGCGTCGCCGCTACAGACCAGATTTCTTCTTCTTCCTTGAGGCACTTCCAAATTCTTCTTCCATCGTTGTAACATACCAGATTTCTTCTTCTTCCTTCCATCGCTCGTGCCTTAATTTCTTGTTCAATTTAATTTTTCTTCGATTCGTTCTGATCATTGGATGAAACTAGGTCATTCAATTTGGATTTCGATGTGGATTCTACGGGAATAAGAGAAAATATGTGTGTGGTGTTTGAATTACCCCTCAACACAAAGTGTGTGATGAAATTGAGAAATTCAGATCCTTCTGCACTCTTTTTCACGTTGTCTTGTAAATCTGTAATTCAGGACTGAAGATTTTTTTCGCGTCTGTACTGGTTTTTGTTCATGTAGTAACACTCTTTTGCTCATATGATAACACTCTTTTTGTTCATGTAGTAACACATCAAATTGTTCTTTAAATCTGTAATTTTGGACTGGGGATTTCTCTTCACACTTGTACTGGTTTTATTTATGTGGTAACACTCTTTTGCTCATATGGTAACACTATTTTTGTTCATGTAGTAATACATCAAATTGTTAATTAAATCTGTAATTTTGGACTGGGGATTGCTTTTCAAGCTTGTACTGGTTTTATGTATGTGGTAACATGTTTTTCTTCATATGGTAACACTTTTTGTTCATGTAGTAACACATGTTTTTTTTAGTAATATGTAACACTGTTCATATATCGTCATAATATTATGTGAATACTCATGTGTTACCATATGAACAATAATGTGTTACCATGTGACCCATGTTACGTTATGAATATTTATGTGTTACGATATGTTTAATTACGTGTTACGTAAAATATGAAGTTTTTCAATATAACAATGTAGTAACATTTATACATAGATGTAGTAACACACAAAAATTTGATCGAAAAAAAAATAAAAAAATAATGTGTTCAGTAGTAATCGAAACTGCAACCAAATACATTAACAACAAACCTAAACCACTAGGTTATAACACATATTTGATAAACATATTCTTCTATAAATACATATGCGATCGCGTCAACCTTAAAGTCCACTGCCCGACCCACCCGCGCCCCTGACCAACCCTCCCGACCCAATCCGCCCGCTTTGACTCGTGAATTTTGAAGTGATTTTTACTTATTTATATTATATTGCACATAACATTAGTGTGCAATATTTCTCAGAAGACTTTCCATTGCTTCTGTTAGTTGATTTTGGTGGGCTTTCTCTTCTTGATTTTATTGTAATTTGCATTTCTAATGTTCCTCTATCTTAGTAAAAAATATCTTTTTTCCCAAAAAAAGACTAGTATATTGTTAGTTTGCTTGTTGCGGCCAATATTTTGACTTGATATTTAACTATTGAACTATGAAGAATAAAAGAAAATGAAGTTTTCGTACTGAAATAGCTAAAAAGAAAATAATAAATTATTAATTTAAAATTTATTAGATCCCCTAGCGATACAATCTTTAGGCAGTGTTTGGAAGGGGGAGTTGTTATCTTGGATGTGGATGATTCGTTCCCATCCCAGTTAATTTTGAATTTGCACATCACATCCTTCCTACAACTCCCTATTATACTCTATATCCTTAAATTTATCACATCACTATTTTTTTACATCATTTCAATATATCTCATACTTTTCTTATATCAATTCACTATTTTCATACTTTTCTCCTCCACCCTTGGAGCGACACCTGAATAATTTATTATCTATTTGTATATGTGCAAGAACACATGCGCAAATGAATAATCGATGGACCATTTTACACAATCGCATAGTATACTGTTCATTTGTACGTGTGCATGATCGCAACCAATAAATAGTCCATTTTAAGAATATATATGAGTCGAGCCGAATTAAATGCGTTGTAGTTCAAGTTTGTTTAAAATATTATCGAACTTTGACATTTTGATAATTAATTAAGTTGAGCTTGAACAAGTTTTAATAGAACATAACATGAGAATAATTTAATATTCTTACACTAATTATTTTATTTATTTTAGTTATCAAGCCCGGTTTAATACATATATGAGATAAGATTGCTAATTTATTCACAAAATTCATGTTGACATCTACTATTAGGGAATTAATAAATTAAATTGATTGACCATCTCTCTACAAGTCTTTTATATTAGGTAAAATTATTTCATGGTATCAAAGTCTTTAGCTCACATCGTGGATACAAACCTCATTGAAAGAAACTCTATTCATATTAAATTATCCATTCGATATGAACGTGAACCAAAGGTTCAGGTATTGTGAAAAAATTACGTATCATATAGACATTTAATTTATAAGAAGATGCTGAACCAAATCATTCATATTAATTTTTTTAACATTTAGGTTCCAAAAACTGGTTTAGGAATGATATTAATGGCACAAAATTGACTATGTGAGTGATAAAAATAGATAATTACACCTCGGCAAAGAATAGTGTGAATAAGTTTTACGAGTGTAATTTATGTTACATGAAGAGTGTGACTTTTTACTATAAAGGGTGTGACTTTTTACTATAAAGAGTATTACTCATAAAAGTGAAGGGTGTGACTTATATTATAGCGAGAGAAAGATCGTAGTGATAATCAAGAAAATTAGTGACTTATATTACTAAAGAGTGTGACTTATATTACTAAGGAGTATGCCTATAAAAAAAAATTAATTTCACGGTGAACAAGTTTCACAGTATATCAACTCTTACATCTCACATTGAAAAATGGATAATTCATTTGTAGCCAAGAGTACATGCATATAAAAAAATGGAACTCTCCCAAGTTGCAATAATTTTTGTCTTGATTAATTCGGCAAAAAATAGTAATTCAAGTTCACTTATTTTATTTTTGGTATTCCTTTTTATATTAGGCTACTTTTAATACCAGTGTTTTCATAATCGAATCGACGAACAAAAATCGAATTGGATACCGATTGGCGGTTCAACCGATTGGACCGATCGGACCGGCGGTCCAACGATTAAAATGATCCTGATCAATATTTTTAAAATATTCTCTATATTACATTAAGAATAAAATAAATGTGCACTTATAAAATTTAAAATTATATATTTATAAGTTTCATTTTGAAATAAATACAATAGAAATCATAGACAACACATTACAATTTATAGTATGGATGATAAAATAAAAATTAAGTTTTAAATTAATTAAAAATATAAAAAAATAACAAAAATCCGTTCAACTGGTTTTTTCGATTCTGGCCTGTTTTTTCTAGTTCAACCGTAAAAACGATTTTTTGAGGGTAATCGAACTAGTTCCATGGCCGGTTCACGGTTCAGGCGGTTGAACCGGCCGGTTCAACCCGATTTTGAAAACAATGTTTAATACATGACAAACATCATTAATGATAATTTATAATATAATTTATTACACGATATGATAAATTATAATGTCATTTATTACACTTATCGTGCACATTGGCTGTATTATTTTAGTATTTTATTTTATATTTAATCATTTTTAATATATAATACATCTCATTGGTAATGATTTCTTATGTTATTTAGTACATATGTCATATATAAAAATTAATGAACACAAAAGTGAAATAAGAGATTCATGTGTCATACTGTCATATAGTTTAATATTAAAATTAAAAGCGTTATCTATAATAAAATTAAAATCAGTTAATTAATTATTTTCACTAATTTATCCATACATTTGGTAATACTAATTTATCACATCTAATTTTTATTAATAATTATTAATTCAACAGTTTTTTTAGTATAATTAATTGTGTAATAGTTTTTTTTGATTAAGAAAAATAAAATTTATATAATTTTTTTTATTTAAAATCATTTTAAAAATATAAATGTTCTCTTAAATTATTTTAAAGATCACATTTCGTTCTGATGAAATTCAGTGGATAAGATATCTTCCTAACTCCTCCGCGCTTCATCTCTAAATCTGCAGAACCAACGGTTCAATTGACTTAACTATATAGAATCCGCGTTTCGTATCTATGAATTTATCGGTGAGTTTTGGCGGGAATCTCGTTATTCCGTCGTCTCGTTGTGATTATTGCAGCCAAGTTCGATTCTCTTCTCCGGCGAGTGCGGGCTGGAAATTGAGCTCTCGCCACTTGTTGAGGTGACTGTTAATTAATGCTTCTGTTCGTGTGATTTCTGCATTGAAAGTTATGTAGCTGGGTTTCGATTTAACTACTGAAATTTTTAGTTCGGTTTTTTTGAATTTTTTTGTATGTGGGATGCACGTAGATGTAGGGAACAGCGGAAGCTTATTTGCAGAGTGAGTGAGACGGAGAGGGAGCCTGAGAGTGATAATGGGGAGGTACTTTTTCTTAGATTTAGTTTTAGAATGGCTTGTTGTGGAAATGTGTTGTTTATAATGAAATGAGTACTGAATTTTGAAGGAAAGAAACGTAAATGGAGAGAATGAGAGTTCTGTGTCGAGCGATTCGACCTTTGGGAATGAATCAGTGCAAGATTCTCAGAATGTGGTTAGTGATCAGTGTCATTTCTTCAATAATGCTTAGAGTATTATTATGTTATTGAGATTTGCTAATGTGCTGTCAACTTCCTAGGAGAACAATCAATCTGCTGAGTCAGAGGTGCTCGAGACTAAAAGTGTGATAAGCGATGGTACTGCTGGAATCGATGATGCCCAAGTCAAACTTGAGGTACTTTGATAATGATGGATATGTTGCTCATTAATTTATTAGTGTAGCGAGTGGTTAACTCATCAATATCTCTTACTACAGATACAAAACTTTTTGTTTCTTTAATAGTAGACAAGAAGTGGAATCTCTAAATCATTAATAAAACTATGAAGCTGTGTGATATTTGCCATGTATGGGGGACCGTCTTGTGCAGAATATATCTCCGTAAATGGAAATTTTTTATATAGCATGTGTCATTATAGTATAAGTGAACTCCCTTTTTCTTTGTTCTTCCCCTTAACCTTTCCATATAAGTACTTATCTGAATTCCACACTTGTCTAGTGACCTGATGATGTTACAGGATGTTAAAGATGTTGAAGTTACAAGTGGATCGCCCCTCCCAGGTGCAAAGGTGATTATGTAGAATTTGTTGTTTGATTCATCTTGTCATCTCTCTCTCTCTCTCTCTCTCTCTAATGACATTCTCTGAATTCCATGAACAGCAACAGGAATTTGATGAATCAATCAGAATTCCAAAGGAAACAATTGACATTCTGAAGGATCAAGTATTTGGTTTTGATACATTCTTTGTCACCAGCCAGGAACCATATGAAGTAAGTTAATTCAATAATAACTAAACTTAATCAGTTATGTCTAACAAAATTTGGTCCTGTGTGGGAATGCAGTAATCATGATATGATGGTCATCTTATTTGGTACTTTTCTGTTACAGGGTGGAGTATTATTCAAGGGAAACCTACGAGGACAAGCTGCAAAAAGTTATGAAAAAATAGCAAGGCGATTGGAAGTAGGTGATTCTGCATTTTCTTTGTCTGTTGAGTAGTTTCTTGTACGTTCTCATAATATTTTTTATGTGACTTAATGTATAATGTACAGGACAGATTTGGAGATCTATTTAAATTATTCCTCCTAGTTAATCCAGAAGACGATAAACCTGTAGCAGTTGTGGTGCCACGGAAGACCTTGCAACCAGATAGCACTGGTAGTTTATTAGCTCTTCTTTTGTTGATATACTGTTGAGAATCATTTATACTAATATAAAAATCTCACAGATGTCTTTCTGCACATGGTTTCTAAATGCAGCTCTTCCTGAGTGGTTTGCTGCGGGATCTTTTGTATTGGTCACTATATTCACCCTACTTCTGCGTAATGTTCCTGCATTACAGACAAATCTATTGTGAGTATTTATTTTTTATCTTGTGTTTGTTCACAATTATAGTGGTAGCTTATATATCTTGCTTCAGAAGAAAATTTTCCATGACTGATCCATGCTTTTAATTTGAAGTGTATTTCTGTCAAATTTTGTTAACAAAAATCTTTAGTTTTTTGTTTTATGAATATCATTGAATTGTTCAAGCTTGTGCCTCACCTCAATTTAGCTCTCCAAGAAATAGAACTGTCAGATTTCTTTGACTTGTTAATTCTCTTTTTCAATGTGGTCTTGCATGTCTAATTCAATATCTCGTAGGTGTTATAAGTTTATAGTATATCATTGGCTTCTTATATACTCCCTCCTTTCCATTTTGGCTGTCAATTTTTAGAAGAGAAATTTTGTTCTAAAATATTATCAATTTGTAATTACCTAGAAGAATAAAATAATCATATTCCAATTTTTGTTTCCATTTCCAATACCAATTGATGACAAAATAAAAGGGTAATAAGGTCAGTTAGACATTTCGTTACTGCTATTCGATGACTTCTTTAATCCGTGAGAAATAATCTTAAACGTCAGTTAAAATGGAATTAAGGGAGTATTTTCCAATTTGGATGCTGAATTTGTCTCTCTTCTCAGATCAGTATTTGACAATGTTGAGTTGTTGCAAAATGGCCTTCCTGGAGCTCTTGTAACTGCGCTTGTTCTGGCTGTACATGAATTGGGTCATATTATTGTGGCAAAAGAAGCTGGAATAAAGCTGGGTGTGCCATTCTTTGTCCCTAGTTGGCAGGTAAATTTAATGCTTTCTTAAATGCTCCGAATACATTTTATAGTTTTTCTTAACTTGGAGATTCTTGTACATTAATTAACTTGATTATGTGAAAAGTAAAATCGTCACTTATCATTAACCATAATGTGTTTCTTATACTTTGATTACATTAGATCAACTGTCACTACAATTATGGAGCCACTTATGGTCCAAATCAGTACTTAAAGTGGGAAGTGTATGTCTGACGTCTGCTTTGCTTTCTTTCTTCTTTTTTTTTTTTAGTCATTTGTTATGTGCAATGCCAATATCTAGGTATTATCGTTTTTGCATTGCTTTCATTTAGATGATAATTTTGTTGCGTACGTACCAGCATAAGATGGTATTGAGTCTCCTATGGTGTTACTTTCTTGGAGAGATTGTGCATTCAACAAAGGATAAAGTTTACTTTATGAATCATTAATAGGAACTCTTACCTTTACAAGATCATAGAATAATGTCTTGCGGGAGTGATTCAACATTAATCGTATCATTGTTAGAATCCACTGGGATTGACATTCAATCCTTGATTATTCCTTAATCTAACCCAGTTGATATTCCTTACAGAAAAGTTAACTTCCATACTATAACAAACAATTTAAAGCTAACCCTAATCTCACACTAACTGCTCACCAACAGCGGAATTAATTGCTAAATTAAACTAGCTCAGTTAAAAAACTAATCTGCAGAGTTTCAAATACACCTAATGCTGCATTTAACTTGAAGAAACGCTGAAATAAGTGTTATGTTGCTTACTTGTGTGAATTACTTCTAAAACCGGCATGCAAGCTGTAACAATCTATACTTATATTATCTAATAATTCACCCTTTCCCTGTTTTTATATAATTTGACTGTTAAAAACTTGGTCCCAGTGTCTAGTAAAAAATCTAATGAAATTTAAATGGCAGATAGGCTCATTTGGATCTATAACCAGGATACTGAATATAGTACCAAAGCGTGAGGATCTCTTGAAATTTGCAGCAGCTGGTCCTTTGGCAGGATTTTCTTTGGGCTTCGTGCTTTTGCTCTTAGGATTTGTTTTGCCTCCAGCCGATGAACTAGGTGTAGTTCTGGATCCTTCCGTATTTCATGAGTCCCTTCTAGTTGGGGGAATAGGTAATTAGTTTCTCTTGTCATCAGTATAAACACCATATTTTACGTCAAAGTTATTCCAGTCCTCTGTTTTAATGCTTGTTTTTTTTTCATCATTCTAGAAAATGCTACAGTTTTGCATTTATGATTACGTTGGAACTTACTGAATTACACTTTCTTTATTGTTTTTGGACATAGCTAAGCTACTTCTTGGAGACGCGCTGAAGGAAGGCACCCCTTTGTCGATAAATCCACTCGTATTATGGGCATGGGCTGGACTTCTCATTAATGCCATGAACAGCATTCCTGCAGGAGAGGTTGATGGTGGCCGAATTTCTTTTGCCATATGGGGAAGAAAGGTAAATCCAAATTTTCGCCATTCAGCTAATAAACGACCTATATTGTGTACTAGTTTTTGGAATGTACATTTCAGCAAGAATTTTGTAAAAATATTAGCAATCTAAAGTTCATATGTACAAAAAACATTTGAAGAGACACGTATTGATCTCTCTGTTTTCATGAATCTCTCAATTTACGTATATATATCTTCATAAATATAGAAACTTAAATGCACCAGGTATACCGTACAACCCAGGTATAGGTATTAGTTTTTCTACTAAAAGGGAGTATTAATTTGTTAGTTGGTTTTCACTGAAAAGTATTAGTTGTGTACAGTTGCATCATACATCTGGTGTACAATAGGGGCCTCTAACGTACAAGACTTGGTGTATGGTCAATCAAAGATATTATACTAATCCACGAGATGTTATTTTTTGGCAGGCTTCATCTCGCCTCAGTGCAGCATCCATTGCGCTTCTTGGACTGTCTTCGTTGTTCAATGATGTGGCATTTTATTGGGTTGTATTGATATTCTTCTTGCAAAGAGGACCGGTTGCTCCATTAGCCGAGGAAATTACGGATCCGGATGATAAGTATAAGGCCATTGGGGTTCTAGTTTTGGTGTTGGGACTGTTGGTGTGCTTACCATATCCGTTCACTTTCGCTGGTGATGTTATGAACAGTTTTTTGTAATAATGCGTGTTTTAGGGTTTTAGCCGTGTCTGATGGATGGCATTTACATTATTCGAGTGAAAGCCTTGTTCTTGTGAGGGTAGCTTAGCTAATGTAAAAATCATCAATCTGATTCATCACAAATTTTGCTTATTTTCTGTTTAGGCAACCTTGTCCTTGAGGCATTATTTCAAATTTAAAACCTTGATTTTGTGGAACATGGTGTACAAATTGTTGGTTTACACTGACCTGATAAATTTCATTAAATGTGGTATATATTGTTCGTTTGCTCTCATCCAGTGATGGATTCAGGATATATATTGTGGAGGGTACAATGAGACACATGTATTAAGTTTAATTTACGGGTATCGACATTTATATATTGATATAATTATATATATATTCACATAAATCTAAACAAGAAAGGTAAAGTGTTTATATCTGGGAGACATTAATATATTGTCAAGGAAGATGCATGCAAGTTTTTCAGCATTATAAATGTCATCTTTAACGCCACGTCAGACCTTGACTTGATGCTTTCGACACTTCTCTTCTTCTACAAACAATTTTTCTTGTTCCTTTTCTTCTATCAATTCTTGGCCACAAACTATTATTTATTTTTTAAATTAAATTATTGATTTAATATGATGATATTTCTTTATAAGTTAAGATTTTTTTATTTAATATGGATATGAATTTAATTGTGTTAAATGTAATTTGAGGGTATTTGATGATAATTTAGGAAATAAGTTAAGTTGATGATATTTATTGATAGATTAGGACTTGTAATTTTATTAGCACTTTTATTATTTATTATCGTATTCCTATTTTTTAAGTGCTAATTTGATTAGGAAATGAAGAATGAAAAACAAATATTAAAAGGCAATGAGAAAGCAACACTTAATCTTTGGCAATTTATTCTTCAAAAGATTTAAGTCTCAACGAAGATTTTGCTCTGCACTAGTGATAATGAGGCCCCTTCCAAATGTTAGTGAATCACTTATTCCAATTATGAAACCTCGTCCAACTCAGTAATGATTTGTAATTTTATTTCAACTCTAAAAAATATTATATTTATATGCAGATTTAGTCTTATAATATGCATTATATATATATATATATATATAACAATGTCTATGTATAAAAATTTTAAAAGTATCTATCAATTCTGTCTCCATTTTAAAATTATGGGTCTACCACTGATATGCACTAAATGTATTATGCAATTCAAGTGTATTTTTTAAAATTAAACAATTAGTTTCAATGAAAATATATACATATTATATATTTCATAATGGATTTGACATTGTTAACGTATTTCCTGCTTTCTAGACGAAATTAAACCATGGTTGATATGGGGCTACAACGTTTCGCCTGTGTTGGAGCACCGTAACTCCGCAAAGTTCTTACTTCTTAGTTCTTATGCTTTTTAATCGTCATATAAGATATAATATTAAGAATTGTCCAATAACTTAGATCGTATCCAATTTTAATCTTGTTTGTTCTTATTTTTCAATGTTAGTCCCTGTCGACCAAAATTGACAAAAAAAAAGACAAATATTGGAAAAAGAAAAAGACATACTCCCTCAATCACACAACATATTGCATATCTTTCTTTCCAAATAAATGAAACTCCTTAATAAATTACACCCTCACAATATTTATATATTTAAATAAAATATAATTGCTTTTAGAAGTTAGAACCCACACATACACCCACTCAAACTACTACGAGGTGTTTGCAAAAAGGCAAAGTTTATATGAACCGGTTTCACAAGACTTGTATCATCTATTAACATATAAAAATAAATACTATAGTTGTTATAGTATTAGTTTCTACAAGCAATAGTATGAGTGGTCTACGGTAAACCAATTTCACATAAAACCTTCTCATGCAAAAAATTATAAATGATTACCTAGAATTGTGTGCATAAGTAATTTTGAGTGTTTTATTAATTTTCCTTTTATTAAATTAAATAAACTCTAAAAAATTATAAGCTAAAAGTTGAAAGAATGGTACTTTTGGTAGCTTATAAGCATGTTTTAAATATTATTAACCTTCTTTACAAACGCTATCAACTTTTAAACTTTTTTACAAACACCATCAACTTTCCCATTAATTTTTTTTACAAACATCATAATCTCTTCGAAAGGATAGTTTTATGCAAACACCCCATATATTTACTTTATACTTAGAAGTTTACAAAATTGCCCTTCAACACTTTATTCATTATAATTTTTTAAAATTATGTGCCCAAAATTTGTTGCATTGTGTTGTGGAAAGGGGAAGTACAAAACTTTAAAATGGACACCAAATAGGACCAAATTTAAAAAAAAAATAAAAAAAATTTAAAGAAGTTACAAAATGGAGTACTAAAATTAGACACTAGTCTTTTGGACTATCTAATTGTGTCTTTTGAGTCTTCTGTACAGTGTTCATAAATCATAAGCCACTTTTATATAGTTCCTGTTTGATCTTTAAATAATTTTGATCTCTCTTTCATGTCACCTGAAAATTGGCAAACGGATTATTGTCAATTAATAAGTAAATTAAATCACGCGATATTTGAATAGCGAGCAAAAAAATCTGTTTCTTTCGAATTTGGATTCTCTGCAGTACTTTACGATGCATTTTTTACTGTGCACCGTTAGATCACACACACCCATGTTTGGGTGTGTGTGCACGTGTGTGATCTAATGGTGCACAGTGAAAAATGCATCGAAAAGTACTGCAGAGGATCCAAATACGTTTCTTTCTTTAAGAAATGTATGCAAACAAAATAATAAAGGCAATATCAAATGGGAACAAAATAGATATTGGAAGCCCCACAAGAAGAAATTAACAGCAGCCATATTCATTCATAAATATAATTGCCATGCTTTGTATACCTCAGCAAAAAGACTAGCTAACAACTTTCTTAGCATATTTACCCTAAGCAAGATAATAATATATGGCCTCTAAAAAGACTTTACATTTGAACATTTTGCATCAATATCAGTAGACAAAACATATGACAGAAAGAAGGCATATATATAATGTCAATTAAGCATCATCTCGAGGCAGGGGTAGCTGCTTTTGGTGGTCCGAGCACCATGGGCGAAGGCTGTAAAATTACGAAATCATCCTCATCCTCATCCTCTTCATCATCATCCTCGATCCAGCCATAGCAAGGACCCCGCTTTCTACGTTTAGTTGGTGGTGGTAGAGCTGGGGATTCACGTTTGATTCTCGGAAAATCTACTTTTGTCGGGGGGTCTTCCTTGTTTTTGGTCTCCTCGACGAGTGCAGAGGTTTGGTCTGGAAGAATGTCTTTCCGACCTTTTCCACCTGTTGTATTCAGCCTACCATTAGACATTGATCATCCACAATGCAATGCATGCTTTCATTCAATAGATATTTCAATTATAAGTATGGGGTTGGTTGGTGATCATCAAGAATTAACATTCTTCAAAGTAAATCTGTTTAGTATACAAAATAATACTGTTAAGCATACGAAGTATCACATATTAAAAAATACTTGACTTCATGTGTTATTCTTCTCAAAATTGCTAGACACTGATACTTTGTATGCTAAACAGTATTACTTCATATAATAAATGGTATTACCGAGTTCACCATAGCACTTTTGTGAACAGTTCATGGATGTTTTTCGTCATCAATCACCAAATAGTATTGCCGATTTCGATCACCATTATTGATGTACCTAATACAGGCTCTTCAATTGCTACAGACTTTTCATCTTGCAAAGTATCTAAAGCTCGGTTATCAGTCACGGATGGTTCCTCTTCCCCGTTGGACTTGTCCTGGAAAAAACAATTTATGACAATATTCTAAGCCTTCCTAGATTTCAATGTTGAGCAAGTTACACAATTTTTAAGTACTACATTGTAAAGTAAGAGATAGAACAAAAAGGAGACACACTATCAATTAGCCATTAGATTGTCTCACACACGAATCTATCAACAAGAACTGTAACAAATGAATGTTACTTCAAATCTCATCATCACGTTTTGTAATACATTGAAAGACACATTCTTCATGGTTGCGTTTGGATCGAATGACAGCTGAAATGTAAGCATTTAAATGAAATGCTTTCAAATTCATCCAAACACCTCAAACACTGGTTCAAGATGAGCGTTATCATTCCATATACGTCAATCCAAACAATCACAATGGATTTGATTTTAATACCATGTATTTAAAATACATTTCCAAATCCTCCAATATATATTGAGCTAACCATACTAAAAGCAATTGAAATTAAAGACTGTAATGGATCATACCTTCAACAGATTTTTATCTTGCGTAATTACATTACCATCTTTTGCAACTTCCTCTTGAATGTCCATTTCTGCTTCTCGAAGAAGGGCAGCTATAAGTTCATTATATGAAGCATCCTCAATGAAAGGCCATCCCTTATCTCCACCATATACCTTGATTCACAACATATTAAGCAACTAAATTATCTTTAAAATGACAAATTAAGTAAATCCTTAGGCTTATGCTTCAACCTGCCAAACCCTTTCACAAACATGCATGAACCAACCATTGCACGCAGCAACGCATCTAGGATTTTTACCTCAAGGAAGGCTAAAATCTCCATACTACAAATAGTCTAATTTCAATCCGAGAGACGAACCCTTCTTATAAAATGAAGGTCTAAAAGACAATGTTCTACATGCAAATTGGAAAAAAATCAAGATTGCAGTGTTTAGATAAACAGATCTATACATTTCCTACACAAGAACCATATATTTGAGTCAAATTCCCAAAAACCAGAAACTTAAAAATAAAACTATCTGCATTTTACATAAACAAAGTTCAAAGAGGGAAAAAAAAAATCATGTGTAAGTTTTGCAGATTCATCAACCATTCAAAGGGGGAAAAGGAACAAAAAACAGAGGTAACAACAAAATACTCATGATAAACCCACAACATTCTTGCTTCCGCTCTAATTTCTCCAAACCCAGCAAACGTGATCAACAAAAGGGGCAAAATCACACAAAAATAGAAAATATAACAAAAAAAAACTCAAGTTACCTTGAGAAGCTCTTTGACACATTTTCGAACTTGTTTAATCGTGAATCCAAGCGGCAACATGGCGTCAATCGCCGCGTCAATCCGCATTAGTCCCTGAAAAATCGAAACCCAGAAACCATTTAAACCAAAAAAAACAACATAAAACCAATGAGAATTTGAAGAAAAAACTCAAAAAACATCATGCCTTTCTAGGTCTTCCTCTCGGAGGCATCTCTGTTGTTGAGTTTCCAACAAGCAGAGCACTCTGAAACAGGGAGAAAACGCGCTGAAATGGGCCAATAATTTAGCTTTCGTTTTTTTGCTGAAAATGGCAAAAAAGAAAAGGAGAGAGAGTGGAATAGCAGCAGACCTGGTTTCAGTATGCATGATTGGATCATGTGAATTGAATCCCCACACACACACACAGTGACGTCACTGACACGTACGAATTCTACAAACGGCTCATTTCATTTGCAAATGAAATGAGACGCGTTTGTTTCAAATGTTACGAAATAGGAGTATCTTTTTCTGATAAATGTTTGACGAATCATAAATCACGAAGCAATTTATTGCGAGATGGATTTGCATTTATCAATCGATTAAATCAATTAACGGTGAATTCTAAATAAATACACAACATCTTGTTAAGTATCAATTTAATCAAAATTTTCAAAATTATAGCAAAAGAAATTTAACTTTTAATGTTGTGGCTCGCTGAACTTGCAATGTAGAATTATACATGGTTTAATTTTTTATTTTTTGCTACATTATTTTGACAGAAAATTCAATGACGAGTGTGAATTTTTTTGAAATTTTTGTCACAATAACGTATATAAAATAGAATAGTATATCAAAATAAAAAATAAAATGTATAATTCTACATGACAAGTCCGACGAGCCATGTCATCTGTCACTCTTATTAGAGAAAAAAATATATGTATTAATTTGCAATAATATTAAAGATTGGACTTTTTAATGGCTAGGTTTTGTATGCACCCGGGTACACCGTGCATTCATAGTACATTTTATAAGCGTGCAACTTGTTATTCTAAAAAGTGCGACTTATTTACACGGAAAAGTGCAACTGTTAATATGGGAATATAGTTGCATACTTCTGTTTGGAATAGTTGCACGTTTTTATTTTGTATAATTGCACGATCTAAAATACAATATGAGTGCACGGTGCACCTGGATGCACATGAAACACATTCCTTTTTTTAATTATAATTTTGAGGCCCATTAATCTTTGACATGAATATGTGTATTTATTTTAAATTAACCCATTAATTAAACATACATTCCTATTTTAAATGACCTTTTCTACTAATCTCTATTGCTGCCGTAAAACTTACTTTTTTATGTAATGCTTCATTTAGTGAGCGAACCAATAATCCTAGAAAATTCTTAAAATGCTAATTGACTTTGATCTATAGTTTATATTTGTACGGGCTATTTCTTATATCCCAAACATTCATTTTTGCCCGATCAAAAAAATTTCACACCACTAAATACTAATACATAACATAACAAAGCAGAAAAGGCGACTTAAAGATCAGCGGGCCTCACATCCCATCTCGTCCGTCGTTTCCTCGTCTCGCCATTCAAACACTTCCCCGGCGTAGTTTCTTTAGGCGGTGGTCCCAGCACCATTGACGAAGGTCGTAAAATTATAAAATCGTCGTCTTCCTCTTCGTACCTGTCTACCCACCCGTAGAAATGCAGGCACTTTCGGGTCGTGGGCTGTCTTGGTGGGATTTCAGCACCGATGATGCTTCGAAAAGACTCTCCTTTCTCCGCCACGTGTTCTTTTCTTGGCGATTCTTGATCGTTCTCAGTCGCGGGATTCTCCGCCGTCCGATTAGTGTGGATGTCTTTCCAACCATTTGCATCTGAGATTACATGTTCTGTTTACAATTAGACATCAACCAAGCATAAATGCATTTGTTGAAGAATAATCAGAGGTGTTAAAGATGGAACCAGGGCGAATAGGCTCTGCGGTTTCTAATTGAGCGTCGCCTTGAGGTTGTTTTGCAGTGTCGGAAGCCACATTCGAGGGCCCAGCAAACTCTTCGTCGAGACCATACTTATCCTGGAAAATGCAATCACTTTCAAATACATGAAAATACTCATAAACCATAGTTTTATCTTTTCACTGTTATGAGAATATCAACTTCTATAGGGGAAATGAAACCATGATTCCAATGTACTGGAGAGATATCATGAATTCAATACAACAGAGCAATTTTAAAATTGATATTTAGGACTTGGAAGGCAATGACGAAAATTAAGGGACGCTTAGTTCAAAAAAATTCAACAGAAACGAGAATGAGAATTGGGTAATCGTTCCCCTCTCATACTCATTTCTCCTCAACCATTTCACTATTCATCGACCAACAATCATGTTTTATCCCCACTTATTCCAAAATTAGAGCAAAACACTAACAATTCTCATTGAAGATTTGAACCAAGAGCCCCTTAATCCCAAGAAGTTTTCATCAACCAAGTCATATGGGATTTAAAAAGTCATTGCAAATAATAGGCGAAACAAAAATGAAACAAACGAATCATTAGGATACTCTTAATACTAAAAGGTTAATCACAAATTTTGGAATATCTTGGCTTGGAACATTTTGAACTGAGAGAATTCCGTCTCATCTAAAAGCTCGAGTTTGTAGAAAGGGTCGGGAATAATCTATTTATTTATTTAATTTCACTCAACATGAACCCAGGTCCATAGTCCACTTTGTACACTAGAATTATCTAGAATTGTATAGAAATTTGTGAAACATTCTCGAAAACAACCTACAATCATAAAATTAAAGTGATTTTCGTTATCGATTCACAGGTAGTAAACTTGTATACACTTATTTACTAGTAGAAACATAATTTGTAAATAAGTATTAGTATCACACAAGTCATTTTCAAATTCTCCCAACTTTTTAACTTTCAGATTACACACAGTGATTTATCTTGAAAAATGGACAAATCAATTCAGAGCCAAAACAACAGAGATTCATTTAAGCTCAGGATATAGTAAAACAAGGTGAAAATAAGCAAAGAGGACTTTGAAAGTAAATCATACCTCATTTTGATCTTCGGCAACGTTCTCAAGATTATCCGTTTCCTGTTCACGAAGAATAGCATCCAGAAGTTCCTTATACGAGCAATCTTCAATGAAAGGCCATCCAACATCTCCACCATATTCCTTCATTCACAACATATTAAGCAACTGAATTACACAATAATGCTTCAAACTCACTTTCACATGCATGCACCAACTCTGCACATATATTATGTGTGCACAATTTTATTGTATCACAGAATACATACTGAATGGGAATAGAAGTTATTGCGATATATACTTCACTGTAAGTTTGAATTGAGGAACAAAACGAAAAAATGAATAAAACTATGGGTAGTTTGTTTCTTCTAGTCAGTGTGAAGATAAACCGTTACCATTTCCACATCGGGAAGAATAGCCATAAAAGTCCCATGTACGAGTATTTATCGACGAATGGCATTTTATTGTGTCAAACAAAGTATAATACTAAAGAAATTAGAAGGCATCATGATGAGTACTTCTAGAAGCTTTCTTCTTTAGGGAAGAACAAATAAAAAAACATGAAGAAGAGTTTATGTGTTGCTTGTTTCTTAGTTTCTTTGCTACAAAGAAAACCACTAGCTCATAATCACAACTATTAAAGTTTCAATTATCTCAACTATGACGTAACCGATTCAAAATAAGACTGTGGCAATGGGAATACACCTAAATTACTTATTGCCTTAAGAATGAAGCCATCTCAATCTCAAGCCTTTAAACAAAGTATTTATTTGGATGTCATGTTTGTTTCTGATATAAAATGAAATGAGCTCTTTAGCCCTGCAAAAAAAGAATATGTATAATTCTTTTCAACCCCTTTAAATCATCAAAATATCAAAAATTCTTTTAGGATCACTATATACCGTATTTAAAGTTTCAATTATATTCAAAATACAGAAAAGGATTCAGACTTACACCTTGACATTCCAAATGTTATGAAAATGAGATTATATATGTCTACCCTACATGTCCTACTTTGGCAGCAAACGAAAAGGAAGTGAATAGTGTGAAAAAAATTGATTCATTACAGACATGAAATGGGGAAAAAGATTATATGTCCCCTAAATGAAAACGAAAATAAATAGTAAGTCAAAAAAACCCATGATGGGGAAAAATTCCCCCATTGAAAAAGATTAAATAGTAAGCAAAAAACCCACCATAGGATATCACCCAAGAAAAATTAAATCTTTATAGTGGAAAGTAATGGGCATATAAAATAAATGCATACTAAGAATCTCATTGATTTTATTTCTTTAAATGGAAAAAAAAATGGCTTTTGGAAACTATTTTGTGGCAATGTTTACCTATCTCCACATATTCGTAGCAGAAATGGCGATTACAGTCTCAAGCCACACAATGCTCTGTTATTTTTCAAGAAATTTAATAGAAAAAAGAACCAGGACACAAAAATAACACAATGTGCTCATTAATCAATAAAGTGAAAACCACAAGACTAGAAATACACACAAACAAAACCTTCAAAAGAAAACAACAAAATAAACTCAAAATTACCCCAAGAAGCTCTTTCACATGTTTTCGAACTAAATCCTTCTCGAACCCAAACTTGTTCATCGCGTCAACCGCCGCGTCCATCCGAGACAAGCCCTAAAAATAAACCCCAGAAACAATCAGTCCCCGAAAATAACGCAGAAATTTGGGCAAAATTGAAGGAAATATGAGTGATTGTTGAGAAAAATCAAGAAAGATCAAACCTTTCTGGGTCTTCCTCTTGGCATCGCTTCACTAAATCAAGAAACACACAAAGCTCTGTTTCTGTTGGAAATGTCTAAAGCCAGAGGCAGGGGTTTTGAATGTAGAGAAATAGAAATGAAGATCACCATAAGAGGAAACTTGGTTGTACCATGGTATGCATGCTGAGAGTGTACATGCATATATGTATTTCTACAAACGGTTACTAATTTACCCAACCATGGTTAAACTTGAAAAGACATTAGTTGCAGGACAAATAAATGGCGCTTGCTTTTATTTCTACACTTTTAAACCTAATTTTTTTGATTATCAATTCATCGTGTCATAAAATGATAAAATTATTTTTGGTCCAATAATTTTTCATAGTTTTGAAATTTATCTCAATTGTTTTGGCTTTTTAATTTTAATTCTATCAATTTTCAATTTTTTTGAAAATTTTCCAATTAGGTGTTTTAAAAAACTTTTAAGTGATTATAGTTACTTAAAATTGTGTGCAAAAGTAATTTGGAGGGTTTTTATTTATCTTTTAGTAGCTTAAATAAATTATCATAAGCTATAAGTTGTAAGCTTAAAAAATGGTGTTTTTTAATAGCTTATTAGTCTTTTTTTCAAACTTTTAACTTTTTTTGCAAACACTATCAATTTTTTTTTTTAAATTTTCTTACAAACACTATCAACTTTTACTATTAATCACTTTTCTCATAATCACTAATTTTAATCACTTCTTTAAAATCATAATTTTTTGCAAACACCCCCTTAACCTGCTGCATTAGGTTACCAAGCAGGTAACCGCCACATGTGAAAAAAAAATTCTTTAATTTCGAAACATTACTTGAAGTTTTTAAATTCTAATAATTATGGTCGGGTTTTGATTTGGGTATAAAAATATTTTTTATATTAAAAGACAAAACAAATCAGATCGGTTTAATAGGTCTAAATTGACCAAAAAATTCAAAAATAAATTAAAATACGCAAAAAATCACTCTTTCTCCCTAAAAAATACGCAAAAAAATTCACTCAAAATTATTAGAATTAAAAAAAGTCTAGGTAACATTTCGAAGTTAAATAAAATAATAAAATAATTGCATAGATGATTATTACCTATTTGATGCTACAACGGGTTAAATGATCAAATTCAAAAAAATTTATAACTTACAAGACCAAAATAAAAAAATCAAAATAATCGGGATAAATTTTAAAACGAAGCAAAGTTATTGGATTACAAAAAATTTAATCCCCATAAAATTGGATGTGTTAATTAGGAAATTTTAAAATCCATAATAAATAATGGTTGGATTCCTCTTTGCCAAAATATGGTGTTCCACACATGTTCCATGTCCTCTAAATTTAACACATGTCTCATGTTTTAATTATTTAAAATTCTAAACTCTATACCCTAAATTATGAACCATAAACCCTAAATCATGAACCATTCGGGCCATGTGAACCATGAATCACTTGGGTCGGGTTAAGTCCGGGTCGGGTAACAGATAAAACTGGGAAATTTTTTTTTTTTTAAAAAAAAATTAATATATTTTTTAGATTTTTTAAATTAAAATATGAGATATATATCAAATTGAGAGGTTATGGAACAAGAGTGGAATACTCAACTATGGAATAGAGGAATCCGTGCGAATAAATAATTAATCGTTCTTGATTGATTATTAACTTCTCTTTCCTTGTGATTTCCACGATTTGTGATTGGTAATCCAATTGAAGTCTACTCTTTTAGATTCGTGATTAAATGTCATATCAATTTTGATAAGGTAAGACGTAAGTTCTACATTTATATTGGTAAATTTAATTTCCTTTACTTCAAAAGAGAATAAAATTCGATATAGTACGAAGTTCAAGTACATCATGCTTTATGTATTAACGCTTCAATGCAAAACATTTACGCGAGTCACGATATCTTGATTTGTCAAACTTTTTATAACGCGGGAAAAATATTAATATATTGAATTTCTAAATGTTAATTATGATCATGATGATGGGGCGAAAACAATGTAGTAAAAGAAAAGTAGAAAAAAAGTTTTTTTTTGATCCCATAACTTATTTACTGTCCATTTTTCGTCCCAAAAAATTTAATTATTCAATTTAGGTCCCATTACTAAATTGATTGTCCAATTTTGGTCCCATTTTTACCGAAAAATCATGACTAATGCCGTGGTGATGACGTGTAAGTCACATGCCGGTAAAATTTGGGGGTTCTCTATATCCTCGATGACGTGAACGATGACTATTTATTTCTTTTTATTTTTTTAGGTTTTTCAATCTATTAAACTATACATGTGTAAATAATCCAATAAATTTAATCAAAACTAAATTTAAAATTTGTAAATGTTAGAACAACTAAATTTTACCGGCACATGACTTGCATGAGACTGAAAACAACGTTTTTTCCATTTTTTCGGTGAAAATGAGACTAAAATTGGACAATCCATTTAATTATGGGACTAAAATTGGACACTAAATTTTTTTGGAAAGAAAAATGGACAGTGCATAAGTTATGAAACCAAATTTTTTTTTTCTCTAAAAATAAGTCTGCAATTACCCCCATAAAATTGTCTATAAAAACTCTCAATTAGTACGAGTTGAAGTATTAAATAGATGGGGTATGTTTTATTGCAGATGATTATGAGAAAATCACCGATAGTAAATGATGACGGAGTTAATTGAGAAATTAATTGTATAAAATCATAAAATTTTCTAGAATAGTTAACTCATAATTTTCTGGAATAGTGAACTCCGTAACTAATTCTTCAACTAACTTCATCATCATTTATTATATGTGACTTTCTCATAATCACATATAATAAATGATGATGGAGTTAATTTGTTTCACATATTTATATAAGTAAACTGAATATAGATGCGGATAAAGTTAAAATAAAGTTAATAATTATTAACAACTAAATTTTATACACACCATGGTAAAGTATGAACAAAGTACAGTATAACCTCTATAAATTAATACAGTTGGGATCGGAAAAATATTAATTTTAGAGAGGTATTTAATTAATCGATAAATTAATAATTTATTAATTTAAAGAAATATTCTATATTCATTTTTTAAATTAATTACATCGGAATTCACGAATTTATATTCAATTATATAGAGATATTAATGAGTATTGAATGGTAAGAACTTGAATCATCTTATTTAATGTTTAAAATTCATACGTATGTTCAATAAAAACTTGAATCATCTAATTATTTAATGTTTAAGATTCATATTATTGTCATCTAATTATTTAATGTTTAAGATTCATATTTATGTTAAATAATAAATACTTATAAAAGAATTACTATATATATAGAAAAGTTAGAGATGATATTCATTTTGATTTGAATTTCAATAGAAAACAATCAACACTAGACTAAGGGTGCAAAAGTCCGAAATCGCTAAGCGGACAGATTGTGGCCGCCTAGCGCCTGCTGCCTAGACGGTCCCTTTTTTTTTTTAAATTGCAAAATAAATTAACATAAATCCGCCTAAACCCGCCTAGACGGCCGCCTAGATCAGCCTAGGCGCCGCCTAGCAACCAAAACGATTTTTCTCGTCGATTTTACCAAAATCGGGGCTGCCGGTGGCCACCTAGGCCGAATTCTGCAACCATTAGGCCGAGTGACTAGAGTCATATTTTACTTTATCTTAGTTATCTTTGTAATTTTATGAGATTATTAATTTATGATATTGATGGGACCCTTGTATTATATAGGGGTCTTAAAAAATTATTATCTTATTAATTTATTGAAATTATTAATTTACGCTTGGGGCCCAAGTCAGGACCGGAGAAAAATATTATTTTAAAGAAGTTATTAATTTTTTAGTATTAATTTATAGAGGTTATAATGTAGTTCAATTCGATTTCACCTGAATAGTTTTGATAAATCTATACTAAGATTCAACAAAATTTAGCATTGAACAAACAAGAAAAGAATGTAAGGGAGGAGAGAGATCATAATATTGAATAAGTCCTGAATTTTGAATATTAAATTAATTCATCATTGTGTCCACACCCAATTGGAGAAAATAAACCTAACAAAAAATTAATCATCAAAGAAGAAGAACACATAAATCCCTAAATCACCCCCTTTGGAGCAAAGCCGGTGCTATCAGTTGCCCGTTCGACGACTTAGTGCTTTGGGGACGGGCACTGATAGCACTTGGCAAAAAGACCAAACGTATCGACTTGCTTGATTAAATTCGTCATGCTCGCCCACCCTCCAAGTCTGAATCCAACGACCAAAACCCACAAGACGATGAAGATGTTGACGACGTACATGCCCGTCCAGCTAGGCAGGAAGAATGGAGGCTTCTCTGCTGCATTCTGCATTTCAATAACCAACAATTATCATAATCACTTTCAATAGCTTCTATGAAAAGTCTATTACAAATATATGTCACATTAGATGGTTAAATAAGTTCCAATTTGGACTTATAAAGTGTACCAAATTGTCACACAATTCAATGTTCATATGATTTGCGGATTATTACACGAGAATAGATACCTGGCGAGCAGAGGCCTTCCTATAAGTGAGCATATGAGCGAGAGTCGGGATGATGTAGACAGTGAAGGTAACGAGAAGCGCCCCCACGGCCGAATTTATAGGGCCGAAAAACGGGAAGACTATGGCTAGGAACCAAACCGGTATCACCACCGGTAACCTAGCCACCGCCCTTAAACATAAGCTTTTTGTATCGTGCACCCTGATCACCTTCTCCCAAACAAAGTACAAAGGCGTGCAAGCCATCCCGAACGTTATAAACTACAAGCAACACGAAAACGATTGTTGGTACTAAACAATGAAAGGTGACCTTTCCTACGAAAATGTTAAAACCTGGTGGATGAGCATTAGGATGACGGCTGCATCACCGAAACGAGTGCGGGGGAGAAGGGCGAAGGCGTTGGAGTGCGTCAGAAGTTGGTCTCCGAACGCCCAATAGACGGCCACAGCGGATGGAATCGTGAGAGTGAAAACGTACAAGGTCGCGAACAATTATATCGACTTGAACTTTCGAGGTGTCCACATTGCGTGCATGATTTCCCTGCAAGAAATGTGTACATGCTTCTCAGAATCAGCTTAATTTGTTTAAGTAATTTTCAGCTTTCAACTTTAAGAAAGCTTCAAGAGAATGTTTGGGGGTGTTTGTAAAAAGTTATACTTTTATAAAGTGATTATGGAAAAAGTTGCTTAATAATTTAACTTAGTGTTTGCAGAAACATTTAAAAAAATGTAAGAGTGTTTGTTAGAAAATTAAATATACGAGCAACATTTATTCAAATGTCTATTATACCCCTGCCTATGTATTGGACCTCTTAACTATAAGAACGGAGGAAAAAATAGAACAAGGACAAATTTGTCCATCAGAAAAATGACATGAGAATTGCCCGATTGATGGTATTTACTAAAATACCATAATCCAAAAAAAAGCACCCTTATGCCAACTTCAAAACTATAGCTTCTGTCAGGGTTTCTTATAAAAACACTAGAAAAGTCCCTCATATTAGAAAAAATGATTACTCCTAAGTTAGTAAAAAATTCTTGCAAACGTCCCCTTTGTTATTTCAACTTCTAATTTTCAAGAAAGCAATTACTGAATCTAAAAACAGTGTTTCATGTTTTTTGGCTTTACTTAAATATAAGCTGAAAATTGCTTAATTCCCTCATAATCAGTTAAAAGCAACATATATATAATCACTTTTCTTACACAGTAACAGCATGCCCGCCAAAAGTGTAGGTATATTAGTAGCGCCAGTAAAATACAACACCATCTTTGTTGGTCCTGAGTGAATCACCCCTTCAACCTAGAATAAAACAAAGATCCAATTTTGCAACAATAAAAAATATCAAATACCAAAATTTCACTCAAACTTTATTACCAAATACAATGATAAATGCTCTAATTCAATCTTACCTTGCCATGAATAATGGCTGCAATGGTCAAGTACCACCCGACATAAGTTATCATTGCAAGACCGAGAAACGACCATATTCGATAGTTGTGATACGACGGAATAAACATTGTCGTAGCACAACAAGCCCCAAATATGTACGTCCAGGTCCTCTTGTCAAACCGGTCATTGATGTAATAAATGTTGCTGTAAATAGTTAAACATTAGCCCAAGATTTCGATAAAAATAAAAAAGACGATTAATTTGATATATCGATGAAATGAAATTCACCTTGCACAAGCTATAAGCTGAATAACAGTCCCAAACAAAAGGAATGTGCAATTGAAGGCTAAACCAACTGCTTTCCACTTTGGACCCAATAATCCATCCAACACTTCAAACCACTGCATACACATTTAAAAAAAAAAAAAAAAAAAGCAAAGTAAATCAATGATCCTTCATTATTGCATATACATTCAATTTGAGACTACTCACATTTAAATTTTCAAGAATCATAATTAGTGCTAAAAATTGTTAACTGGTATATAAAGATAAAAAATGTAACCTGAATGACATGATTCTTGAAGCTGACATTCTCTTTCTCTTTCCTAGTTCTATACTCAACATAAAGAACACTGATAAGGTAAGCAGTCCAGCTTCCAAGTATGCCATAAAACACTTGAAGAATTATTCCAGAAACCATTCCTAGTTGTGCAAAAGAGTATGGCAATGTCAATAGAACCTGTGCCACCTACATACATAAAAAAAAACGTTCAATCTTCATTCAGTAGTATTAGTTGTTTCATTAAAATGTAGTAGTTGCTAAACAGGTGCACGGTAAAACTTGTTTACCTAAGATCAACTCAATAATAATGCTAAATTTCCTACCTAAAAAATAATAAGGCAGTTCTGTGTAAAACAACTTTTGTTTACCTAAGATCAACTCAATAATAATGTTTCTAAAGTTTCCTAAAAAAAAACTAAAAATTGAAATAATAATACTAGTCTTCATCTAAACCAGTTTCACAGTACAACTCATTTGCATTTTGTGTGTATTTTTTAACAGTATCGGTTGTTTCATTAAAAGGTATTAGTTGTTTCACTATATAGTATTAGTTGCAATCAGGTGTAAAAAAAACTGGTTTACATAAATTGAAATAATAATACTAAATTTCTTCATCTCAACAATTACCTGATTTGAAGCACAACTGAACCAAGCATCATAAACAGATCCTCCATGCCAAAAGAGGCTTTTGAAATCAAGCCCAGAATCAGAGTTCCCTTCTTCTTGATCATCAATCTCTCTCATGACTACGCCTTCTTCTGCTTGCTTATGTGATCCCATTTTTATTTTTATTTTCTCTCTGCAATTTCTGGTACACAATTCCAAAATCAGCCACACTTATATAATGGCGTGATTCTTGAAAAAGGGGCTTTTCCCTGAAAAAAGTATAACTCGCGCGGGACGCCTTGCAGTTTATGTGACTAGTGAGGTGTTTTTCTCGATACTGGTGTGTGTATTGTGTGATATATAAATGCCAAATGTTGTTCAAAACACCCCCAAAATTAAATTAAGGAAAACACCTATTTTTAGATTGTGTAGCTGAATTTTGGCAGCAATGTGTTGATTTCCAAGAAACCCAATTGCTTAAATGCCGTTTCTTGAAAGAAAACACAATCTTTCAGTTTTTGATCCGTTTATTAATGGTGGGTTTTCCGCTTATTGGTTGAAAAAGAAGCTGAGAAAATACCCAGAGAGAAATGCTTTGTTGCCTGCGGGATTAAACGCACAAAGTGTGTGCTCTGTTCGATGGGTGTAAATGAGGATTTTCTGGGGGAAACAGAACTTTTTGCAGCAGAAAATCAGGCACTTTTTCTAAGTTTATTTCTCTCTTTGTTTTAATGCGGAAATTCGCAAAATAAATTAGAAAGTGATGCAACATGAAAACCTCCCTCTGCGCCAGCCCTTTTATGTTCCTTTATATCTCTGTCTCCCCCTGTTTTCAGATGAAGACGAGGAATTTTTTTTCACTTTTTTTTCAAATTAATGGAGATTTTAAGGAAAAGGTACAAACAACACCAACCATAAAAAGATACAATTCAGTTGCACTGTGCATTCGAAATATATTTTAGAATCGTATAACTTGTTATATTGAAATATGTAATTTATTTAAATTGAAGTATGCAATTATTTTTTCATATTAATAGTTGTAAGGATCAGTATAAATAAGTTGCAACATTATGTATAACATATTGCACGATTCTAAAATGTATTATGAATGCATTGTACATCATACCATACCATACCATAATAAAATGAAGGCCGGAAGGCTCAGAATACAGGATTCTTTGAAATAAAGATTGTGGCTTTGCCACGTGAGAGATGAATTGTTGAATTGTTGTGATCGAATTGGGTATGAAACAATGAAACACTCGTAATATTTCAGTTCTAATGCTAAAATATAAGTGGTCAAGATTATACATATAACAAATAAATACAAATATATAATATAAAATAACGAAAATTGAAAAGTCAGTTGTGAAATACTATATCATACCATTATCATATTATCTCATCAGTGGCAAAGAGTATTTAAACAGTAAAATATGCATAATAATAATAATTTATATACATAACAACATAATAAACGTACCCTTTAATTAGGGTTTTATAAACATAATCAGTTAGACGCCCGCTAATTATATGCTCCTACAAATAACAAGTGGTATGATAATAAGATTGGAATCATTATAAAATTTTAAATTTAAATTATTATAATATTTAAATTTCACAAGCTCTTCAATAAAACTTGTTTATAATATAAAATTAATATTATAACATTTATAAATCGATACCACTCTTCTTATAAATTATTATCATAATATTCAATACAACAATTTTAGTTTATAAATGCAATGATATTAATTGATAAATATGGTAGTATAAGTTTATAAGTGTCTATGGTATAAATTTCATATTATATATGAACAAGGAATGGGTCTCATGTGACCCGGGATGCACCGTGCACTCATAGTGCATTTTAGAAATGTGTAACTATACAAAAAAAAAGTGCAAATATTTCAAACATAAGCATGGAACTATGTTTCCATATTAATAGTTGCACTTTTTTGTGTAAATAAATTGTATTTTTTAGCATAATAAGTTTCACGCTTCTAAAATGCACCATGAGTGCACAGTGCACCTGAGTGCATACAAGACCTAGCCATGAACAAGTTTCACCAATACTTACTTTTTAAATTTTATAACTTCTTTATATAATGAGCTAAATAAATTAATAGACAAAAACTTGTATAGACTTGGTTCATGCTATGAACTCGGGATAAACCTGACTCATACATTACAAATGGGTCAGATCTATATATTTGAGCATGTCGATGCTACCCCTCCCCTCTCCACCCAGAAACCCACTGCGACCCCTTCCCTCCCCACGCCGTAGCGAAGGTCTCCGCGCATTGA
Organism: Stenogyne calaminthoides; assembly: GCA_037126765.1. Classification (NCBI taxonomy): domain Eukaryota; kingdom Viridiplantae; phylum Streptophyta; class Magnoliopsida; order Lamiales; family Lamiaceae; genus Stenogyne; species Stenogyne calaminthoides. The sequence continues at coordinate 30,486,369 of JBBCBC010000024.1, forward strand.
TAAACAGTCGGCGTTTTTTATGGCACTATATTATAGTTTTTATAGCTATCACTGTTATTCATAAAAATTATAACTATTGTTCAAAAAAACCTATCACCATTACTCAAAAAAATTATCAGCGTCATTATATGCTATAATAAGTTTCATTTTTACACATAAACTATCATTGCTATATACTCCTTTTGTCCCAATGTAATTGTCTCCTTTATTTTGGGTGAGTTGTTTAAGGAATATGTTAAAATATTCCATCCGTTCCGGTGTAATTGTCTCGTTTTTTTTTTTTTTTTTAAGGAATAATAATAAAATAATAAAAATGAAGGGTAGTTTTGGGTATTGGGAGAGAGGAAAAATATATGTGGAGTAATGAGTGGAATAGTGAGTGACAATTTTTATAATATTGTGTGAAAAGTGAGGATAAAAATTATGGGTAATGGAGTTACTTTTTCCTTTTATGAAATGTGAGGAGTATTTGGCATTTGGGTAGTTGGGAGGGAGTTGTTTAATTAAGGAATACTATTAATATATTAGATAGTGAAGTGTTACTTTTTTATTTATGGAATGATACAATTATAGTGGGACGTCCATTTATGAAAATGGAGACAATTATAGTGGGACAAAGGGAGTATAAAAATTATTATTGTTACTTAGAAGCTATCACTTTCAATGTCACTATACACTATAATAATAGACTTGCCCAAAAAAACCAAAATCGGCGGTTCGCCGGTTCAGACTTGAAACCGAAACCTAGAAATCGGAACTGCATGGAACCAAAACCGAAAAAATAGCGGTTCGATTTCGGTTTGTATAGATGAAAAACTGAAACCGGCGGTTTAATGATTTTTTTAAAATATTTTTGAAAACATTATCGGACGGTCGAGAATAGGGGACGAATTGATCACCGAAAGCGAAAGTGATGCTTGAGAGATGAGGAGCTCGGAGCCCGGAGGTAAGTTAAGGTAAGAGAACTACGTGGGTTTTGATTCCATCCAAGAGGATACGTAGGCAACATAATTTTAAGTTTCTAACTTAGAATTTCTAAGTTTAAAATTTAAAATTATGCTCAAGCCTTTATTTTTTCTTTTTTATAATTTTGAGTTGTAATTGTAAAAGTTGTAAGTTGTAAGCTAATATTTGTATTCTTAATCTTAAATTTAAAAATTATTGTAATTCGTAAACTTATTTCAACTTTCAATTTAATGTTTTGTTTAATTATTTATATTGTAATTTATAATTATAAGTTGTAAAATGTAAACTTTGCAAATTTGCAATTTATATTTTCAAGTTTAGTGAAATAAAATCATGTTAATTCAAGTTATTAAAATTCAAATATTTAAAAAAAAACTGGCAAACCGGCAAACCGGAATCGAAACCGGCTAAAACCGCCCGGAACCGGAACCGGCCGAACCGGAACCGGCAAAACTTTTAGCCCGTTCGGTTTCGATTCCACCGGGGGTTCCGAACCGTTGGGCAAGTCTATATAATAAGTTTTACCGTTACACAAAAACTATCATTATTACTTAGAAAACTATCACTGTTGCTCAGAAAAATTATCACTGCTATATATATGAGTGTGGAATTACCGCAAGACGGCGCGACACGAAAGAGACCGAAGCTCGTGGACTGGTATTAAAATGTATCATATTGAATTATAATTTATAGTGTGAATCTAATTCATATAAATGTTATTAATCAGATAAAAATTTATGTGAATTAGAGTGCACGATGAACTCTATTTTTTAATAGCATTGTTATGTATAAGAATTATAAGTAATATACGCGAAGCCAAATAACCAAACAAGATACAGAAGCTGCAATTTAACATTATACTTGTTGATAAGACTTTAAATGGCGAAACGATCTTCTTTCATAATTCTTCGTTTTTCTTTCTAAATAAGATAAAAATGACGAAAGAGGATCATTATTCTGCTTTAAAACCGTGGAAGTCAAGCACTCAGTGTATGTTCGTTTCGGGCTTATAGTGGGCGTGGAAAATTTTGGACTTTGAAATATTAGGTTTTAAGAATCTTATGCTTGTTTTGGGATTATAGTGGACGTGAGAAATTCCGGACTTTGAAAATTTAAAATTTTAAAATCTTGATGAATAGTTAAGATGTATGTTTATTATGAAATTCTATAGGGTAAGATGATGGAAATGTTGATTGATGTGATATTATTATATTATTTTGAATGTATTGAAAGAATAAAAAAACAGATGATGTAAGTGTATCGAAAGAATAAAAAGTAGAGTAATAGTAGGTGATGAAATAAAATAGGATTAATAAGATTTCAAAATCCTTACTTTAAGCTTAAAAAAATGGGGGTTTAAGATTATAAAGTCCAAAGTTCGACCGAATAGTCACGAAACAAACATACCCTTAGGTTCCATTTGGATGGATGAATTTGAAAATCCATAAATTTCACACGCAAATCATACTCTCCAATGGATTTAAAATACTTAGATTGAGAGTTTAGGGAAGAGAGTGAAGGGAAAGAGGGGGAAGGGGTAGAGATGAGGGGATTTAACAAATGACTAGGTTTTGATGAGAATTTGAAATTCCTCCATTTTAAACTAAACTCTCAAATCTAAGTATTTGTAAATCCATTGGAGAGTGATGATTTGTGTGCGAAATCCTGAATTTCAAATTCATCCATCCAAATTGAGCCTTAATGAATAGTTAAGATGTATGTTAGTTATAATATTTTATAGGGGAAAATATGATTGATGTGATATTATTATATTATTATGAGGTATTGAGAGAATAAAAAAATAAATGATGTGAATGTATTAAGAGAATAAAATGTAGAATAATAATAGGTTAGAAGGTAGAGTATGATTAATGTCACGATATCATCTGTTCCAAAAATGATGTTCCACTATGTATTTCATAGTCTAGATTAATGACATGTGGAATGAACAAAAATATCCAACGGACCATTATAATCTTGGGTTCATGTGTTAAATATCCAGTAGGTGAAAAAATGGCACAGAGAAATTGAACTGATGATTAATAGGATTTCAAAATTTTTACTTTAAGTCTCAAAATAAATAGGAGTTCTAGATTGTAAAGTCCAAAATCCACCTGGATAATCGCAAAACAAACATACTCTCAAGAATTTGTTAAAAATATGTCATTTTTGGGGTGATATTGCACCTGGATAATCAAAAAATGAACATACTCTGAACTTCGTGACATTGATTATTTTCACCCGGTAAGTCGAGCAATTGATTTACATCCATTTTGTGGTGATATTGCATACCGGTGATAAAATTCTCAAGCTCACGAATGTCTTCTCCAGGAGTTGCATCATTTGCACTTGAGTCGCTTTGATTTTCCGAGCAAATTTTGCAGTGTCGAAAGCAATTTGCTATTGCTTCTTGATGAACATTTTCGGTCCAAGCTGACACTGTCATATTGATAGCATCTAAAACATTTATCTTTTCTGGAGATGGTATGTCTAACTCATAGCCTTCCAAAATCTTACGGTAAAATCTTTTGTGGTAATACATTTTGAAGGCTCTTATTATGCCGGCATCACATGGTTGAATTTTTGAGGTCATGTTTGGGGGTAGAAAAAATAACTCGATGTTTCGTAAATCTTGAATATTGTTTGAATGAGCTGGACAGTTATCGACTACCAAAAGAATTTCTCTTCCATGCATTTGTTCATCCAACCAACAAACATATTCTTCAAAAAGCACTCCAGTCATCCAAGCTCTCTTGTTGGCACGGTATTGACAGTTCAAGCTATTCATATTGACATTCTTAAAACAACGAGGCTTTTCATACTTACCATATTTTTGTATTTTCCAAAACTAATTAATTTAAACAAGTCATTCCAACTTCCACGTGAGTTTGTGTTCATGGAATTCTACTAGTACATTTGTATTTTAACTTAATTTTCATCAATAACTATGCATGTATACTTAAAGTTATTCAAATAATTTGGAACTTTGAAGGTCAACTGTGCATATACGTTAAAACCTCTTTAAATTAATAAATTATTAATTTATCGATATAATAATATCTCTATAAATTAATAAAATCCTCCGGTCCCAAAGTTATTAATTTATAGAGGTTTTACTGTATATTTATAAAAGGTTAATAACAAGATGTGAAAATAAAATTTGGAAATATATCTATAAATATGAGAAAAATTAAACATTTCAAAGTAGGGAGGAAGGTTAATAATACCTATCTTCATTAAAAAAAAAAATTACCCACGTTCTTTACGGAAGAAAAAAAAACTATTCACTGCCCATTTCTAAGATAAATATCCCTAAAAAAATAGAAAGTGGACCTCAATGATATGTAGGTTATGTGGGTAAAAAAAAAATTATACTAAGGGCACATGGGTCATTTCACTATAAATAAATAAAATTTTATATTTCTTATTGCCAAAGAATTATATTTTTCATATTAATAGTTGCACGGTTCAATATAAACAAATTGCATATTTCAGAAAACAAATTACATGATTTTAAAATATATTATGGAGTTCGTGGTGCACCATGCACCTAGTGCAAACATGATTTAACTTTTTTTGTTATGAAATAGGATTCTTCCGCAAAATGTTTTATTTATCAAAATGAATATTCTTTTCCTTTTTCATATTTGAAAATATAAAATGAGTTATTGAAATAACATGCAGATTCTCGTTACAAACTTTTACTAGAGGAATTTTTTTGTAATTTTCAACAAAAGTAATTTACTCTTGAAATTAACCATCTAAAAACCTGTTGTGTGTAATTGGTATTTGACTCTAGCTAGATGAGCACATTCACCCGCTATACTTGATTTATTCTTCTTATCTTTCTTCGTTCTCCAATTATTAATTACTGTTTGAAAAAAAAAATTAAATTGTATTGTGCACTTGTTAATTAGGGGTGGTATGTCGTATCGTATTAAAAAACCGATGCATTCATATACAATATCGAAATCTTCGATTTTTATCGATACCATACCGAAATTTTTGATATTATCGAAATTTGGCATTACAGAAAATTTCGATAAATAAAAAATATTAATTCTTACCGTATCGAAATATCAAATATCGAACAATATCTATATATACGTCTCATACCAAAATTTTGATATATTATTTCGCATCGGAATTTTGGTATACAGATCTTTTACCGAAATGTCGATTTTTTCGATAATACCGAAACACCAAAATTTTAGAATATGCATTTCTCTACTGCATTACCTTACCAAAATTTTATGATACGGTACTATACAGTACCGAAATTAACGGCATAACAAAAAAAAATTACATTTTCTGTATTTTTAAGTTTGACAAATCCAGTACTATAACGAAATTTTCGATATCTTTTATATCCCATTTGTTACTATGATTAGTTTTTGAGCGAGTTTCATGTGCATTCCGGTGACCGTGCATTTATAATGTATTTTAGAATCATTCAATTTGTTATACTGAAATATGCAAAAAAAATTCATTGAACCGCACAACTATGTTTTCATTGCACAATTCAGTGTAAATCATTTGCATTTTTTAATCCTGTCCAAATCTTTTTTTTTGCATTTTTTAGTATGATAAATTATACTCCCTCCGTCCCCAAAAAGTATGCTCACTTTCCTTATTTGTCTGTCCCCTAAAAGTATGATCATTCCTTTTAAGGAAATAACACTATACATCATCCCTTAATTTCTACCCTTTTTATCATCACTTATTTACAATATATGCCACTCAAGTTACCCACATTAATTCTTAAACTACTCCAATTTAAAATCATAAACCATCGTTTGACATTAATTAACACACCCACTAAATCTACTCAAACCCCACCCACATTATTACTCTCTCACATTCATCTCTCTTTCTCTATGTGTTCATCTCTCATGGTCTCACCCCCACAAACCCTAGCATCCGCCGCTCGCGTCAATCCCAATTGTCGCTCGCGTCTATCCCGATTCTCTCTTTCTCTACCACTAAGATGGACGTTGGTGACTCGCGTCTATCCCAATTCTCTCTCTATCTCGATTCTCAAAATCTTGATGTTATTCAGTGTATTTGTCACAGTGGTTCGAAATCTGAGAGTGTCGAAGACACTTTTGCTTCAGAGTCCCAGACATTCGATGATGTTGGGTTTTTTTTTTGTGTTTGTTCGAAATCTGAGAGTGTCGAAGACACTTTGTTGCCCGATTCCCAGATTGTCGATATGGTGGTGACCGAGACTGAGTTTTTCAACATGACGGTTCCCGATACCCCAGGTTTGATAAATCTGATTTTTTTTTAAAATTATTCTGTGTTAAAAAAGTTCTGTATTTATCCCGTATGAATCTCACTGTTAATTTTTTGGTTCGAAGATGCTTACAATTTATTTATTTTGGTTCGAAGATGCTCCTGTAATTTCGGTTCTAAGATGCTTACAATTTGTTCTCTCTATTTTTTATTATAGGAGTAATGCATGCTCCTGTAAGTAAAGCATATGTGCTCAATTTAATGGGGCATTCCGAGAATTGACAATGAATTTTTCTATTTTCCAGGTTATGATGATATTGTGGTCCACGATTCTCCCAATTTTGAAATCGTGTTCCCTGAATCTGTTGGGGTCAAAATTCTTCCACCACATTGTAATACATGCTCCTGTAAGTCAAGTGAGATGGACTTATGTGTTTCTTTGAAACTAAAACTGAAAATTTGAATGCTTAAGGTAAGGAAAAATGGGTAAATTATAATTGACCATGATTTTTTATATTCTCCAGGTTATAAGGTTATTGTGGTACCCGATTCTCCCGATTTTGGAACCATGTTTCCTGAATCTGTTGAGGTCATAAGCCCTGTTCCTATCCGTGGCCCTTACAATGACGATTATGCAAAAATATTTGGAGAATTTGGTGGACCAGAAAGCCCCGATGTTCGTCTGCATGCTGTGGATTATTTCTTGAGATGGGTTCCGCTCGGAAAATGTCTCCTTGAAAGGTCTTTTCTGAAACTACACTCTAAATTGAATGTTCTTGGTTAAATTGTTACTGAGGGATCCCTATGATGTCTTGTTTGTTGCTGATTTGTTGTAGTGATTTGTTTATAGCCACCACTATGAATATATTCCTAGTTTTGGAGGCTAAATTCTTAAATTTTGACCCGATGGTGCTCTAAATTGAATGTTCTTGGTTAAATTATTACTGAGGGATCCCTATGATGTCTTGTTTGTTGCTGATTTGCTGGAGTGATTTGTTTACAGCCACCACTATGAATATATTCCTAGTTTTGGAGGCTAAATTCTTAAATTTTGACCCTATGGTGCTCTAAATTGAATGTTCTTGGTTAAATTATTCTTGGCGGGTCCCTATGATGTCTTGTTTGTTCTTTGATTTGTTTGGAGTGATTTGTTTACTGACCACCACTATGAATATATTCCTAGTTTTGGAGGCTAAATTCTTAAATTTTGACTCGATGGTGCTCTAAATTGAATGTTCTTGGTTAAATTATTACTGAGGGATCCCTATGATGTCTTGTTTGTTGCTGATTTGCTGGAGTGATTTGTTTACAGCCACCACTATCAATATATTCCTAGTTTTGGAGGCTAAATTCTTAAATTTTGACCCTATGGTGCTCTAAATTGAATGTTCTTGGTTAAATTATTACTGAGGGGTCCCTATGATGTCTTATTTGTTGCTGATTTGCTGGAGTGATTTGTTTACAGCCACCACTATGAATATATTCCTAGTTTTGGAGGCTAAATTCTTAAATTTTGACCCTATGGTGCTCTAAATTGAATGTTCTTGGTTAAATTATTACTGAGGGATCCCTATGACCCTTCAATTTCATTATCTCAATCATGCAAGCCTGTAAACTGACAAAAACATTATTCAATGTGATGTCTGTTAGTTTTTCATATGCAACAATAACATTAGTAACAAGATCATCCACACTATAAGAACTTGTCTCCTCTTGCAAACTTTGTATTGAACTAAAGAACCCCAAGTCATTAATGTTGGTATCAGGTGAGTTTAGTTTGGGTCGACAAACCCAGTTGATATTGAATCCATCTGAGCTTGCAGCAGCTCTGAAGTCAGTATCATTGTTGTTCATATGTGGCTTGGCATTGTCCTGTTGAATAAATATATCCTTGCTTGCATTTGGTGGCCATTTGACTTGATTGTTCGGTAAAATCTGAAAAAACAATAATGCAACCAACAAATAAAACACTACATGATGAAAATTTTTCGATAAAGGTATGTATATTTGTGTACCGGGTTGATTATCTGACCCTTTATGACCTCTTTGGTAATTGACTCTCTTTGCTTTGGTCTCCAATGTGCCTTTAACTCTATTCTTCTTTGTTTCTCTTGGTCGACTCTTTTTTGTTATGAAGGAAATATACCAATTTTCCCATAAAAAACAAGCTCTCCATCACTTGAATATTGTGGTCTAGCCAATTTGCACTCTCATGAACATCAATTTTGTTATGAATCTCTTGCTCTTGCATGATCTATACGGTTCTTCTTCACCGGGAATCAAGTAGTATCTCTCACATTCCTTTGTGATATAAAACCACTTTTCATCAATATGAATTGTGTAGTGCATAGGTTTGAACTTCACTATGTTGAGTGCTCTATCATATTGCAATGAACTTAAATGAACTTTAACCTTATCGACTTATTTTCACCGTTAAAGTAGGTTTTATGGTGTTTGTATGTGCTTTGATTAGCCCACTTTTAACCCATCTCCCCACTACACTCTTACTCATATCCAATCCTCGGCTAATCTTCTCTCGATTGTACTTCTTCTTCGAAAAGGTATACTCTTCATTTTTTCCATATCCAAATTTTGGCTCCATCTTTATGCTTTGACCATTTTGTTTCTTCAAATATGATAGCTTCACCTTCACTCATTTTTTGTCTTGTTGTTGCAGCCCAAATGGAGGTGACCGACCTTCCGAAATGCCTAGGAGTTCAAAGAATCTCTTTGATTTTGCCCTTTTGAGTACCCCACCTTTGGAGTCTTTCAACAACAGTTGCGACTTTTTGTCTTCAATGCAGATGTCAAATTTTGCTTCTTAGTTCTCATTGTGGTGGAGTATTAAAGGTTGTGTTGGTGAAGAAGAAGATGTTGTAATTGCATCTTTAATGTTAGTAATTGTATATTTGTGGTAGTAGAATTAGGTGGGAAAGTTAAATTTTAGTGTTGGGGGGAATTTAATTTTTTTGATCACATCAAACCCATCTCAGATTAGGTTTCTGCATAGAGGGTCTGCAGACACTCTTTCCTGCAGACATGTTCAAATTTCCCTCCTATGTTAAATTGGAGGGAGTGTTTAATTGTTAATACTTTTTTCCACTTTAATTAGTAGGCTTTGATCTACAATAATAATTTAATACTTTTTGTAGTTTTCTACTTTTTTTGTATTTAAATAATAATTTTCCTTAATACCTGTACCCAGCTCAATGAGCATATTTATTGGGGACAGAGGGAGTATGATTTAAAAATTATACTACGAGTGCAGGGTGCACCGGATGTATACAAACTTTTGCAAGAATTCTTTCTTAAATGAGTGTATGGGGCCTTTCTTTTACCAATTATTCCTCTACTTCCAATCCTAAATAGACACACATGCGTGACTATCTTATCAACCTTTCTTTTGTTCAATTTGAATATTGACTGCTACAATTAGTGGATAATATACTTCTATTATCCAAAAATTGTTCATCTTTCTTTTGTTAAAATACAAGCTATAATCAGAGACTAGCCCCCATGTTTAATGGTAGACGTAATGAGTAAACATAATTAAAAAACTTAAACTCTACACTAGATCTACCCTACTTATAAAGCTATCACCTATCATCATTGTCATACATTTAATTTTTCCCACTAATTAACTTAAATTTTTATATATATAATATATTTATATAATAAAATGTCAATTTATTATAATAGTAGACGAATTGTGAGATCGATTTTAATATTTATTGATTTTAAATAAATCTACAATAAACAAGAATTTTTTATCTCTCTTCTTTAAAAGACCGGCTAAGTCTTGTATACATCCTAATACGCTGTGCATTTATAGAGTTTTTTTAAATCATACAACTTGTTGTATTGATAGATGCAACTTGTTTACACTGATCGCGTAACTATTGATATGGAAAATGGTTGCACAGTTCAGTACAAATAAATTGTATCTTTTAGTATAACAAGTTACATGATTGTAAAATACGCTATGAATGCACGATGCACATGAGAGTCACTCTAAAAGATATTGATGCTAATTTATGAAGATTTTTATTTGATAAAAAATCATTTGAGGCGGTATCTTACATGAGATGAGGTACAAATTAATATAAATCAATACCTATTTTTTCAAGTGTTAACACGCATGAGGATATTTATATTATATTTTGTCTCATAGTAAAACTGTCTAACGTAAATGTGTCCCGAGCAACCCTTCAAAAAAAAGGGTCCTCACTCTAAGATACAAAAAGTATGGGATAATTATTCTAAGGTACAATGTGCAAAAATTACGTTGCACTTTAGTATTTAGTTTGAACTAAAGTGCAATTTTTTTTTTGCACATTGTACCTTAGAATAATTTTTTCATAAATTTGGTACCTTAGAGTAATTTTTTCTTAAAAAAAACCTAGTACACATCAGATATTCTTTTATGTAAATTAATGATTAAGTGGATTTTGTTGGTCACCCTAAGATGATTGGAAGGAATCAAGAATAGTCACAAAAAAGTAAGACCCATTTCTATTTCTTGAATTATTTACTAGTGTAGAATGGCATTTTCTCCATATCTTGAAAAGTTTGATGTTATGTGTTTATCATATTACGTATATAAGCCCTCTTAACAAGCATATCATTCCTCTTCACATCATGTCAATGACTTTTCCACGTCAAAATCACTTTTAATTAGAATCTCTTTCTATAGGAATTGGGCATAATCTTAATGGCATCCTAGGATTTTGCTTTTTTTTTTTCTCTCTAGCCCTTGCAACTTTGAGGACAGATTATTATAGGAGGGGAAGGGGATATAGTTAAAAAAATGTGATAATAATTAAAATATTTTCAATCTCATTATTCCGCGAGCTATTATGGAATTAAACTTTCTGTAGTTGAGAAGCTTTAAATTTCTCATGTGCACTCGGATGCACCGTGCACTCATAATGCATTTTAGAAGCGTGTAATTATACAAAATATAAACGTGCAACTATTCCAAATTAAAACATGCAACTATATTCTCATATTAATAATTACACTTTTTGTGTAAATAAATCGCATTTTTCAGCATAATAAGTTGCACGCTTCTAAAATACATTATGAGTGCACGATGCATACAAGACCTAACCTTTCTTTTAATATGGACCGTCATTTCTAAAATAGAAGGAGAAAAATGATCCATGATTCTTAAGTATAGATATTTATTAAGTTGAATATGTTGGAATGTTTATATTATTTATTCAATTCACTTTTATTGGTGCCTAAGATTATTATATACACATTATATTGAATATATACGAATTCAACACATAATTAAATATTCACAATAAAGTGTTCAAAGCAGAGAAATTATGGCTATGTTTTTTTTTCCCATAAATTGTTTTAAAATTTTAACAGTTATATCAAAAATCTCAACATCACCCAACAAAAAAGAAAATAAAAATTTATATGAGACGGACTACGAAGCACACAAATTAACACCTATTATTTTTAAAGTGTTAAAATGTTATGCCCAAATTATAATCCGTCTCACCGTGAAATCGTCTTATGCCAGTGTGCCTTAAAAACCAGAGAAATATTTCTAATAATAATAAATCAATTAATTAAACCGAGACAACCACTTACAACTATCTTTTGATAAAATCAAATAAGTATATATATGTTCCTTATACTTTCTTTGTACCACAAAATAATACTTGTTTTCTATTTTAGTATATTCCACAAAAATATGTCAATTATCATATTTAATATGTATATAAGTTTGTTTTTCTTTTATAATTGTCTCAATTATATTATTCGGTGAAAACAAGTAGTACTACTAATCAGTGATAATAATCTTCTATATACTATTTATGAATCTCTCCAAATGTATGTGGTGCCTCTATTTCAAATGCAATTATGTGTGAAGTTATATATGGTAACTTATTTTTATAGTTTAATTTATTACATTGTCATTATATTATTATTTATATGGTATACATCCTCATTTTTTCCCCAAATGCATGCAGATGTTACACACTTTTTAATGGTATCATCTTGATTTTGATAGTGCACAATACTAACCCATCAATTAATTAAGATATTTGAATCCATAAAATTAATAAAGATGTATTTAACTGGATGCAATAACAACTCCCATAATCAATGCACAGTACTAACTCATCAAACTAAATAGGTTAAATAATTCAATTGATTTCACAATTCACTCGATTAATATTCTATCATAATTCAATACATAAAATTTACTTTAAATTTGAATATTTTTGTTTACATTATTCTTTATTTCCTCCCAGATCTAATCTCTATTCCATATAAGTAACTAATCAATCAATTTTCAATTATTATTGATTATCTATCAATTATATGCTTCATATGGTAAACACAAGCACACAATTAAAATATTTAATTCTGGAATTTTGATTTAGCAAGCATTAAATAAATCTATAGATATTTTTGTTTATTTTTTATGCCAAATCATATTACATTAGGTTAGAAAATACACAAAATAAATCAATTAATATGATTAACCTTACAATTCTTCATAAACTTTTACTTCATCTATCAATTTTACACCGTTTAGAATATTCAACGTGAATTCATTCCATGAGATAACTTAAAGATAGATCTGCAACGGCACTAAAAAATATACTCCTGTTTTTCGTTCTCATACAGGTCATGACTCTGAATCTGGATTTTTTTTTTTTTTTCAATTCTTTTTATTTTTCTAATTTATAAATGTATTTGATAATTTTCATTGAAGTTTAAATTATTTTAAATCTACTCAACAGATCAAGAGTCCATCGTTGGAAAAGAAGAAATGTCAAAAATTGCAAGAAACAAGAGGAAGCAAAATTTGATAAGTAAGAGACAAAAAAACCTCAAGAGGTACAACAAGTTCATATTTTAAATCACTTTTCGTTTAATTATGGTTATTAAAATTTTTAATATTTTTTAAAAGATTTTTAATCTTCGAACCGTGCCTCCAGAACACCATTATCTAATATTACTAATTGTAAGTTAAATAAAAGTTCATTCCACAGAATACATTTACCTAAGTAAATAATCTAATACTAATATATAAATTCAATGGATAATCTTTTTGCAATTTATTATATATTACACAGTGATGGCTAGGTCGCCAAATATCAATACCAATGTGGTTTCAAATCCAGTGATGTTCAACATATGTAAGTACAACATATTTTATTACATATTCATTCAATATAATAATAAAATATTTTTTAAATTAATTTTTTCATATTAAATTTACAGCAATGTCCGAAAGTCAATTGAATAATCGTCGAAACAAAGAATCAACTGCGTCATCATCTCGACAACATGGACATGCGGTTTTAAAGGATAAGTCTTGAATTTAAATTTATTATAAATATATAAAGTCTTACAATATTTATATATTTTAATTTAATGAATATAATTTTATATATTAAACAACTAATTAATACATTCTAAGAATAATTTATTATATATATATATATATATTATATTAACCTAATAAATTACTTTGAAATTACATAATAGTACATACATAACTCAATTTACATATAATTTATAGCTCAATTTCTATTATGTAATTTCTCACACTTATCAAACAGGATATGCTGACTTTGGTGACTATACATACACATGTACGCATTGCGGCGCTTTTATGTGGTATGAAGAGAAGAGTGGTAAAAAGAAGCAAATTATTCCGCCAAAATTCACAAATTGTTGTGCTAATGGAAATGTACAAGTACCGAATTTGACTAACCCACCCCAGCTGTTAAAGGACCTAATATTTGGTATAGATGCAAGGAGTAAAAAAATTCATAACAAACATTCAAGCGTACAACATGATGTTCAGTTTTACATCAATGAGGGATAAACATGACACTTCAATCAACGTTAGTGGGGCACCATACGTATATAAGATAAAATGTGCAAATTACCATAAAATTAGTAGTTTATTGCCTGAAGATGGGAAGGAAGCAAAGTTTGCTCAGCTATACATTTATGATACTGAGAACGAAATCCAAAATAGGATATCTGCAATCAGGTTAATATATATATTTTTTTTATTGATTTTGAAGGAAAATCATGCAATTACACTACAAACGTTGTATGTATATAAAGAAGTGTTTAGAAATTTATAATTTTTATTAAGTTATAATACTTTTTTTTATTAGATTCAAAATTTGTTGGTAATATTTGTCCATTAAAAGTTTTGCATTTCTTAATAAATTATATTTATAAATTGGATATTTAAATATTATTTAAATTAAAAAAAATGATAAATGTTAGGATTTGAAAATTTAAAAAATAAAATATAATTTTCAAAATATATTTGGATTTGGACAAATGCACTTACGTGTGCGCGTAATAAATTTGTTTATATTTTTTCTTGAATTTTGTTTAATAGTACTAATGATTTATGTAATATATATGTTCATGTTCATTTACTATATGCTTACTTACAGTTGTTTATTTAATAGAATGTCTCATTTATTAAAGGTGTTATCATTTGCATTTATCTAAATTCATATTTTAAAACACATCAAATAACATTAACGTTGCACGTTTAATCAATATCATAGAATAGCATTCTATTATGTATGCATTTCAATAATATGTATTTAATAAAATATTTAGATGTATCAAATAAAATATTTTTCCTATTTTTTATTTAATTTTTTATGTACTTTTAAAATTAAAATCTAGAAAAAAATGCGTTTTCGTAGTGCTCAAACTTTGGTTCCTGTTGCATATTAATTGGTCGAGATTTTCTTATGTACTTTTAAAATTAAAATTTAATACCAACAAATAATTTAAAATATGTTTGATTGCAAATATTAAAAAAATCTATTTAATTCCCGCGTAATACATGGATCATGCACTAGTTAATACTGTTAAAAAAACATTTTGCATGGTGCAATTGGTGATTTAAAAATATGTCTTTCTTCTAATGTTTATTTGCTGGCATTTTCCTTTGTTAGAGCAAACCCATATGTAAAGCCCAACGTTAACGGCCCAGCCTCGAATTACGCAGCCTATAGAAGTTGGATGAGGCCCAAGTTTGAAGGCCCAGCATCCTGAGCTCTTGGATCGAAGGCCCAATGATAAGGCCCACTATCGTATTACGCATCCTAAGCCGTTCGATTAAGCTACACCAATCCCAACCGTACAATTTAGGTTTTCGATCTTATTTAAGTAATTTCATTTCCTAAACCTGTCATCTAAATTGCGTTCTAGGGTTTAGCTCATCTTCTTCCGCCCAAACTCCGAAATCTGAATTGAAGAGGTTAAAGTGACGGCACCGCCGCTGTCCGCCTTGACTCAGCCACTGCTGTTCCGTCTTGGCCCTCATTTTTGTATCTCTTCCGTTCATATCTAGGGTTTTGCACAACATATCATCAATTTCCAGTTAGATTCGTTTGTTGTAGTTGAGAGAAATGGCGCCCAAGGTTACCAAGGCTGAGAAGAAGATCGCATACGACCACAAGCTCTGCCAATTGCTCGATGAATACTCGCAGGTTTTGGTGGCGGCTGCCGATAATGTTGGCTCGAATCAGCTCCAGAACATCCGGAAAGGATTGAGGGGCGACTCTGTCGTTCTCATGGGGAAGAACACTATGATGAAGAGATCTATCAGGATCCACGCTGAGAGCACCGGAAACACGGCGATTCTTAACCTCATCCCTCTCCTTGTTGTAAGTTTTAAGCTTCGGTTGATTTTGTTTTCACTTAATTCACCTATTGAGCATTTAATAATGTAATTGTTTTATTGACACTTAATTGCAATGTAGTTAACCTGATTATAGAAAATTTTGTGAATTACTGCGTATTTTTTGTTTATAAAGGATTTTTTTTTGCTAGGAAGTTCGTCATAGTGATTTTTGTTTATATCCATTGCTTGTTATTATAATACAATTAGTGTCGTGTTTACATATCAATTTGATGATTTGTTCGTTTATATATGTTGGGAATAAATTATCAGTGGTTAGTTATTGAAATTATGTGAAGTAGCGTATTTTTGTTTGATGAGGAATTTTTTTAGCTAGAAAATCTGTCAGAATTATTTTTGTTTTGTCCATTGCTTGTTATTACTATAATTGGTGCCGTGTTTATATATCAATTTGATGATTTGTTCGTTATATATGTTGGGAATAAATTATCAGTGGTTAATAACTTAATTCAGTAGAAGAATGAATTAATGTTTCCATTCTTTTGGTTCAATTTGGATAGGGTAATGTTGGATTGATCTTCACCAAAGGTGACTTGAAGGAAGTCAGCGAGGAGGTTGCCAAGTACAAGGTTAGTTGATTGTTTGGCTTTTCCTTCTAACTTTTCTAGTGAAAGGTTGAATATGTATGAAAGGTTTGGCTTTTCCTTGGTTGTGTCTTTATATTTTCCTTCTAACTTCCTTAGCTCAGTTCAAGGTTTAATCAATTTAAATATAATACAGAAAGATATATAGATCTGTCTAAACATACATAGTAAGTGGAAACCATTGCCATGCCAATTATCTAAGTTGCAATTTTGTTTGGCTACCTGCTCTTCTCTACAAACTAGGTTTATGAGACACTATTCATTGAATCTGCAATCAAATTAATTGTTTTGATTATGAAAGACATTGAAAGGTTAACAAATTTCCTGATGATATGCTGATGCCTTCATCATGTTATTCTCAACAGGTTGGAGCACCAGCTCGTGTTGGTTTGGTAGCTCCAATTGATGTTGTTGTTCCACCTGGAAACACTGGTCTTGATCCATCCCAGACATCTTTCTTCCAGGTATTCATTAATATCTTCGTACATCTCACTATAGAAATTACAATTTTATCCTCTTCTGTAAGATGCTAATATATTTAGTATTTCAATCCAGGTCCTGAACATCCCTACAAAAATTAACAAGGGTACTGTTGAAATCATCACCCCGGTTGAGCTCATCAAGAAGGGTGACAAAGTGGGGTCCTCTGAAGCTGCCCTCCTTGCAAAACTTGGGATCAGGCCCTTCTCTTACGGTCTTGTTGTCATCTCTGTCTATGACAATGGGTCTGTTTTCAACCCTGAGGTACTCGATTTGACCGAAGATGACCTTATTGAGAAGTTTGCCATGGGTGTTTCGATGATTACATCATTGTCTCTGGCCATCTCATACCCGACCCTTGCAGCAGCACCACATATGTTCATCAATGCCTACAAGAATGTCTTGGCTGTTGCTGTTGCTACTGACTATTCCTTCCCCCAAGCTGACAAAGTCAAGGAGTACCTTGCTGTAAGTATTTATATTATTTTGAAGTTATGTTATTTAGTGTAACACTAGGGTGCATTAGTACACTAATACTATTAAGTGAATCACCTAGTACTGTTCAGTGAAAACTGCTTATACTGACCAACTCTATTAACTGGATTGAATTTGCAACCTAGGACCCGAGCAAGTTTGCTGTTGCGGCATCTCCTGTTGAAGCAGCTGCTGGTGGAGCTGCACCTGCTGCCGCCAAGGAAGAGGAGAAGAAAGAAGAGCCCGAGGAGGAGTCTGATGATGACATGGGACTTGGTCTTTTTGATTAAGTTGCATGTTGGTTGCTGCTTTCAATTGATTTCATTGCTAATCAACTTCTTGGTTTATGGATTTTCTTGTTGGTGTTGTTTTCTCAAGTGACTTGTTTTGCAGTATCTTTCAGTTTTAGTGTTTAATTACTCTCGTCTTTTTCAATATTTGTTACTTTCGAGTGGATCTTTAAGTGCTAATGAATTTGATATTTTCCATGCTGGTTTCCATCTCTTAATTCTTCAAATTATGTTGTGGATGCTGGTGAAAGGTAAAGAGAAACAACAATAATTGCAGCAAATATATAACTAGGGGTTATTTACTTCAAATGTATTATTCTGCTGATACGATAACTTTTGCTATGCTGCATTTCTCTTATCATATTCAGAAATTTCTGACATTATTTTGTGCAAAGCTATTGAAAATTTGTCCTGAATATTCTTTTAGCAAATATTTATAATAACAAAATATATGATTAATCTTAAAGATTTTTCAAGTAAAATGTGAATTTCAAAAATATTCTGTACACAATTTAAGTTCATTTGGAGAGTAAGCAAACTGTTTGTTTTAATTTAAGCATGTGTACAAACAATTGAAGTGCATAGGGAGAGTACCCAAATTGTTTTAATTGATATATGTTTAATAAGTTTATCCAAACATTTGCCCTCAATAATATGATTTCAGCAATTTTGGACGTGCCTATTATCTCAATTTGCAATAGATTTTCACATTTTTACATATCTATTTGGATAGTTGGATAAATGGTTGGACGTTTGGTGGTGTTTGAGCAATTATTATTATATAAAACATTCTCTCGTGAAATGAATTTACTTGAGATGATGAAATTGAGATCCTGTGACAAGGTGAGTTTTCGTTGTTGAATTTTTTGCCTCGTGTGTCACTGATCTTGCACGGACCAGTCAGCCTGCTCCCTCGCCAACACATACTTCAAAACAAATCAACAGCCACTTCCGCTGGACAAGCATTAGGTGCAATAATAAATATACCACAATTCAAAAATCCATCAACCACAACAAAAATAGATTCCTTAGAAAATCTAGAGATGAAATCCATGGATAAAATAGGCAAGGACTAGATTCTTGTCTTGACAAAATCTAGATCTTTGATGAAATCCATGGATATGGACTGAAACGCCCTAACTTTTCCGTGGAAAAATTCAGGCACAGATCCCATCCACTGCTCCTCTGCAACAAATTTTGCCTCCTTCTTTTTTTATAAAAACAATGCTTGTCAAAATTGACAAAAATTCATGCATAATCCAATTTAGCATTTTCTTTTGAAAATATAAATTATAATTATGTATTATGAGATTGTCCTTCAACTTCATCCTCCATCTTTGACCAGTAATATCGTCTGGACAACAAGACATATTAATTCTGTGTTTAAGCCTTTTTAGCTTAAAAAAAAATAAAATTACACAAAAAAAAAGACTTTTGAATTGATGGATAAAAGCTTTTCCGGTCATTTTTTCTCTGTAGGGGAGGTGGGTTGTCTTTCATCTTTTTTTTTTCATGGAATAATGGCTGGATATATTGAGATGCTATCAGATTAGTTATTTTTTATATGTAGCATGCTCAAATTCTCTAAGAGTTGGTGAGCTTAACTCTTTTAGGCAGGTCTTGCATTTTGGTTTGTTGTAAGATGTCATTGTTTAGTTGAATTGATGGCCTATTCTTGAATATTTGTTAACCTTTTGATTAATTGTTTATTAATATTTGTTAACCTTAAAATCAAAAATCCTATGGATGAAGAAGGAAGTTGTTAGGAAGAAATGAGGCCAAAGGGTTCTTATCTCGTACTATGTGTTCCATTATTCCTATTTTATTTTATTTTGGTTTTTGGCAGTATCATTCATTGTAGATGACAAATCCTACTGTTTCGGTGGAATCAATACGTTCAAGGTTTCATTCAATTGAGTCTTGATAAAATTCAATATCTTAAAGGTGGTGGTTGTGAAGTATGAAAAAACTGAAATTTTGCTGCGGAATCCGGCTTCAGCAGTGCAAAGCTCGTTGGTACGACTGACTAGATCCCTCCATAAAAAAGGTATATTACGACTCTCTTTGCAATTCAATTGAGATTTTGTCGCCCGATTCTCAATAATGTAAAATATGACGGGCTGACCATTGATTGTAGAATCCAGATATTTTTGGCATTCTCATTGATGGTCATTTTAATTGTAATTATAATGTTCTGGTGAATTGGTGATCATGGAAAGAGACAGCTCGGTCCCTATTTCACCATTAGAGATAGTTGGAAGCTTGATAATCCTTTATACTTGGATAAATGACTATTCTGTTTGTGCTGCTAGATTGGAGATGTGACTTTTATAATAGCAGCCCTGGTAGCAACGCATCAACCTCAGTCGATATGATGTCCTGTTTTCTGGATTTCAGTTGAAAGACTTGAGACTGAGTGCTTGAAATTTTGTGTGTAGATAAATAATGTCGGGAGGAAGCCAACAGTTGATTATACAGCTGAAGAATATTCTAGTCTCATGGCAACGTTTCGTATCATCTATGCCAACTTGCTCATCCTCTTCTTAAAGCATCTGGAAAAGGCAGTGTAGTATTTATTTCTGGATCTATTCATGGTGCCACTAAAGGTATGCTGTTGTAGGCCATTAATTGTATTATGCAGCAGATGAAGCTATGAATCTTAAAGTTTTCTACTTACAGGAGCAATCAATCAGCTTACGAAAAACTTGGCGTGCGAGTGGGCAAAAAGATAACATTCGGGTCAACTCTGTTGCTCCCTGGTATATCAAAACCCCTCTTGTGAAACATGTAAGTTTCCTTTTTCCTCCCTTTTTGGAAGATATATCAAATCTTTTCATGTTTGCGCCACTAAGATCTTAAATACTCGTATAAGCAACTTAACCAGTATTGATTCCTTTGCATAAAAGAAGGATAAAATTTGCTCTTCTTGTGTAACATGTGTTCGTTATTTGATAAACAATGAAGCAGACGTTTCTCAGGTTTCACTCCATTGGAAGCAGAGCTTGTTTAATAACTATATTATTAAGTTACTATTATTTAATAACTAAAATATTTTATGTTAATCATATGATGTTAAAAATTTAGTTTTTTTAGTTTGTTTAACGTTCATGAACGGAGTTATTTAGTTGTTCATCACAAACATGTGTCGGATGTCTTCACAAATGTGTTCTCGAACAAAATCAATCTTTAATAAACGAACATGAGTTGAGCTCGAACGAGGTTTCAAAAATCTTAACAAGCTTGATGTGAATATCCAGCTACCACAAGCTTGGAACTTTCTTAAAAGTTTTCCTTTAGCTTTACAATTTTGAGGCTTTCATCATTAGGTTTTTAAAAATGATTGAACGATGGTGAATTTTTGTCATTTTGTGCACATTACCTGTTACGTTTCTTAATCGGCAAATTTTCTTTTGTATTTGGTGTTTTAAGAATTCTTTATTTGTTACTTTAACGGGTGTTTTTTTTTCTTTTCAATCGATGACATTGTCTTAATGCTAAACTTGTGCTTTTGGATTGGCATCCTAGGAATTTGTTATAAATGATGTCTCAAATCCTGCAAATATTATGGAAAAGTTGTGACGCCTTCATATGGGAAAACTTTCTCTAACTCTTTATTTGTAAATATAAATTTAGTCACGAGACTTATTCTTGAATCCTATACAATGAGCCGTGAGTATTCTTGATTTATGTCTGTATTGTTAATTGACTTGCTTATTGGTATCACTTGCTTATTTTCAAGAATAGTATTTTATCCATTTGAATAATTTATTAACCAATTTCTTGGATTGTTGGTAATGAGAATTTTGTTGGGCTTCAAAGCTTGCACGATTACTCAGAGGTTATTTGATATGATCCATATTGCAAAAATTGTCACCCAGCCATTCTGGAAGAGATATGGGTTGAAAGGTTTAAGGGATAAATGGTTTGCTTTTTTGAATTCTGGTAAACCTTCTGGTTTTATTCTTAGGCACATTGATAATTGAGAATAAAATAATAAATCGAAATTATAATACTACTGCCTTGTGCTGTAATTATTTTACATTGATATATTATATGAGTGATAGTGGTTCAATATGTAACAAAATTATTTAAAACTTCTCTGCCATGGAAAACAATAATTAAATCTAAAGCACCTTTTCGATTAGCTTCCTTTGTAACCTTTATATACATCCATTGTACAGGATGTAAACGATTCATTACTATGCAATATATATACTACACAAGCCAATTTTGATAGTTATTTAAATAATAATATGCTTTCATTTATACTATTATATGACTTTGCATGTGAAAGCTTTATGTATTCGCCTTCTTTACTATTTTTAGTTAAATAAATTTGTTCAATTTTAGTTAAGATTCCGATGTTCCAGCCAATATTTAATGTCGAGGATTTGATTACCCTTTTACAGCTAACGCAGAACTAAAATTGGTAACGCAGAATTACCCTTTTTTTTTATCAATTATCAAATTTACTTTATTTATGTTGTATTGCACATAATATTAGTGTGCAATATTTCACAATAGTATTTTTCTTTGGCAAAGTATAGTGTGAACAAGTTTTACGGTGAAACTGGTTAAGGAGTGTGATTTATATTACTAAATTATGTGACTTTTTACTGTAAAATGTATTACTCATAAAAGTGAAGGGTGTGACTTATATTATAGCAAAAAAGTAATATGATGATAATCAAGTGTGTGACTTATATTACTAAAGTGTATGTCTGTAAAAAAAAAATTCAATTTCACGGTGAACAAGTTTCACAGTATACCAACTCTTTTTCTTTTCAATTGTAGCACCATTGAGATGACAGGATTTTAATTCTTTGCTTATTCGCTGTCAACTACCTTGTTAAGACTACCTTGCTCCAAATTGTTTGAAAGATTGGGTGGGAAAGGTGTGTATCTTTCATCTTAACAAATTTATTAAATAAAGAAACTTATTAAAAAAAAGAAATCGAAACTTATTAAAAAAAAGAAATCAGATATTCAAAGTTATTTATTAATATTTATTCAAAAAAAATTATAAATTCATTATTATTTATTAATATTTTTTCTAATTTTATTCAAAAAAAAATTCAATATATTATTATTTGTTGATATTTATTTCAAATTTTTTTTCTCAATCCATTATTATTTGTTTATATTTTTTTGTCCTTTTTTTTCCATTATTATTTACTTTCCTTTGTCCTAAATTTAATTGTCTCTTTAATTTTGTTTGATTTTTTTTGGTCAAAAAGGAAAAAAAAAAAACTTTTCAATACTATGTAATACTCAATTAAATCCACTTTACACCATTTAGTACTATTATTTCCCTCCACCAAATTCACTTTACCCACTTTATATCATTTAGTACTATTATCTCCTATTTTTTCTTAATCTCTGTGTCTACAATAACCGGATAATAAAAAATAAGATGGAGGAGTAATGTATTTTTCCATAGATGCGTCTCCAGTTTAGCAATAATTTTTAACGGGAAAATTCAATAATTTTCAAATTTAGGACGATTTATGCTTTTATATATGTACTAGCACGCAACCCCACAAATTTCACGGGATTGAAAAAAAAAATTACAATATTATTTCATATCAAATAATTTAAACATTTAATTAATATAAAAATTCAATTTTAAACATAATTTTATTTTTTTAATATTGCATGTGTATAATATATTCCCTCCATCTGGAGTAAAATTTTACATTTTATCATTTCGGGATTTTAAATAAAACTTTATATTTATGTTATTGCTTTTTAATAAAATATTAGCATATTTTAATATAGAGAATTCTTTTTTATTTAATATATATATATATATATATATATCTTTGCAATATTATAAATCTTCATTATTTATCCTTAGTTTATAACTCATTGCATATTAACACTAAACTTTATTCTAATATTAATCTATATGTTTTAGACATTAGCAAACAAAATGAATAATTGTATGTATATAACAGTTCAACACTTTAGATAATGTATTGAATATGAACATAAGCTGAAAAAAAAAACCCCAGAAACATTAAAATTCTATTTTTTTTTTGTCAAAAAAATTCTATTAAAACTAAAAATTTTAAAAAGACATGTCAACCAAATTGAGAGTCTAAATACTCCTTTCTAACAATCGGATAATATTACAAAATATATATTTAATTGAGATTAGATTTTTTTTTAAACAAAGATAACTAATAGATATAAAGTAAATATTTTTGTATATTTTTGTATTGTTTACTATAGAAAAATTATATTAGTAAAACTACAAAATAAGTTAAGATCTTGGATTAAAAAAATATATATATATATATAAATATATATATCAAATCGTGTCTAGATATGATTACTACAAATCTTGAATATCTTGTAAATAATTATATTTTTTTAGAGATATTATAAAATATAGAATAAACTATAATCATGGATATATATATATATATATATATATATATATATATATTATATTAAATTGTGAGTAGATATGATTAACAATAAATCTTGAATATGTTTAGTTATAACTCTTTAAAATCCTTTAAACAATTAAAATTTTCAGAGATATTATAAAATATACATTTGCAAAATTAGACATCCTTTTGAACATAGATAATTAATAAATTTATGGTAAATTTAATTTATACATATTTAGTATTGTTTATTATATACCAAAAAATAATTTCATGAAGGTTAAATCAAAATCATCATAACAATTAACAACAAAAATAAGGATAATTTAAGATAATTATTCTCAATAAAAATCATTTGAAAGCCATAAATTTACGCAATAGTCTAAACTATCATACCAATGGCTCACGAATAAAAAAAGTTAAAAAAATAAGTATAACGAAAATCTTGTTTAAATATAGTTCTTGATCTACGAAAATTATAGATATTCCTCGATCTTGTTTTTTCTCAAATCTAATATTTAAAATTATGACAAAGATTTGTTAATATATAGATTACCACACTAAATATATACTTTTTTTTAAAAAGAATTAAGCCCTAAATATATAGATTACCACACTAAATATAAAATTATAAGATTAGTAGAAGCCCACATGTTTTGGAGTGGGCCAAGATACCTAGTATTATTTAAAGTAGTTGTTCTGGGATGTTATTCGTTAGGGTTGCTGAACGGGCTGCAATGGCTTCATTTGCTTTGAAGCCTTGTGTGAATACAAGTATGAGAAATCATTCGATGTTTTTAGATAAATGTGTGTCTTTTTTGTAAATCCTAAGAATAATTTATCATATTTGCCTGATTATTTCAATTAGAATTCGAGAGTATTGTGTATGTTAATCATGTGTTTTGAATTACTATTATAGCCGTGAGAATGGATGCATTTGAGAATGAGTTATCGAAACTGTTGGGACTGGATGCCTTCAAGTTACAATTCAGGGCCCTCCGGCGTCAAGGCGGATCGGGAAAAATGCCTCACTTCATCTTTCGTGGAAATCCTGGAACAGGTACTTTTAATCTGCTAATTCTAGTGTTTGTTTGAAATTTTAATCGTCTTTACTTTTCTGTATATAGACTAAGACTCCATTTGGATGGATGGATTTGGAATCCATGGATTTCACACACAAATCATATTTCTCAAATGGATTTACAAATATTTAGATTTGAGAGTTTAGGGATATTTAGATTTGAGAGTTTAGGGGAGAGAGTAAAGGGGGAGAGGGGGGAGAAGTAGAGATGATGAGATTTCACAAATGACTATGAGGATTTGAAATCCTCCATTTTAAACGTATTTGTAAATTTATTAGAGAGATGATTTGGGTGTGATTCATGGATTTCAAATCCATCCATCCAAATGGAGCCTAAAATCACTGTTATTCTTTTGTGTATTGATCTTAAAGGGACAATGTTTTCATTTTCTAGTATTTTTAAGTATGCTCGATGTGCAGGTAAAACGACGGCATGACTAATGATGGGCAAACTACTTCACATGATGGGAATAATTCCAAAGGATAAGGTTATTCAGTTGCGGTATAGAGATTTTTCGATTGGACCAGATGGAACTCTTCTCGCAAGGCCAGAAACAAGAGAAAAGGTAATACTCTACTTACCTACTATTTTTGAGTCAGTCTCTTAATTGTAATTAAAATTTTAAACAAACAATATTGTAGATCAAAGAAGCTGAGGGTGGTGTTTTGTTTGTGAATGAAGCCTTCAATAAGCGGGTTTCCATTGTTTCCCATTTTGATGATTTAAGCTGTGAACAACTTGCCAATATTCTTCATCTTCGAATGCCTTATCAGAGAAGGGTTGGTTTTAAGATAAAACCTGAGAGTAGTAAAAGTCCTACTTTTGTGTTTGACCCTTGGTGTCAAAGTGTTGAGAATGTTGCAGCTTTGATTGAGCAAGAAACAAGTGTAAAGCAACGGATGGATGCCAACGGATTACTAGTGGGCCGAGTGCTTGAAAGATGTATAGATAGTCTGTGTTTGAGGGGTCATGATCTCATGATGAGTCGTATGCCTGTAGATCCACATTTTTTTAGTACATTCATCAAACAAGATTTAGTTTATGCGCTGCGCCAGTTGAGAGGAAGGGTGACTGACTCGATTTAGTTGAGAGATTGGCTCTTGAGTAATTGATGAATATGATCTGTTTTCTAATTTATTTTTCATTCCAATTATGTTTTTAAACTTGAAACTGAAAATGAATGTTGTTTTTTAATTTTTATTTTTTGTCATTCCAAGTTCTGAATCCTACCTTCATTTGTTAAACTTTTTTATTTGTACGTTTCTAATTATAAAATAATAAATTGTTTTTCAATTTAGGTATTAGATGTTTATAGCTTCGATTTATTGTTGGGTTTATGGTTTTGTCAATGAATAGAGAAGTTCTGATTTTTGAAACACTGACTCGATTTTTTTTTTTGAAAAAGTTGGTCTTGCTATAATAAGTTAATCTCATAGTGTTTCAAAACATCAAGCTTTTTTATTGTTGGCTTATGTTATCTTTTCGGATGCTCGAAAAAGATCAACCAAATCCTTTTCTATTGATCTCAAAACATAAACTGTTTTTCTTGATAATTTAATAATAGTTCTCAATGTGCGTTTATATCTTTCAAGAATTTTTATGTTCATGATTCGTTTTGTTGTAATTTGTTCTCAATCAAGTTTGCTCTTTACCATTTGTTAGGTTTCAATGGTTTTTAGTTTAAATAAAGTTTGGATGATTTAAAATATAGGAAAAGAAGAGCAATTGACAATGCCTAACGCTTCCTATATCCAACATCGGCTATGACAAGAAACTCAGCAGAAAAAAATTGATTATAAAAATGAATGCCTGTGGTATTTCAAACTTATACCTTTCTCGGCCATTTGGCTAAGATAAGTGTAGTATCTCTTGTTATCAATTTAATATCTGATATGTAGGTCATTGGTCCACACGATATTAAATTGCATTACTACACGTAGGGGTGTGCAAAATACGATGCAGACCGTAAAATCGGACCAAACCGGATCGAAATTTGAAATTCGGTCCGAATTTTGGTTTACGGTTTGGAAAGCATAATTTTTTATATTTCGGTTCGGTATACGATTTTTACTGATAAAAAATTGATTAGACCGAACCGAACCGAAATAAATTTTTTTTTTTTCAATTTTTTTTTTTTCAACTATTTTTTTTCAAAAATATATATATTTTTTGAATTTTTTTAATAATTTTTTTTTCGAAAATATTATTTTAATTTTTAAGCTATAAAATAAATATTATAGTGATACTTAAAATGTGGGTTGTGAAGGCTAGCTTTTGGAACCTACTGGTGCTTAACTTTTTTGAGTTGTTTTTAGCTTTTGGAAATTAATGGATTGATGCTTAAATTATTTTTTTATATGTTTATTTTACCGTAGTTCATGAAAAAATTATCCCTTTTTTGTCATTGCTTTTGAAAATAAAAAAAAATCGATTTTTGGACCAAATCGAACCGAAATATTTCGGTCCCGGACCATTCGATTTTTATAAATATGGTTTGGTTTCGGTTTGATTCATAAATTTCAGTTTATATTTCGATTTTTTATATTACGGTTGGTTCGGTCCACTAAACCGCCTTTTGCACACCCCTAACTACACGGGCCCGGTGCAAGACTAATTTGAGTTATATTGGTGGTTTGCACACCCCGCCAAATCTAGTCTAATTTGAGGCCCAAATCAGTGAAAACTAAATTTTAGTTGCAAGACTTAGGCCTGGAGCGCCACTATAAATCTTGACGCCAACGTTTTCGTTGTGTAGAGATCTAAGTCTGTTCCACTCGGCTTCATTAGTTATTGTCAATTGTGATGAGATAAAACTGATCAACTTGTTTATTCTATCACAAAAATTTACTACTAAAGTTACCCAACATAAGTACATAACTAAAAGCTCAACCATATATCTATACGGGTTTGTTTATCTCACTTCTAACCTATGTTTCCAAGTCCAGATTAATAATCAGCTTCAGCCAAAACATGAATAACTTCCTAAAACATTCAGAGCATATTAATTTTCCAAAGTTTTTTTTTTTTTTTTAAAAAAGGACAATCAACTAAAGAATATACACTTTGTATGTACATTCTATCAGAGTCTAAAGACATAGAAAAACTTATATGTTAACACAAAAAACAATTGGTACAATCTACATAATGGAACAATAACATAAGTTATATTGGTGGAGTTTGTAGTTTATTCCATGATGGTCTGTTATCTAACGTATAGACTTACTTATTTTAATTATATGGATCACGGGCTTCTTGGGCCTCTGGTCAGGTGTGTTGGGCCCAGAAGTAACGTTGCGCGCCGCCCACGGTTCGCTGACACCACACCACCGCTCCTCCTTCTACCCATTCAATGGCAAGAGGTTAGTACCATCACTCCTTTTTCCTACACAAGATAAATTATGAAGTTATTAATTTTGTTTTGCCTAAATTTAGTGCAATAGCATTTTAATTTTATATGGGTATTAAGGAATAAATAAGTGGAGATGTGGTGGGCGGGCATGAATGGCTTGACCCATCGTCAAATTGCTATTAGAGGCTAACAAACATTAGTTTATGCTGATTTTTCAGATTTCACATTCTTCTTATGACATGTAATTTATTATATTTTGAACCAGATGTGTCCCTTTTATCCATGAACTGATTAGTCATCAGCTTTTATGGTTCGTAAATTTTTGGATGAGGTTCAAGCCATGAAACTACAAGTGGATTGATAAAATTCTTCATTGACGTTCAACATATCTTTTGTATTCTCTCAATTGTTAAACAGTGGAGAGTAAAGATGTTTGGCTTGTTCCATGAGTTGCACATAAATTTTAGTGTTGAAATGAAGCCAGAAATCCTTTTGTCGTGAGTGTGTTTGTTCGAATTATACTCATGTTATATTGTATGATTTGAATGTAAACATGCACTATTATATTATGAATAAAGGCACCAAATCATGGATGAGAAGTTGTTGCTCCTATCGTATGTGGCTGAACAGTATGTACGTACTTTAGCGTGCAAGTGTTAATTCAAACCTGTTTACATTAATGCCTTTGAGTTTGTTCTTTATAGTTCTAGACTCTGATGTTGTATGAAATAAGTTTCTTGATGTTCTGTTTTAATGCAAAAGAATTCTCAAATGTGGTTATCTCACATATTGGAGGTAATGCTCATAGTTTATAGTAAATTTTTTCATAATGTAATCATACGACGTGTTTGACTGTTGGTATTTTCAGGCGTGGATTTAGGAACACTTCCCTTCTTTGATCATACCTCCACAAGGCCCCGACTTTGTATATCCAGAACCATTATCTAGTAAGTATGCACCTGAAGCACATACAGGACCAGATATCGACCATGTTCATTCAGAGTGTGGCTAGACGTATATCAAGAAAATGGGGTGAGAATGTAAGGAATAATTATGTTATTGTACTATTTATTTTATGTCTTATCCACGTTATAAATATAAATTTGTGTTATATCCAGGTTAGCTGGAATCGTATGCTTCTTTCAGGGATCTGTATCCATTTTTCTATTGGTCATATTCCAATGGTTGCATAGTTTGTAGAGACATAGCTGAGTCGTACATGCCAGATTGAGTGTTTAGGCAGTTCGGATATGTGCAGATTATACCTAAGAAAACTCTTACTCGTGTTGGCAAGGGTGGTTCTAAACACTCCAGGAATGCTTTGGGTGCAGTGGCTGCATATTTCTCCTCGTGGCAGATTTTACATGTTAAATTGTCTTGATTTTATTAGTGTGTAATTCAATTTACACGTTAGTCAATACTTTCTTTCAGGATGTAAATGAAAATATAGAGAATTTTGGGATGTGATAGAAATTTCGAAATAAATTTACGAAAAAGTAAGATATTTTTAAGGTTTTTTTTCGAAATTATAAAGGTTTTTGAATATTTTAGTCGAGACCTTTCTTACTCTAACTCCTTTTTTCAGATTAAAATTTCGGAAATATATTTCAAAAATGTAATATATTTTCGGAAAAATGTACCGGAAATTTGTAGAACTTTCAAAATTATTAGTCGAAAATTTTCTTACAGAAAGGTTTCTTTTTCTAGAAAATAAATTTCGGAAAGAAACATCGAAATCATATTGGATGTTTTGGTAACAATTTTCGACAAAATACATATATTTCGAAAATTTATTGTGAAATTGAGTAATATTTTTGAGAAATTATACTGATATTTTCTTTACAGTAGGTTCCTTGAATATTTCAAAATAAATTTTGAAAACACATATTTTTCGTAAATGTGTTTCAAAATTGTGTAAAATTTTCAAAACTTTCAGTCGAAAGTTTATTATAGTAGGTTACTTTGAACATTTAGGTAAACATTTCAAAAGTATACATAAATTCCGCAATTTTTTTGTGAAATTGTGTAATATTTTTGAGAAATTATGTCGATATTTTCTTTACAGTAGGTTCCTTGATATTTTTCGAAAATAATTTTGAAAATAACTTAAAATTTCGAATTTAGTTATCGAAATATTTCTCAATTTTTGAATATTATTGTTGAAAAAACCTCAAAATTTCAAAATAGATTCCGGAATTACTTATAAATTTTGGTGAACTAGGTCCGAAAATCTTGAATGTGCGTGACAAGAAAAATAAACGCGCAAAACCATAAAAGTGATCATATTGTCCTACCTAGACGATATATTGATCCAAAATACAATCACATTCATAATAAACCACATATAAACAATAAACATTACAATATGGGGTTACAATCTAACCTAGTTTTAAACTTGAAAAAGATAAATTTACATATGTATATTGGGCATGAGAAAGGATTACCATTCTTGCAATGCTGACCACAAACGAACGTATTTCACTAGAACAATCTAACGTGTTCTTGAACAAATTTTTTTTTTACCGATATAAACGTGAAGGATGTTCCATTCTTAGGAGTATAGAAGTCTTTTTATTTCTTAGGGGTGTATGTGATTATGTGGTAGGGGAAAAGGTTAATTATGTCATTTTATATATATATTAAAATAATAAAACTGAAAGGGTGGTGCATTTTCTAAAAAAGGGGTGCTAATAACCTGCGCCTTAACTTTTATTGAAAGAATTAATGATGAATAAATTAAGAGGATAAACAAGTCTGGCATTTCAATGAATACATTTAACACGATCAATTTATATCAATAATAAATTAGTTGCAATAATGAAAGTCAATCTTCTTTGCTTTTAAAAGTAAAAATAAAAATAAATTAGAATTAAATTAGGATAGACCACCAAAAAGGAAATAGCAAATATATTGATGGGTCAACTGAAACTCCATCAAACATTGTATTGCAAAGTGATAAAAGAGGAAATAAATTAAATCACGACATGATATAAGAGCATGTGCATTATTAGTTAAAGGCACATGGGTTGATATATGTTTAGTTAGTTTATCCAAACATTTGCCCCAATAACATGCTTTTCACCAATTTTGGATATGCCAGTTATCTCAAATTGTAATAGTTTTTCAAATTTATACTTCTCTATTTTTTTATTTTTTTTAACGGATTTATACTTAATACTTATCTATTTGGATAGTTGGATAAATGGTAGGACGTTTGGTGGTGTTTGAAAATTTATTATATAGGACATCCTCTCGTGAAATCAATTTACTTGAGATGATGAAATTAGTCAATTAGTATACAAAAACGTAAGAAATGGGTAACTAATTAAGTAGAAAAAAAAAATGGAAGAAATGGAGTACTTATTTTGATTTGTTTTACGACCCATCTTTAATACCATCTGATCACATCAAAATTTATTTATTTATGTTATTAATTTTTTTTAGAAAAATTTCTGATTATTGAGTTATATGTATTGGATATTTAGATACTGATAATCATTTTAATCATTCTTTGTTTGAGTTATATATTTATATTGAGTTGGATAAGCATATGATATACGTAGTATGAGTTATATGATTGTTTACATTACTTTGGTTGGGGGTGCTAGATACAATATTCTAGTATTGAACTTGATGTATTAATTGCGTATCAATATGATGTTTGATAGAAGGCATATAATTAGCACCATATTTTAAATGTTTGTTTTGTCATTCAACTCAATTCTAATTGTATTTGTTTTTTTTTTTAATTAAAAGTAAAACAAAGCCAATATCAAGCTTTAAATTCGACTTCCACATTAACAACAATAGAGTTCGAACCCGAACATGAAAAATAGCTGTAGAATTAGACAAAAGCAGAAAGAGTAACCGGCTCACAAGATTAGGATCGATGAATTAATGTTTCAAATGGCTCGAGATTTCGACTGTTTTACATCGAAAACTCATTAGGAACTTGCTCGGTCAATGTCGTGTCCTAGGTAAACAAATCGCTGCTTCTATTTGATTTTGTATAATCTGGACGGCTCATCCATAATGGTACTGAATTTTTAGTCACTAGAATTGTTCACGACATAAAAGCTAAGGTTTGGAGTTAGTTTTATGCTAGGATGTTCTAATTTTTGTATCACGATTGACTTGCTAATCCTAAGATGATTTTAGAGTGTTGAGTTTGTTAATATTTATAAGT
Organism: Stenogyne calaminthoides; assembly: GCA_037126765.1. Classification (NCBI taxonomy): domain Eukaryota; kingdom Viridiplantae; phylum Streptophyta; class Magnoliopsida; order Lamiales; family Lamiaceae; genus Stenogyne; species Stenogyne calaminthoides. The sequence continues at coordinate 30,519,131 of JBBCBC010000024.1, forward strand.
GTTGTGAGTATTTCTTATATCTGTTTAATAAAATATTTTTTTGCCGTTAAAAAACAAAAAGAAAATTATCAAGGAAAATCTTATCTACCGAAATAATATAAGTTGTTCGATCGTCTATTTGCCGGGAAAAAAAGTTTAAATTAATAAAGATAAAATTGATCGAATAAAATCTAAATCGATCTCTCTTTTGTTCAATGTAAGTTTTCTCGGACTATCGAACAAATAGATCTCTCTTTTAATAAAGAAAAAAACTCATATAAGACCGTCTCATGCATAAGACGGGGTACAATCTAGAATAAATCACATTCATTTTTTTCAAAGTGAAAGCGTTAATGTCCAAATTATGCCCCTCCCACCTTGAGACCGTCTCATGCAAATGCATCTCTTTAATAAATATCTACAATGACAAATTATCGCGTAAAACATTGTAATGTAAAACGAGCTATAAAGCTTATTAAAACCAAATGTCATTTATCCAATTTTTTTTTTTATCGGTAAAAATAAACTTTTATTACTACCTGAGTATAAGAAGTACTCAAGAGAAAAAAATAATTTACAGAGAATTTAGAATTCCAAAAATTGAATATGATTTACAAACCATTCTCTCGTTGAATAGGATTTACAAACCATTCTCATTTATCCACTACTCTTTAGTTATTTTTCTTTTTTATTTGTTAATGAATTGTAACCATCATGATTCATACATGAGTAACTGAAGAAAAACATTTCTAACTGCTCCACAAATATTGACATAAAATGCGCATAAGAAAACGCAAATTTGAAAGTGCCAAATTCATGCATGCATAAGATTCGAGAGAAATTTGAGGGAGGCGTGCTCATGCACTTTATCTCTCCCCTAATGGAAAATAAATAAATAAATCTGACCATTTTAAATATATTCCAAAATTTGGGGATTTATGAGGTGGCATGCTGATATAATTTTTCTTTTTGACCATTTTGATATTCCCAAAAACATGGCATTTATGGAAGTGGCATGGCTCATGCGTCACTATCCCACAAAAAAGGATAGATATATAGATAGATGCCTTTATTTTATTTAGACATATAGATGCCTTTATGATAAACACTGCCCAATTAAGGTGAGTCGGCGTTTCATTTTTAAACAGATAAAATGCTTAAAATAGTAGTCATTATGTTTTGAAATTGATAAAAATTTGTTTGCATTCAATTTCACAATTAATTTTTTATTTTAAAGGATAAATTTTTTGTGTATTAAGTAAATCGTACACTTCATAATATATTTTAAAAATTTATAATTTATTATGCTGAAATTTACGATTTATTATACTAAATGGCACTCTTCATTGTAATAAGTTGCAAGTTGGATGCACCCTTATATAGTGATGTATACGGAAGCATATTTAATTTCCGCAAAAGTAATACGCATAGATATTAAAAGTATATATAGTAATTATAAAAGTTGATGGACATTTGATGATAAAATCATCTTTCATGCCAAACAAATAAAGGCATTGAGAGGGAGTTGCGTACTGCTATTTAGGATCATCCCATGCGGATTCCCATACTTAAGCACACGTATCTTTGTGTTTCATTTATTCTGCGTTAATTTTTATTCAAAATCTAAATATTATTCAAGGTGTTTTTTTTAGCGCAAATATTATTCATGGTGATAAAAAAAAGTCATAAACACTTGTATAAAATATTTTACGGATTAAGGATTCATGAAATATGACTCAATCACAGAAGAAGCAGATAAAAATATAAGGGCAATTGGGCAAGGAAGCGAATAAAATAGATGGATTGTAATTCTGTTCATACTGTAAAGATTTGATTTTCCCTGCTGCCTTCCAATAAATAAAAGAATAGTTGCATGAGTTCCACCTGCTACGTGCTACCGGAACCTTTACGGGCAATGGCTATGCGATCGACGAGTGATTTTGAGATCTGTCTTTGGCTTTGCCGCTTTTGCAGTAGTTTGCTGGTGCTAAGGAGCCGGTGAGCCCACCCCGTTGTCTTGCTTCTGGGGACATAGCTCCTGAAACACCTTTTGCTTTTGGAATCGATCAAACTTTCGCATTCTCCGCATTCCCTCTTAAGTTATCGTGAAATTTCTCTAGGCTCTTCTCTTTGAAGAATACCTCCTCGCTCTTCCTTCTTCCCTTCTACTGCTACTGCATAGCTACGCTAGCAGGTACTACGAGCCCTCTGTCCCACGCATCTAACCAGCTCACGCGGTTTAAAGTACTTTTAAGTTGGGGTTAGCCAAGAAAAGAGAGGGGGTACTAGTTTAATTGTAAAAGTGTAAGAGAGGTCTCTGAAATTTTTATATAAACTTGGTCTTGAGGGAAGTATAGTTTTGATTAAGCCTGGAGGAACGACTGCCAAAGCCGCTACTGATGAAGATCAGACCAGAAGCAAAAAGATCGTAGACCAGGCAGAAAGAGAAGCTGCGGATGATTTTAGTCGCATCCCAAATAGAGGATTGAAGGTCAAAGATTGGAATTCCTTCTAGTAGCAGTTTTAGAAAGGACTTCTTTTTCTAATGTGTATCTAAGCCAATGCTCATTGAAGAACCTGAATGGAATCGAAAGGTCTTCGAACCTTTCAAATGATTCCATCTACCCACTTTGGTCGAACATCTTTCCTCGGATTCATTGGCATTGGAACCTTCTTTTTTAAAACTTGACAACAAGCAAGTTTATATTATATATGGGAGTACATCCGAACAACTAAACACAACATTACAAAATGAACACGGAACAAGGAGCCTTTTTCAATCAAAAAACACGGGAATTAGGCGACTTGTTTGTTCGTCTATTTTAGACCTTCCAGCTTCTATGTAAAGGGTTAGTCGAGATCCTTCCCCGCCATCCGCGGAACATCAACTTAAAGATTGAATTCCCGCTGGATAAGAAGAAGAAAAATTCGATTTCTAAAAAAGATTACTAATCCTTAACTTTTCGAGGAATCCTTCGAGCAAGTTTCCAATTCAAAAGCAAAACTTATTGAAATTGATTCCAAGATATGAAATAGCCATTGGCGGGCCCTTAAGCTATAAATCAGTCTAACTACTATCCTCCCCTTTCTTTACTTTAAGCCAGAGGTGGCTTCTTTGCTTTTTTAGAATATCCTCCGCCAGCAGCATGCAAGCTCAAGGGAAAGGGGTTATGTACGAATAGAGTGGTCAAAGGGGTAGTAATAAGTCCAATTGATTCGTGGTAAACTAAAATCAAATTAGACACAATTTGACTGCTTGAACTGCTAATAGAAGGCTTGCAGCACAAATATTGGATCGGGAAGAAAAAAAGGAAAAAATCAACCTTTTTCTTCGCTCTTCCGGAACCGGTACAGAAATGGGTGCTTTTTTTACGCAAATAAAGTTCAAGGTAGGGTTCGGGTAGGCTATCTCCCCGCCCTTCCATCAAATATTCTACTTTTTCCTGGATACTCGGGTTCAAATACCCATGGATTCCTCTGCAAGACCTTGACTTCAGCATCGAGTTGCTCCTCAGTCAATTCTTTTTTTTAGCAGTCTCCGATTTTATAAACCCGGACACGCGGATTAAGCTGTCACGCCATCCCGAAAATCTCTTTTCACACCATCGCCTCCTGCACTCTTTCTCTCGTGTAACAATGAAATAGGTTCGCGAAAGTCGGGCAACCCTTGGAGGCAGCCAAGTTGTTTCTTTTTTTTTCTTCAGTTCAAATCCAAAAATGGAAAACACTAGTTTTCTGGAAGCTTCTTGTTCATATCTCTCATCAAAAGACGTTATTCAATAATGTATGTCTAGCAAACCCCCTGCTAACCCGAGCGAACATTCAAATATATGTCCTACATTCATCGGTGCGGCTAACTCTCCATGAGGCAATTCTATGATTTTCCCCATTTTATGAAATTTTGGAGAGATCAACAGGGTTACGACTGCTTTATTTATCACCCGGTCCTCTCTCAGAGCTTAGACCTTCGATAGTCGGACAGAGCACAGAGCGCCTTCATTGCCGTCCCTCAGAGTCTAGATTATGAAAGCTCTTCCCCCAGCAAATCAAGGGAATCCCGGATAAGTTTTGACTTGTTTTTTTGATTTATTTTGCCCTCGGCCTATCCTTCTCACCCTTCTCTCACTTGAATAAAGACATCTTCTTCTCTATACTATATTTCTAGTTGGCAGCAAGGAGTCAACTGAATGACCAAAGCATCGGTTGCTCTAACTGACTTAGCCTTCTTCGACCGACAAGAATATCTTCGGTAGTCAGTCTATTTCCATCAGTCGGCCGGTGGGAGCGAGAAGTTTGGGATATGTTTGGTGTTTCTTCCATCAATCATCCGGGGTGGATAGGAACATACTCTGGATGAAATCACGGGGAGTACTTCTTAATAATTTCTACCAACTAAATTGTGCACCACATTAGGAACTAATAAAGAGACCCGCGATCCCGTAGAAAGACATCACGATCCCTTGTGGAAAAAAAATTATTTGAACACTATTTGAAAATGACTCTTCTGCTCAGAAACGAAGTGTTCCAAATGTTCCTGGAAATTCTGAAGTCACAACAGGAAAACAGAAAGTCTCTGGACGCCTTGAACAACACTTTTGTGGAGCCTCATGTAAAGAGAGCTTACGGCGGCCCACACATTTTTACCGGCCTCCTCTCCTGCCCCGCGCGCGGCCCCGTAGCCAGCCATGTTAGCTTCACATGAGAGCCTTTTTTCTAATTTCTAAAGGCTAAAATAAAAAAAACTTCTTCTCTTTACCTTTCTCGCCCCCTACCTTTGTTGGCTTGAATGGGAGAAAGGGGGCGGCTGACGGGGTATTACTAGGGTATGACATCTAAATATCTCCCCTGCCTTGTTGATTTGGAACTCTATGGAATCTAAGCCTCACTACCCTCTTAGAGCGTTACAAGGAATTTATTGTCGGCCCCATATGGATTCAGCTTAATAGATTCTGCTTAGGGGTTTATGAGATATTGATTGATGAACCTAAAATAAGGTAGTCCCGAGTCCTGACCCTGACGGCCGGTAATCTGTTCATAAATGTCAGCCTGAAACCTAGACGAAGAAAGGATCCGTTCCTCCAGCCAGTTTCGGGTTTGAATATTTTTTTGAAGAGATCTTTTTTCTCTTTGGCTCGCTTTCTTACCGTAGCGGGATCTGATTATTGGAAGCCACCGAAGAACTCAGCAGTTCAAATATCCACTCTCCCCCTCCCCGGCCGAGGCACCCCTTGACACGCGGTTGGCTCTTCCGAAGCGAGCATAAATCAACCAGTGTACCACTCCCCAGAGCCTGTTGCTCCTGAGGCTGATCAGCCAGCTGGAGGTAGGAGCCCAAAGACAAAAAATCCTCTATCTCCTCCTGCCTAGGTAGTGTTGGGATTATACTGGAAAGTATGCTTTTACTTTGTATAATCAAAACTGAATTTCAGACTTATTTACTGAAATAAATTGTTTATCACTGATGCTTTAAATATCACCGAATGTTACATATATTTACTGCATAACTGTTCAATAAATAGTACGTGTTACATTGTAGTTAATTTAGTGATACCAGATCACAGAAGATTAAATTAACAGTCCCTTGTAACCAAAAGTACACCATTCACGACCTAGATGGAAATGAACAATCCATCGTGAAAGGTTGAAGTGTAAGGCTCAGATTGACTTGTCTTGACCAAGAGATTACACTAGTGCATGACTGATGCACTGAATAAGGACCTACAGGAGGACAAATTCTTCAGAACTGAACAAGGAAGAATTAGACCTCAGTGGTTCGATATTTCTTAATCTTCGTCCCTTAAATAGGATCACGTGTGGTTGGTAACTATTGCTTTGACTTATCATGGGTAGAGAATCAACGAGATTCAATACTTTTTATCTTGGGTAATATTATTGGTCACATGTGATTGCTAAGATTTAATACGGAGAATCGTGTGCAAGTACGCTTGTTCGATTTGCCCCCTTGGGAGGTTCATAAGCTTTATCATACCAAATCTTGCAAGTGGAACTAGTTTTCGGTATGGATAATAATGTTGAACCGTTCCTTAACCAAGGACAAAAGATATTAATTAATGGAAAACTATTTCAGTGGCTTGAATTAATTAATGGGCTAGATAATCTTAAACACGGGAAATAATAACCGGGAGCCATATTGACTGTAATATGAGTTAAGATGAATAGTGCAATATTAATTATGTAGTGAGATTAATTAATATTTATGGGCTTGAATAATATTGTGGCTCAATATTGATAATTCAAGATCCATTGGAGGATCCAATCTTAATTCTCCTAAAGGCCCCCTAAGTAGCCCAACATAAAGTCCAATAACTGGAAAATGTGTTTAAAAATAAAATAAATCTTGTTGCATACTTTTCCAATTTTTTTAAAATTATGGATTAAAAGGGGAGAAAGATTTTCTTTGAATTTTGTTATGGAATGAAGATATGTATTCTTGGAATACAAGATTATCTCATTAAATTCAAGAAATCTCCCACTTGGTTGTTCATAAGAGAGTTTTCGAAAATTTTGAGAAAAAAAGGGAAAGAAAGATTTTCTTGAAAATATATTATGAAAGATATGTATTTCTTGAAATACAAGAATGTCTCATAAATTCAAGAAGATCCAAATCTTGTATTCTTGCCCCTATTTTTTGAAAATACTCCATAACTTGATGAAGTGGGATTTTTGTGGAATATTATAATTATGGGAAAAAGAATATAGGAGATATATTCAAGATTTCTTGGAGATCAAGAAAAGATTTTCCCACATTATTTTTTACCCTAAAAATTCGACCACCACCCATCTATAAATAGGGGATGATTCTTTCATTCCCAAGTACAATTTCATGTGCTGGAAAAATTAGTAAATCCACAAAGGTGGTGCAACAAAGTTTATTTTCCTTTTGTTAATTGTTCGCGAGCATCCTACCACCGGATTGTCGAGCAAGAATTAAGGGAATACTTAGGAAGGTTTTTTTTGGTGTGTCTAATCAACGAGGCCATTGTCATTCCAAGAGGTACGTTCACGTTAACTCGTAGTAATTCCGCATGCGTAGGATTTACGTGAACTGTTTATATGCATTATTTGTTGTTGAATTATTATTTGAATTAATATAGGATTAAATTCATGCTAGTAATAATTATCATAATTAAATTTGTATTTAAATATTTATCCCGAATAGATCCGTGCAACTTATTTCCCAACAGGTAGGAGTGGGCTAGGGGAGGTAAACACGATAAAATTCTTAAATGCCATGCCTTCAATGACTCATGATTGATATCGAGCTCGCAGACGTAGCTCCCGGGAAAATCCCTCGGGTTCAGGATTGTTCTCGGATAATGGATCAGATTGCACCAAAATAAATCCGTTTTCTTCGATTTCTTCCAAGGCAATAATTCAACAACCTGGTCTAGCTCCATGGCACCGAAAATGTATCAGGGCTCAAGTGATTCACCGAAGCGACAGTCCGGGAACACTTTGGGGTGAACACCCATCCAAACAAGTAGGGTCAATAGTTCAGCATTTAGGCCGTAACATTTAGCAACAAAAAAATCTTTAACCCAACAAAAGGAAGGTTGGGTGCTTGTGCCCACCCGGCCTCGAATGGGAGGGGGCGCATCTTTCTCTTTGTAATAACACATTTGTGTTCATGTAGTAGCACAATTTTCAATATATTATAGTATGTGTTATCGTAAGGACAAATATGTTATTAAAAATGACATGTATCTGTTGTTTAGTCTTACAAATTACAATAACTATATCTCTACAGTAACGATGTTTACCTTAATGGAGTAACACATATTTGGGAGTGAACTATCCAATTTTGTCTTTGCGCGATATTTTTTCTTAAAAAAAAATCATTTGACCCCATTCGATTAGCAACGAAAGATCTGCAAATGCCCGCAAATATTCAGTCTCTTCCTAATTTACACTAATATTTCACATAAAACGTCTTTAAGGAGAGTCTTTCACAAAACATAATAATTTATTCCGAAAATATATTAGAGTGGTTAAAAGAAATAACTATATCCACATTACGTAAATTAATCTCCTAAATAAAGTAATAAACTACAAAACTTGGCAACATCAACTTTACTAAAATAAAAATAAAAATAAAAAACACACGAGGAAGACCATATACGTATGATTTAAATTTTATCCAAAAAAAACTAAAAAAAGATTGTGATTTTCATCCTAAACTTCTATTTTGGTGTTAAAATATATATACTATATATGTACATTGAATATTCCAACCTTCAATTCATGGTTTCCACAATATTAGCAATTCGATTAAGATTTTTTTAACTTTCTTTTAATCTTTTATCAAATAATCCCAAATTGTTCAAAGTGTGAGTCTCACTCATATATACACCCAAGTGCACCGTGCACTTATAATGCATTTTAAAATTGTACAACTTATTATACTAAAAGATGCAACTTATTTACACTAAATCATACGACTATTTATTAATATTAATAATCGCACGATTTAGTGTTAGTAAGTTGCACTATTTAGTATAAAAAGTTGTATGGTTCTAAAATATACTATGAGTGCACGTGCACTTAATGCATATAAGACTTATCCTTGTTCAAATACATCATTAGTTTTCTATTAAACTTTTTTTTTTTTTTTTTTTTTGCTATATGATTTCGTGTGAAACATTCAACTGCCCTCGAACAAGCAATTTGCACTATTTTCAAGTGGAAGAAATTGAGTTCAAAGTTCAAACTAGCTACACTTGTTTCGAACATATTCTTTATGGAATAACCACTCATTTAATAAGCCAAGAAATTGGTTATATAATTGAACAAATCTAGTCGTGGATATGTTTGTTTTGTTTGTCATCCAAATACGTGGAAAAAAAGGACAAAAGAAAATTTAAAAGCAACAAGAAAAGAATCAAGATAAGTGAACTTTGGACAAAATCATGGGATAATGTTCGCAAGTTACCTTTAGATCATTTCGTTCCAAACAAACACTCTAAGGTAAAAGCGTTGATTGGGTAAATTGAACTTTATCGTGCAAAATTTTCTAATTAAATTTTTTTTTTCTCTCAAAAGCAATGTTAAAGTATGGAATCGGTTTCACTATCACTTAACATGATATATTGATTTATCTTTTGTGATCTTTGTAATTATACTTTTTCTTATGCAACTTGTATTGTGTGGAAAATATAATATAGATCGATTGTGTAGTTTTTATGTGTAATATATAATAGTTCCGAAATAGAGCTTAAAATTAGGGTTTGAGCACTTTTTTTTCACTTGAACAACGTATTATCATGTTGAAATAAAAATGCGTACTTTTGAAATGAAAATTCGGTTACAATCTCGAATGAATGAATTTAATTGAATTATTGATCATAGTAAAAAAAATTATATTATACTAAAGAAAAACCTAAAAAGAAGCACTACTAGTTTTGCATTATAGCAATACTCCTACGAATCAGGTCGATCTATACATGAATTTTATCACTATTATACACAAAAAATATTACGATTACACACAAAAAGTATCATTATCTTAAAAAATACTTTATATTTTAAACAATGATAATTTTGTGTACAACAGTGATAATTTTTTTACATAACCACTACAAAAAAATTATTATTTAACGAGGGCATTAATGAGGGCTTGCCCTCGTTAAATTGATTTAACAAGGACGTTAACGAGGGCAAATAACCCTTGATAAATTTTTCGCTTCAACAGGGTTCAAACCCAAGACCTTCATCTCGCAAAGTCCATATGTGCTATAGCAATGCCATTGGGCTAGTTGAGTCATTTGCTAAATTTCCACTTTTAGTAAATATGTATTATATATTTATTTTTTTTTTTGCCTTTTTTATTCTTTTAGACATTTTAAAAAAAAAATCGCGATGGAACAAGGTTCGAACCCGCTATCTGCATTTTTATTTTTTTAAAATTGAAAATTTTCATGCAGCAGTGGGGCTCAAATCCAAGACATTTTGGGTGAAAAGCTCTTATATGTTCTAGAATTGCCATTAGGCTACATGGTTTATTTGTGAAATTTTAACTCCTAATAAATATGTATCATATATCTTCTATATTTTTAATGAGGGGATTATTCTAGTGGTGGAGGAAATATTGAAAATACTGGTATACCGCATTTATCGTATAAAAAAATATCGATTTTATCAAAATTTTTAGATAATCTTAAAATTTTCGATGACGATATGGTACCGTATGAAAATTTCGATGCGATAGAAAAATATAGAAAATTTAGAAATACGAAATATTTCGATATACCGAAAAAATATACCCAGATACCAAAAATTTTCGATATACTTAAAATATTTTCGATATACAATATTTAAGATATCTTAGGTATATCTTGAAATTTCGATGCGGTATCGGTATGTAATATTGACATACCGAAAATTTTGGTATGCGAAATTTTATCGAATTTTTCGATGCGACAACGGTATGACATTTTTTTTAATTATCAAAAATTTAGCATGCGAAATCGGTATGGCGAAAAAATTTTTTTGTATCTTGCGTATCGTCCACCCCTAGATTATTCCCTTGTTATTAGCGAGAGGACTATGCCCTCGCCATTAGCAAGGACTATTATGGTGCTTGTTAAATCCGTATTAACAAGGGAAAATTTATTGTTTGTTGACGCTCTCGTTAGTAATAAGAACTCTAAAATCTCTCATTAGTGTCGAAGGTTACTAAAATCTTCTTTAAAGTCCTTGTTATTAACGAGACCTTTTACAACCCTCGTTAACGCTCTCGTTAAATGAGAGTTTTTTTTTTTTTTTAATGAACAATGCTAAAATAATACTAGAACTTACCGTGAACTCGAATTCACACCTTCTTTTTTTGCGTGAAAATCTAAAAGGCTAAATAATTAAATCTAGCACATCTTTTAGGTTTTTATCAATTTTAGCACATAGTTTTTTCTCTCTCCAAATTTAGCACATACTTTCACTTAATATTTAAAAATATTCCAAATTATTCTTTTCGGCAAAATTTGTCTGATGTAGTTATTGGAGTTCACATGCCTTACTGACGTGTAAATATAAAAATTAAAATATTAAAAAAAATCACCACCTAAAATTAAAAAATAGTGACCCGAGATGTTTTTATATCCCACGTTTTCTCTTATAGGTGGTTATATTTCTATTTTTTTTATATTTTAATATGTACACGTCAGCAAGATAAGTGACTTCCAATGACTACATTAGACGAATTTTGTTGAAAATAATGATTCAGGATGTTTTTTAATCTTAAGTGAAAGTATGTGCTAAATTCGAAGAGAGAAAAAAATATGTTATAAAATTGATGAGAAATCAAAAGTATGTGCTACATGACAAAAACTTGTATGCAATATTGCATACAAGTGATATGTGCAATTGAGTCTTTTTTTTTTCTCTCGCGGTCAGGGGAAGCGGGTTTTAGGGCAGATTGTTGGTGGGTCAATGGGCTTCTTCATCTTCTTCTTCCTCTTCCTTGAGATTGAGAGGCGGTCGATTTTTTTCTTCCTCTTCTCTTCTGGCGAATCTCATGGGCTTTCTTCTTCTTCGTTTGTGCCCTAATTTTCTTTTTTCGCTCCGATTATTGGATGAAACTAGATCATTTAATTTGGATTTCGATATGGATTGTACGAGAAGAAGAGAGAATATATGTGTGATCTTTGGATCACCCCTCAACACAAAGTATGTGATGAAATTCAGATCCTTCTGCACTCTTTTTCACGATGTTCTGTAAATCTGTAATTTTGGACTGAAGATTTTTTTCGCGTTTGTACTGATTTTTGTTCATGTAGCAAGACTCTTTTTCTCATATGGTAACACTCTTTTTGTTCATATAGTAACACATCAAATTGTTCTTTAAATCTGTAATTCTAGACTGTGATTTCTTTTCGCGCTCGTACTGGTTTTGTTCATGTGGTAACACATTTTTCTTCATATGGTAACACTTTTTGTTCATGTAGTAAACACATGTTTTTTTAGTAATATGTAACACTGTTCATATATTGTCATAATACTATGTGAATACTCATGTGTTATCATATGAACAATAATGTGTTACCTTGTGACCCATATAATGTAGTAACACTTATATATAGATGTGGTAACACACAAAAATTTGACAAAAAAAATAAAAATTCAATATAACAATGCAGTAACACTTATACATAGATGTAATAATACACAAAAATTTGATAAAAAATAAATAAAATTCAATATAATAGTGTAGTAATACTTATACATAGATGTAGTAACACACAAAAATTTGAGAAAAAAAAAATGCATACAGTAGGAATCAAACCTGCGATCAAATTCATTAGCAACAAACTTGAACCATTAGACTACAACACATATTTGATAAAAATATCATTCTATAAATACATATCCGTCCGCGCCAACCTTGAACCCACTGCCCGCGCCCGACCCTCCAGAGCAATTTTTATCTTATTTATATTGTATTGCACATAACACTAGTGTGTAATAATTCACACAAGACTTTCTCGTGCTATATTTGATTATTTGACCAATCTAAAATAAGTAAAAGTTAATGTGAATTACCATGAATAATTTATAATTTGGGGTTGGGGCATAATCGGATAACTGGATAAGTACTGTAAGACGTGTGTTGAAAAAAAGGGGGAAAAAGACGTGTGTTGAAAAAATAAGGGGCATAATGGGTAGAAATTAAAACATGTATGGTTGCTCCCCAGAAAACCAACCACGCCATCTCACTTTCACAACCTTCAAAGTCAACCACCCCTCCCCACCTCACCTCATAATATTCCAACCAAATCCAGACAATATTGCAATATCTATTTTTTATCCTTGCGATTATCCACTTCCTTATTTATAATTATATATCATGAAAAGATATATTCTTTTTTTGACATATATACTGATATGAAATGATTAAGTTGCCATTGTGGAATACAGGGCAAACGGTTCGTAAATAGCTAGTTTTTGGCAAAATACTCAACAAAACCATTATATTTATCAAGTGCTAGATCAGCAATACCGTTTGATAAAATAATCAACATGTATTTATTTTAGTTCATGTACCATATATAATTAACTATAATGCCAGTACAAAGAGAACTGAAAAAATATTTGAATATATTTTATGATCAGACATTACAATTATAATTACCCAGGTTCGATTCCCTTTCGGAACGAATTGGAGTATGAGAGTTATAAGGTGGCTTGGTGAATTTGTAGAGTGTTTGGGTGCTTGGTGTACTAACTACGAACATCTAACAACTAACTTTGTCTGACCAAAAAAAAAAGTGAGGATATTTTCTTTTCCCCCACAATATTATTCTTTGTGTTAGATAAAGAGTTGGTATGCTGTGAAACTTGTTCATCGTGAAACTGATTTTTTTTTTATACACTTTAGTAATATAAGTCACACACTTCAATTAACACTACGACATTTTTTGCTATAATATAAGTCACACCCTTCACTTTTATGGGTAATACTCTTTATAGTAAAATGTCACACACTTTACAGTAAAAAGTCACACACTTTAGTAATATAAGTCATACTCCTTAACCAGATTCACCGTAAAATTTGTTCACACTATACTTTACTATTAGGAGTAGGTATTCAGTGTAATTTGTTTATAGTATGAAATTTATACCATTATACATACAAATTGATATCATTATATATATTTATCAACTACACTTATAATTAAATTGAAATTATAGTATTAAATGTTATAAGTAATGATATAAATTTCATGTTATAAGTAATGATATAAATTTCATGTTATAAATAAATTTCACATGAGAATTTGTGTTACTCCATATACCCTAGATTAGAATGTTCCATTATGAAGTAATTGCTTCTAATTTTTAAAAGAAGGGATACCCTATTTTAAAGTACGAACATTCATGAAAGGCTTCATGAAATAATTTAGATTCACCTAACTTACTACAATTATATATATTGCACAAATTAATAGGATTTATATTATTCAATTTAAAGTTTCCGAATGTGACACATACTCCTTTAACCAAACCAAACAGACCCGACGTGTCCATTCACTTGACATACAAATTTCTTTAAATTATAATCTTTGTAAAAAAATATTAGGTCCCTTTTGGATGGATAGATAGATTTAAAATTCGTGGATTTCACACACATCATCACTCTCTCTACTTGAATAAAATGAATTTACAAATACTTAGATTTGAATCTAATTTAAAATAGGGGAATTTCAAATTCTTATAAAAAAAATATGTCATTTAATTTGAAATCTTAACAAGAAACAAAAAAATTGAAAACCTTGCAATAAATAAAACAGCAATTTCATTTAGGGCTTGTTAGGGAGGTTATTCACCAAAAATCAGATAAAAAGGCGCTTTTTCTACATACAATCGAAGAAATTAGAAAAGAAAAAATGTGACGCGTGTACCGTATCTAGACGTGCAAGCCAAACAAGGTCTTAAAAATTTGAATAAAGCGCAACTGCAAAATCTAAACACCAACAAACAAAATATAAAAAGCGGAAATGCATTTACAGGCACCGTTCAGCCAACTGCACACCTCCAGATGGCACGACATGTGGGCCCATACGGACCACATCTCCACGTGTCCTCCCATCACTGGACCACGTGATTAGTTAGCTGCTCAAGACAGGTGAGTTGGACGCCACATAATTAATCCAATTTTGGGTTGGATAATATTCCCCATCCATAAATTGGTACTCTGATATTTTTAAAAATTTTCATATTTATTTGAAAGAATACTTTGTGAACCAAAGTTTATATACATTTAACTCTATCATCAAGTATGTCTAAAAAAAAACTATCATTTTATATGCACAAAAAAACTTTCACTATTTAAAAATATAACGCATTTTTTAACGGTGATAATTTTTGTGCATCAGTTAATATTTTTATTCATAACAGTGATAATTTTTATACATAACAGTAATACTTTAAAAACCGAGTTCACGGTGAACTCGAATTCACATGCACTATTTAAAAATATAACGCATTTTTTAACGGTGATAATTTTTGTGCATCAGTTAATGTTTTTATTCATAACAGTGATATATTTTATACATAACAGTAATACTTTAAAAACCGAGTTCACGGTGAACTCGAATTCACACAAGTTTTTGTCTAGTTTTTGGATTAGGTCTTGTATACATTTAAGTACGTCGTACAGACATGGTGTATTTTAAAATCGTGTGACTTATTGTATTAAAAAATACAATTTATTCATAGTAAAACGTGCAATTATTTTTTTCTATAATTGCATGATTCAGTGTAAATAAATTGTATTTTTCAGTATAATAAATCTTTCACGATTCTAAAATGTATTATGAGTGTACGGTACACCTAAATATACATGAGATTGACTGTTATTTCCTGGGTATCAAATTTAGGGTCTTAACTTTGGATATTTGTAGCCTTCTGAAGATAAAATGTTGAAGTTATTCAATCAACAAAACTCGAAATTATTATCCACTTGCGGAGTAGTCTCACAACCTCGAATAATAAATTATCAGATTTTATTTTAATTTTATTAACAATTAATTCAATTCATAACGATCACTTTATAATAAAATAGTTGAGTTTTTCTAATTAAACAACTTATATTGTCGGATTGCGCTTGAATTTCTCGTATTCCATCCATGTTTCATATCCTCTCAATTTGACACTTATCCCATATTTTTATTATTTAAAATCTAATAAAAAACAAAAAATAAACCCTAAATCTTAAACTCTATGCCCTAAACCATGAAACATAAACCCTAAACTATGAATCATTCAGGTCGGGTGAACTATGAACCATTTGAGCCGGATTAAATCCGGGCCCAATAACAGAAAAAACTGGAAAAAAGAAAATTAAAATTGAGAGGATATGAAACAGGACTGGAATAAAAAACTAAATAATTAAAATATGAGACATGTGTCAAATTGAGAGGAAATGAAACAGGTGAAATACCCTACTTTGGCACATAGGAATACACGATGTCAGATTGATACATTTTAATAAAACAATTAGTATAGTTTAAAACACTTGTCAGGTGGATATACCTAAGTATGAACACTGTTTGTAGATAGAATAGGTATTAATAGCTCTATAATAAGATGGTATAACGACTTAACTTCACATCTCTCTACAAGTTCGAACTTTTAGATGATAAGAAATTCTTCATGATATCAGAGTTTTTAGCTCACACTCAAATCCTGGGTTCAATTCCCGCTGAAAGCAATTCTGGGACTAATAGAATTCAGTCCACGAATGATGGGAAGTGTAAGGAAAATTAAATAAACAAATTAATTGTACGATTCAATATAAATAAATTAAATATTTCAATATAACAAATTACATAATTTTAAAATACACTATAAATGTACATGAGATCCACTAAAAAAGTATTAATATCTAACTAGAAATGTTTTATTTAGGCGGATTTACACCTATCAATTCATTTAGTTTACCTATTAAATTTTATATACAAAACTCAACCTTTGATGTTATTGCAAATTGTTATATGTTTTTTCTTTCGACTTGACATGTAAGATTACAAAGTTTTTTTTTTTTTTTTGCATTATTATGACAGAAAACTCAATAACGAATGTACTTTTTCTGTTATAAAAATATAGATAAAACACAATAATATAACAAAAATTAAATCATATAATCCTAAATGGCATATCCATCAACCACGTCATATGTTATCGGCCGGAGAAAGAGAATATAAATCAATTTGCAATAACATAAAAAAATGATTTTTTTTATTATACTCTATAATTTGAAGATCATATTTAAATTGGTACTTGATATAACCCAGATCGATATAATTCTGAAGATCAACAATTCATGCTAGCATAACTCAGATTGTAGTCCTCAGACTTCTTCAAAAGAAAAATGCAACAGTCTTAATATTCTAATTAACAAAAATAATGATGCCGGGAGGTATTATTATTTTAAAATTTAAAATTAATTAGCTCTTGACCTACTAAAATAAAATAAAGAAATCCATTCAAATGGATGACAGGATGAGGTCCTATTGGAACCCCAATCTATCCACGCCCATTCCAATCCCATAAAACATAAATAAATAATAATAACAAAAACATTTTCAACGTATTATATTGAAATTTAAAGACCAAAGTCAAATTGCGTAGCTGGTATTTGTAAGAGCAACGGAAGAAACGTAGAAATAAGCGGACCGAACCGGCGAATGACACGTGGACTGAGAAAAACGTGGATCAAAATTTTGAACCGTTAAACGCGGAGACGGAAAACCAAAGAATGTTCTGCCCACCCAACTTTGAAGTTTTGAACTCTGTTTTGTTCAAAATTATTATCCATTATTTTTGGGCAATTAAAATAGAGATTGGTCTATCCTTATCCGAAACTAACGGAAATATTTCCACGCTTTGTTGTTGGATTTCCGTTTGCATTTACGCGGCTATGCCCACTAATTCATGTAAGTTGCATATTTATCATTATTACTCCTATACCTTTAGGTAAGATTTTGGGAATAGTTTAGGCATGGGGATGATATACAAAGTCAACCAATTTAGATGGGTGATAATTTGTGTGGATCAACTATTTCGAGATTAATTTGATTTCTTCAATACCTAATTTAGTTCTTTGAATGTCATTTTTATTTTTATTCGAGGTGAACATATTATTTTAAAGTGTCACACTTACGTGAGATGAGATAAAATTTGGATATTTGCGATAACATTTTAGAAGTAGTTAGTATTAATTTGTGTAAGTTTATATTTCGTTTTATGTATAAAACAGTCTCATATAAATTTATAATAAATTTAAACAATAACATGACAGAGAAGGAAGGTCTCAATGTTCAACCATTTTTAGTAAGTTTATTTAACCAGTGATATACTAACTAATTGTGTATTTTATGAGATAATAACAAAATTGTGGGAAGACGTGCGAAGAGAGTTTCGATTCGATATATTATTTGTCTATTTTGAAATTTGGTTGTATGGGAAATTAATTATCAAAATTATAACAAAAATATAGGGAAAAAAAAGGTGTTTTTGTTCCATATAGGAAAATTCAAAATGAGGAAATATGTATATTAGGAGGAACCTGTTTGTAGCTAGTAATATGTTATTGGTGTTGTGTTCCTCTATCTCAACAAACGGGATGCAAATATTGGCCGAAATTTATTTTCGGACCTTGAACTTGTGTGCGAGCATGATCTGCGCACATGAATATCACATTGATTTGGTGGTGGCCTGACACGAATTACAGTTTATGCATTAAAAGAAACAAGCTATGAAAATCAAAAGATTTTCGAAGTTTCTAAAGATGGTGATATAAACAGAAGACAAAATTTACACCTCAAAAGAAACAAGAAATGAAATCGAAAGATTTTCAAAGTTTCCATGGCGGTATAAACAAGAGACATTCTGGAAATGGCAGGAACTCGACCACTAGGATCGAATCTTCGAGCAGAATTACGTACAAGATCCGAACAATCGGAATGAAGGTTGAGTCAATACGAATACGTTCGGACTAGTCAAGGGCGGAGCCAGGACTTGAGATTGGGGGGCCAACAGTCAAAGATAAAGTTTAACGATAAAAATATTACCTTGTTTAATAATAAATTTTAAAATATACATAAATATTAGTATTTTTTTTAGGTATCCAAAACACACCATTATTTCTTATATAATAATAAAACAATGCTTCCACACTTCATATCAATGAAAGTTTTAGTATTTATGCATATTCAAGAACATAATTTTTGGAGATATAAAAAGAAGACGAGAGAAACATATATATATATATATATTAAACTATGATATTTGCCATAATATTTTGTACATACTTTAAAATGATCAAACTGATATAATATTATGTGTATATACATATGGGGGGTGGGATGGAGTGGGGTTAGGGGGAGGGTTGTCAATTCCCCCACCCACCCATCCATCCCAAGCCAAAGGGTGGCTCCGCTCCTGTGACTAGTGCTCGTCAGTTTGAAATGACCTTCTCAAAGGTGAAACAATTTCGTCTTTAGACACAAATAACGCACCACATTACCAAAATCACGGCAATATTGTCGTGACTCGAATATGTAATGAGTTGGAGTATCCTTTGTAATACCATTTTTTTTTCTGATTTAAAAAAAAAAGTTGAATTGCCAAAGAACTAGAATCCAAATTCCTGATCATTTCTAAATTTGATTGAAATATTATCATATTAATCCAAATGAAGAAACAAATTAACATTCATATGATTCTCAAATCCAATTTCATGATCATTTCTAAATTTGACATAGATATTATTATATTAATCCAAATGAAGAAACAAATTAACATTCATATGATTCTCAAATCCAATTTCATGATCATTTCTAAATTTGACATAGATATTATTATATTATTGAAATATTATCATATTAATCCAAATGAAGAAACAAACATACATATGATTCAGAAACAAAATAGCGAGAACGAGCTTGGCTACGTTAAAAACATCATTTAGGACAAAACCTTTCTTTTAAAAGCATAGCTCTTCTTATTTTTTGTCACAACACTAGACTACTTAATTGAAACTTGGTCTAAACATTGGCACATCCCCTGAAAACCCAAAGCATTATTCACTTGAAAAGCATATTCTCTCAACACTCTCGAGTCACCAAAATATTTTTAAATATTTTCTTCGGTAGTTCCATAATTTTCCCATCATATGATCCCCTCTAAGTTTTTTCATGTTGAAAAAAATTAGAGTTTTAACATTTTGGGCACATGATCTGATCATTTGATCTTGTTTAATGTAAATCATTAATTAAATATAAATTGATTAGTTTGAAATTGATATCCAAACTTCAATTCAAATCCTGACTCGCGATTATTAAAAGCGTTCAAATTTAAAAAATATTTAATTGGTAATATATAAATTTTTACATAAAGAGTATTTCGAACATGACATGTGCACATGATTGTATGAATCATAAATTCAAATTATGTGTTGTATAGTACGGTACTGTGCATTAGACCCGCGTGAGTTTGTAGTGTTTGTTTTTTGTTTTTTTTAATTCAGTACAATACGGGATTGACCTTTTTTAATAAAAAAAAACACTATAGACCCATGTTGGTCTGATACACAACACCGTATTGTACATTACAAGTATGATGTAGTTTAAGACAACTCCACTGACTTAAAGTGGAGCTTGTTTTTCAAAGTTAAATCTCCTAATTCACACACCTAGTTATTCTATCCTTATGTAAGTTTAATTAGGTCTATTACAAGTTGCTTATTATAATTTATACCATGACAAACTGTATACGTTCAACTCATGTCGACCTAAAAGTACTACACAATTTTTTATTTTTTATTATTTTTCTAAAAAGGAAAAAGAAAAGAAAAAGTTGAGCCGAAATTGGGAATTTGGGATTAAAAATTTGGCGCAACTCAAGTTCCAAAGGTTGGCCTCACAGTTGTCTGCAGTCGTTTTCTCAAACAACGCGGGACATTTTGCTGTGGTTTTCCTCATTTTAAGGTTTTTTTAAATTAAATGTTTGATACAAAAAAAAAAAAATAAAATAATATTGAAATTGTAGTTATCGATTAAAATCATGCCCATAATTGTAATTTCACGAAGTGGTATTTGATTTACGAAATTTCAAACGATAACGACTTAGCTTGCAATTAAGAAGGATCCTAGGATGCGACCAATTACTCCCTTATGTGAGCTGCAATCGTCTACGAACCACCTACTTTTGCATTTGTGTGCTGAATATTTATTTATTGTCCAAAAAAATATTCTATTTTCTCATAATGATTATTAATTGAAGTTTTAATGCTCAGATCAGATGCATAGTTCAGTGAATGAAAATAATGAAATAAATGCACCAATGTCATAAAAATAATGGAAACAAATCCGGATTTACTTCGAACCTGCACTTTGAAAAAGAGAAAAAAAATGACGTCAAATATCTCACATATTCTAATGAGATTATGTCAAGAAATTTATGACAATGATCAAAATCATATCCAAAAGAGAGTCTTCGATAATTATATTAATTATAAATAATATTATATTTATCAATTAATATTATTATACTTAAATACTATTAATATTAATTTATAAAAATAGTAATATTAATTTATAAATATAATAATATCAATTTTATATTATGAATAAATTTAGTCGGACAATTTGTGTATCCCAAAATATTGAGATTTGAGTTACCATAAAACCTCGAATTCTCCATTGGTACATTGCATCCGAGTTGTTTGTAATAAATGCATATTTAAATTATAACAAATTCTAAATATGTAAAAAGAAACATTGAAATGGTAACAAAATCTAAATATGCATTTCTTTTATAATTATTCCTTAGCCCAGTAAAAAATCGATTCTCAAACACAAAAACATGAACGTTAATTTGAATATTAAATCAAACAGGCTGCGGCTCAACGTAACTACCTTATCTTCACTAGTAAAAAATATTTATTCCTTCCCATTTAAAATAAATAATGTTTTAACGAAATTGATATAATTAACAAAAATAAGTTAATAATTATTACATATATCTTAAAGTTGAAATAAAAAAATTGGTAGAAAAAATATTAAAATTTAAAAAAGTTATAATCCTAATTCAATAAAGTGTGTATTTTTTTATTCCCGTAAAAAAAAAGGTGATGCTATTTATCTTTAAACGGAATAATTATTACCTACTACCGACTAGATACAGCATCTTAATTTCCCTCCATATCCCAAAACTAAAATTATCATAAACAGTAATGTTATCCATCCTAAAAACATAAACACCAAAACGTGGCAAGATCCTACTGCACTTAAACCAACACCAGCTGTGCCCGCAACTTAGCGGATTACTCCCCCATAAGCAGACTTAATTGAAACACGAAATATAGCACCCACCATTCAGGAGTCCATAACTACTAGTCCAAATTCCAAGCAAGGGACAATTTCGTCAATTAAATAATACGGACCCTACTGCGTTAGGTATATCCGTATATGGATAAGGTTTCCCTTTATTATAATAAAAAACTGAATTCCGCAAATTTAAAAATTAATTAATTGAACAACAATAATAATTTCCCACCGCGGCGCCTTTACAAATTTTCTTCAGCCCCCATTCCACACGCCTTTTCCCTGTTCTTGTCCCCCTTTTCAAAACCCCCTCTATATATACCATTCATCTCTCATTTCTCTCTAATCAAAAAAATCTAACAGAAAAAAAGGAAAATTGAATTTCAGATTTGCTCAATTAAGTTCTTCAATATATGAAAAATGGTGGATTTGGATTGGAAAACTAAGATGATCGCCTCGGAGATATCCAACAAGTCGCCGAAATTTTCAAACAAGCTCCAGATTTCAATTCCGCCGCCGAAGTTCCGCCTCGCCGAGCTGGCGGCGGCGCCGGACTTGTCGTGCTCCGCCTACGAGCACTACCTCCGCCTCCCGGAGTTAAAGCAGCTATGGAGCGCCGCCGAGTTTCCAGGGTGGAAGAGCGAGCCGGTTCTCAAACCGGCTTTCATGGCGCTCGAGATCACCTTCCGGTTCATCTCGACCGTGCTTTCCGATCCTAGACCGTACGCGAACCGACGCGAGTGGCGGCGGCGCGTGGAGGCGCTCGCGATGAGCGAGATCGAGATTATCTCTCTGTTATGCGAAGAAGACGAGGAGGATACGGAGACGCGCGCCACGATTCCGATCGTGGATCTGACGTCATCTGGCGGCGCGTTGGCGCCGACGAACAGCTCGGCGGAGGTGTGGAAGATGGCGGACGGCGCCACCGTGGTTGTTAGCCACGTCAGCGAGGAGAGCCTGCTCCCACGGTTAGGTGAGTGGGAGAAATTCGAGGAGTTTGTTAGGAAAATTCAGTACTCAATTGAGTGCCAAATGCAGGGGTGTCCGTACACATTAGGGTTGGGAGAACCGAACCTGAGCGGAAAACCGAGCCTCAATTACGACCTAATTTGTAAACCGTCTGCAATCCACGCGCTGAAAAAATCCCCAAATGACGACGTAGATGCCAAAAATTTCGAAAATCGAACTCTCTACACAACGCATCAAATTCTCGAATCGTGGATCTGCGTCGCGAAGGAGCTTCTCGCGCGAATCTCCGACGAAATCGATTCCAAATGCTTCGAAAAAGCGTCGAGCCATTGCTGGATTCTCGAGAAAGTATGGGCGATAATCAATCGGATCGAAGATCTGCATCTGTTGATGGATCCGGACGATTTCCTGCGCCTGAAAAATCAGCTCATGATAAAAGTGAATTCGGAGTCAGATCTGTTCTGTTTCCGGTCACGAAACCTCGTTGATATCACTAAATCGTCGAAGGATCTGAAGCACAGAGTTCCGGCGGTGCTGGAGGTGGAGGTGGATCCCACCGGCGGGCCGCGGATCCAGGACGCCGCCATGAAATTGTACCGGAGGAAGGAGGAATTCGCGAAGATCCACCTTCTTCAGGCGATGCAGGCGGTGGAGGCGGCGGTGAAGAGGTTTTACTTCAGTTACAAGCAGTTGTTGACGGTGGTGATGGGGAGCTTGGAGGCGAAGGCGAATAACGTGGAATCAGGGGATATGCTGAGCCAGATATTTATGGAGCCGACGTATTTTCCGAGCTTGGACGCGGCGAAGACGTTTCTCGGGGAGCGGCGGAGTTACGACGGTGGGAAGTGTAGTCCGGAGCGGCGGCGGAGGGAGGATAAGTGACGCGGCGGCGGAGGGAGGATAAGTGACGCGGCGGCGTGTTGACTTGTGGTGTTGAATGTAATATACGTATACATGGCATTGATTCAAAAGTTTAGTATGAAATACTGTTGTTTGCAGGCGTATAATTATTGATTTTATCATTATTTTTTATTTGTAAAATATTGCTATACAATTTTGATGAATTATTGGATTCTTTCAGTCGTTTTTGTAAATTGTTATAGATCTGCATACGTACGTAAAGATGAAAATATCACGAGAAAAAGGCAATATGCAAAACTTGTGCATCAAAACACCACTATTTTTTAAGGTACTCGGTGTACAAACTGTACGCAATATTTTGGTTGCATAATATTGGTGGACAAGGTATACATTCCTTGTTTAGTAATCTTAATCCTACAAAAATATATTTTGATATCACAAAAAAATTTAGAAAAGAATTGAAAATCTAAAATTCACCGATCCATTCACCCTTCCTGCCTGCTGACCCCGCACATCTTTCAAAGGCTTCGATAAAGTCTCAAATAAAGAAAGTGGACTTCGGAATTCTTATAATTGACCTCATTGCTAGAAGAATAATTCGTTGGGCGGTCGAGAGCGGGTGTGAAAGGAAGACATTGAAGGGCCCACTAAATGGTGATTCAACATAGATTATACATCTTGAAACCAAGCCAATTTCGGGGCCGCTTTATGATAATGAAACCTTAGAATTCGCCGGTGGGGAATTCACATGAAAGGAAACGAGGAATTTTCAACGAAAAAAGTGCTCTCTAAACCGAACATGAAAATGGAAGCAGGAAGAGTTCATCGACCAAGTGGAGCAGATTAGATAGAGCTCCGGGTCAACCGGTCCTCAACTTGAAATATTTGGCAAGGTTATAAGCTTCAAAACCGACTTTAGAAGCTAATGATGGAGCTTTGGCTGTTGAGGATGGTACGATGATTACCAAGTGAAGCAAATTAGATAGAGCTTCGGGTCGGTCCTCTCAACTTGAAATATTTGGCAACGTTATAAGCTTCAAAACCAACTTTAGAAGCTAACGATGAAGCTTTGGCTGCTAAGGATGGTACGAGAAGGAGCTTATACACTCACGATTTGGCAAATAAGCAATATATAAATAGTAAAAGAAAAAGGTGAGCCTAAAAGTGACCCGTACAAGAGAAAGAGTGTCGATGACCCTAAAGTGACCAAATGAACAAATACAAAATCGTCTCTGGCCCAAAAGTGACCAGACGACCTACAAAAATCAACCACAACGATCACCCTAAGTCTCCAGCAAGTGCATCGGCCTTTCAAAAAATATAGAATTCTATTTAGACTATGTCTTGTCTGCACTAGGTGTACTGTGAATTTCATAGTGAATTTTGAAAACTTGTAAATTACTGCACATTTCAAACGAACACAAATTGCATGTTTCAATATAAAAAGTCGTATGTTTCTAAAATACACTATTTATTGTACGATGCACAAAAGATCCATTTTTTTATTAATGACTAAGTCTTCATTTTGGAACCATACAACGTGTTATATTGAAAAGTGCAACTTATTTACAGTGAACCGTGCAATTATTTTTCCATATTAATAGTTGCATGGTTCAGTGTAAATAAGTTGCATGGTTCAGTGTAAATAAGTTGCATCTTTCATTATAACAAGTTGCATGATTCTAAAATGCACTATGAGTGTACGGTGTACCTGGATGCACATGAGACCCACTTTTTTTATTATTAATGTGTGTATATATCTCAACAAGAGAAATATATTTACAACTATCACACTGTAATAATAAAACAATAATATTAATATAATATATTATAATAATTAATATTAAAATAATAATATCCAAATATACTATTGAAATGTATCTAAGGTATTATTTAATGTGCAGTTATATACTATGCGTTACAAATGGTAATAATGTTTTTTTTTTTTGAAAGGAAACGGAAATTATAAATTAACGAGAGGGCCTTAAATCGGCCATAACAGAATCCTCAAGAGTCTCAGGAATAACGAACGAAAAGAACGGCCTACTACAAGAAAGGCCAAACAGAGATAATCTATGGGCCAACATATTGCCCGTACGACGATTCCACACAAAGGAAACAGAATTAAAGGAACCCGAAAAACTCACAATATCAGAGATTAAATTGCCGAAATAAGAAAACCTCATGTCCGGAGCACGCACCGCATTCACCACCATTTGGGCATCTGTTTCAACGATCAAGCCGTCCAAACCATGCTCATTTGCCAACCTCAAACCCCTCATCACTGCCATAGCTTCTGCCGTCGGAACATCCCACCCATCACTCCCGCGTTCGGCAAAGCACCACACCACCCGACCTCGATGATCCCTCACCACCCCAGCAATCGCCACCTCGCCGCCCTCCCTTACAGATGCGTCGTAGTTCAGTTTATATCGGCCATCATCAGGCGGCCTCCATCCACCATTATCAGCTCGTCTGCACTCCTCCCTAGGCGGTCGGTGTTGTGTTACCCGAGCAAACTCAGTTTGCTGCACCTCCACCAACATAGCCAGCTGAGCGTGCGTCGTGCATTTACCAGTAAACTGTAACTGATTCCTCCAATACCATAGATACCATAAGCTGGTTGCGAATATGGCTACTTGCTCCTTCGTTGATTGTTGCATCACCACTCTGACCCAGTCCTCCATACTCCCCGCCATCAATGCCGGTCTAAACGGCGCCACAGTTTCCCAAAAGTGGCGAACCCAACCACAATCACGTAACGCATGCTCCGTAGTCTCCAACTCACCCCCACACCGCTTACAAAATGGTGACACATCAACAAATCGACCCACTAAATTAATACACGAAGGCAGGATCCCATGCAAAACTCGCCACATAAAATACTGGATTTTGGGTATAACATCAAGCTTCCATACCTTCATCCACCACCATCTATTCCCCCCCTCAACAGTCTGCCTTTGCACATCATAATAGCCCAATTTTGCTGAGTAACGCCCATCTTTAGTAAAACGCCAAGCCAACCTATCCGGCCTACCCAACCAGCCAAGAGGAATTTTACATATACGAATCACTTCATTTTTCGAAAAGAGAGCATGAACCTCTAGTACATCCCATTCACGCTCACCCTCAATAAGTAGATCACTCACCTGGATCTCCTCTTTACCATCAATTCTCTCGGACAATATCCTGGTCGGGCCCCCATCCGCAAGCCAAGGATCAGACCAAGCATTAATAGACCTGCCATCCCCCACAATCCACACTAAACCCTCTCTCAACACCTTCCTCCCCTCCAAAATGCTTTGCCATGTGTAGCTCGATGCATAGCCCATATTTGCTGACATGAAAGAGCCCCGTGGGTAATACCGGGCCTTGAGCACCTGGGCTAGCAATGAAGTGCCATCTTGGATCAGTCTCCATCCCTGCTTAGCTAGGAGAGCATTGTTAAACGCAGCAAGATCGCGTATACCAAGCCCTCCTTCTTCCCTCTTCGGTAAACACAATTTTTCCCGCCTCAACCAATGGACCCTCTTTTCCTCATCCTTCTGACCCCACAGAAATCGGACTATCTCCCCTTCCATTCTTCCGATAATATTATCCGGGATTTTGAAACACGTCATCAAATACGTCGGAATGGACACTACAGATCTCACCAACATACCATCCCGCCAGACAAAGACCTACTTTTCCAATCTTTAATCTTCTTTGACACCACTGTTCACCAACTCCCTAAAAAGCAAGACTCCGGGACGCCCACCCTCCGGAATCCCTAAATCTGGTAAGATGTTCATCCAATCCGTCGTCGACCCCAAGTTCCCTCGCCAGTTCCACCCCCCGGGTCAAAGGCACCCCACCACTGAACATAATATCAGATTTGTTCAAGTTGATGGCCTGCCCGATGCCCCTTCATACATCACAAGAATCTCCTTCACCCTTCTTAGCTCCTCCTTTGTTGCCCAGCCGAAAACAAGTGTATCATCCGCAAAAAATAGTTTTGAGACCACGGGTGCCCTCCTACAAATTCTCACCCCATGCAAGACCCCACTTTCCACACCCCTCCTTATCATTGCTGAAAGAGCCTCTGCACAGAACAAGAACAAATATGGTGACAAGGGGTCCCCTTGACGGAGACCACGAGTAGGCAAAAAAACATCAGAAGGCTCTCCGTTAATCAGAACCGAAAAGGACACCGAACGAACACATCTCATAATAAGCCCAACAATCCTCTCCCCCAATCCAATTTTCAACATTACCCCCTCCAAAAAATCCCACTCTACTCGATCATACGCCTTACTCATATCCAATTTAAAAGCAAGGGTACCCCTATTTACCGTCTTATTATTCTTCATAAAATGGAAAATCTCAAAGGCCAACAATGCATTATCCGTAATCAACCTACCCGGGACAAAAGCAGACTGACAAGGATCTATAATCTCAGGCAAAAACACTTTCATCCTATTCGCTATGACTTTGGTAACCAATTTAAAAATCACATTACACAAGCTAATAGGACAAAAATCAGAAGGAAGTCTAGGTTTCTTAACTTTGGGTATCAACGAGATGTAGGTGTAATTCATACATCTCGGATCAGCCCCATCATTAAGGACCTGGAGAACAGACTGGACAACAAACTCACCCACAACACCCCAAAATTTTTGAAAGAAAACAGCAGACATACCATCGGGCCCTGGGGCTTTAGTAGGATGCATCTGTGCAAGAGCTCGCTTGACTTCCTCATCCGTGAACGGTTGGGATAACGAAAATTGCATGTCTCCCGTAGCCCTTTGCTCCACAGCTTCGAGTGCCTCCCTCATATTCAGGGAATCCTTTGCCTTAAAGATACCAGTAAAGTAATCCACAAACACCTTTTGCACTTTACTCTCTTCCACACAAACCACCCCATTTCCGTCAACAACCTCGTCTATCGAATTTCGCTTCTTTCTCCCACTTGCTATTTTGTGGAAAAACGGTGTATTTCTGTCTCCCTCCCTCATCCAACTAACCCTTGATCTCTGTAACCAAAATAGCTCTTCCTTTCGTAGTAGGGCCGCAATTTTATTTTCCAATGCCCTCGAGTCCTGCACCACCTCAACCGTCTGAGCGGCTCTATGTAACCCTTCCAACTCCTCCTTACAGCGACAGATTTGTTTTGGCAACTCCCCAAAGTGTTTACTATGCCACACCGACAATGCAGCCCCGCACCCTTTTATATCCATCACCACACCAGTCGGGCCCACATAACCAGGCCCTACCCACGATCGACGAACTACCTCTTCACACTCAGCCTCCTGCAGCCATAACGTCTCAAAATGAAACCTACGTCCCCATTTCTTCACTCCTCCCCTTCGTCCCCGCCTCACAGCTGCGTCCAACTCCACAAATAAAGGACAGTGATCGGATAAAACCCGAGTCAAATGAGAGACCCTCACCCGTGGAAAACGTTGTGACCAAGAATCTGTTGCCACTACCCGATCCAACCTCTCCTGAATGCAAGTTTCCCCCGTCTGCTTATTCGTCCAAGTGAATTTGTGTCCCACAAATCCCAGATCACGAAGCCCACACCTCTCCAAACAATCTCGAAACGCTAGCATCCGTCCCATGTTCTCCCGTTGCCCTCCCTGCTTCTCATAGCCATATAAGATCTCATTAAAATCTCCCAAACACATCCACGGGAGCGAATCAACATCCCTAAGATGCTCTAACAATCTCCATGTCCGCCATTTGTTCCCCGTCTCTGGAAACCCATATACCCCCGTAAAACACCACGGTCCCGCTTCACACTCCACCACTGCATCAACATGGTTCTTTGAATAAGACACCACCTCCATCTGAAACTCCCTCTTCCACAATAAACCTAAACCACCAAACCTACCCCCCCTCACACTCACCCCACAATCCACCCCAAAAAAACAATCAAAACCTAACTTTCTTGCCACACCCCATAATTCACCACAAAATAACTTCGTCTCGCACAAGAAGACGAAATTGGGAACTTTAGAAAGAATCTCTTTCTTCAACACGGGAACTTTCCGGGGGTTCCCAAGCCCCCGGCAGTTCCATCCTATACAACTCATTGATCCCGGCAGGGTTGCATCCACCGTGCAACCTCTGCCGCTTCATTATTTTCAGAACGCTTCTGCTTCTTGTCCACCACAACTGACTCCTCCTCCATCTCTGCAATCGTGGCCCCCCTCTTCCCCAGGCTGACCGCCTGGCTCACCCCCGCCACTACCCCAGGCTTTCGACCCCCCGCTCTTGCTTCTCTTTTCCATTTCCTTGGTGTCCGACCAGCTGCCTGCTGCACTGGGACAGCCAAATCAGCCCCGGGTTCTGAAGACCCTTCCGAAGGTATGATTGGCGCTGGATGGCCGATCAGCGACAACCCCGACCCCGAGATATTGAGTGAATCCAGAAGTTGCCTATTTAGTGAAGCAAAGACTTGGGCCAGAGGTATCGAAGCTTGTATCTGGGTAGCAGTATGTGTTGGGTGTCGGGCTTGGGTAAAAGTTAACACAGGATGTTGGTCACTATGTATGGGTAATGATAAGGATGATGTCAGATTTGTTTGGGCTGTGATTGCAGCTGTGGGGCTTGTCCTGCTTTGATTAGGGTCTGCATGGAAATGAAGATTGGTAGGGATGGTTTTAGAAGATGGGAGGGTTTTAGATAATGGGTCTGCATGGGTGAGCTGGGACGAATCCGTCACTTGCCGGTTCCAGTTCGGTATAACCGGTTCCAATGAGGGGCTTTGCAATGGTTGGACCATCACTATTTCTACAGGGTTAGATCGTCTCATACTTGCAACTTTAAGTTTGGAGATAGCAAACGGCGACTCTTCCGGCGATCCTGCATCGCGATCAAACGAGGGACAACTTCGAAAGAAATGTCCAATAATCCCACAGCAAAAACAATACACCGGCAGTGATTCATATCTCAGCGGGATCCAGACCACTTCGTCCACAAAACGACAATTAATCCCTACTACAAGAGGCTTGGTAATGTCAATTTCCACTTTGAACCGTAGGTACGGGCCTGGGTTAAGATCATCTGGTTTTTCGAAGCATTCCAGAGTCCCCAAGCGCTTCGCAACGATGCGAAGTATCAGTTCATTATGTGCATCCAACGGAAGATCATAGGCCCTAACCCAAAAGGATGCCTTCGTTAGAGGTAGTGAAGATGGCTGCTGCGATCCCGTCACTGATCGAATCGCTAACAGTGCACCATCAAAATGCCATGGTTGATTTCGCAATACCCAATCCCTTCACCCGACTCGAACGTAAATATCAGCAACCCATTTCCCCAGTCCCTAACCGATAACTTACCCTTCGATCGGAATGCCTTTTTCATAACCTCCATTAACGCAAATACATTCGGCATCTTGGACACACACAGTTTTCCCACTAAACAAACCGGCCTCAAGCGCGCCCCCCTTCCACTCAAAATCGCCCCCATATCCAACACATCCATCTCATCCCCCTGTGGAGATCCTACTGACATCAGAACAGCAACCGAAACCCCTGAATATGAACCGGAGACGACGTGAAGCCTGCAAAGCAAACACACAGAAAACAAAACGAAACCGTTACTCAGCCGTAAACGAAGTTGAAAGCAATGAAACCCTAGACACAGATATGACACGAAAGAATCACCAGAAACGCGGAGAAAACCAAAGGAAACGAAGAGAGAAACGACGATAGGAGAAAAGAGGAAAGAAAGACAGACGAAACGATGAAGAATGAACCAAAACCGCCCCAGAGGACGGCGAAACGATGGCCCCAGGGCTCAAAACCCTAACAAACTCCCTAATGTGAGAACCCTAGCTCCGAGAACTCCGGAGGACTCTATTATTCTCCATATATGTAGAGTACTTTGGTAATAATGTTAGTAACGGAAATAAAAAATAAAAAATGCATTCTTATGCAGTTATAATTTAGCCTACTTGTATTTAATATGTAAAGTATAAGATCAGCTCAAGCTATCTGACATTAACACCTATCAAAATAATCAATTAATTTACTAGTATATTGCGTGAATATATAATTATCCTTAGAATTTAGCTTAAGTTAGGCAGTTAGCTAGCCTATTAAACAAGGATGAAATTGCTTTAAAAAAAAAAAAGGATGAAATTATTTTTCAAAATGATAAATATAATTTTTCTCTTTTTTAAATATCAAGACATATAAGATAATCGATATTTTACGATATATCCACTGTGATTTATAAATGCATTTACCGTTAACATTTTAGAACTGGAGAAATATCAATTTTAAATGCATTTATTTCACCCACATTTTTTATAAATGCATGAGTTTCTTCAATTGCAATAGTCGAAAATCATCCTTCTTCCCGAACTCATCGAACACATGGCCGATTTAGTTACTTCTTTTCTCCACACTTGTATTTAATTTTTTTTATTCTCGTATCCCAAATATCGGTTCTGGTTCGTCGATTTTGTTTCTTTTTTCCGGCCAAACTGGCCGAAAAAGGAACACATTTTTGGTAGGATTTGCCGATAAATGTTCAGTAGGGTAGAAGATGCTGGAATTGGATAGTTTTAGGGTTACTAGAATTTCTCCCATGCGATGCACGATTAGTGTATTAATAAAGTTTTTTTTTTAAAAAAAAAAAAATTTAGTCGTAGCATGCGAAATGAACTTTTAAAACTATAGATAAAAGAATTTCATAATTTACAGATACAATGATAATTAATAATAAATACAATTAATTATATGTTTACACATGGTAAATCTTTTTAAATATTGAGTAAAGTAATTTTAAATATGTTAAAAAATAATTATTTAATTATTTTGTGGGGTTTAGTAGTTTAGTGTGTGTATATATTAAATATGAAGATAGTATTCGTGAATGTTTGTTTTCTTTGAAAGAATTTTTTTTGAATTATTTTTTATAATAAAATAAAAATAAAAATAAATTATTCATAAATAAAATATTTAAAATGTTATTAGAATTGAGTCATTTTTATAAAAAAAAATTAAGCAATGAAAATTGTTAATAATCAACTTTTTAATAATTATTTAAGTATAATTAAATTTGAGCTTGTAAATTAATTTTGGGCTTATTACAATTATTTAACGGAGTGAATTGTGGAAAGTGGAGAGAGAGAGTTAATAAAATGGGCGAGAACAATTATTTCACAGACTTTGTTGTTTTTATATATGTATAGATAGATTTTGGGTATGAAGAATCTAATAAAATACGGATGTATTTTGACAAATGGAAAATCAATCCAAAGACGAAAAGGGTATATTTAATCTTAAATTTTATAATATTTTTATTAAAAAGATTATCGTTGTAGCAATTATATAACCACATAAACTCATATGAGACGGGTCTCTATTTGATCCAAGTTATACCCGCTTCGTCAAATAACAACTAAACCTGTTTGACTGAATCTATTATCTTGAGTTAAATATCTAATAAGCCGTTGGTGTATTTTTCTCTCTCAATTTTCAGATTTCCTGATCCAACTCATTCCCCTCGTTATAGACTTGTTTGCTGTGTTTTTGTGCTCAGGCTGCCATTGTTTCTTACTTCTTTGCCGCCGTCGAAGGTCGTCGCGTGAAGGTCTGCGTATGAAGTTCGTCACACACTTTATCTCCCTCAAGAACGTCAATTTTTACATAGTTAATTTCTTAATTGTTCCACTAAAATTTAATTATTTGCCTTTGGAATTCAGGTTATATGCAATCCGATCTGGAAAGGCTAAATTCCTAAGGTGACCACTTAATATGATAATTCCTTGAGAAATTTAAAGTTTGTAAATGTGTTGTGTGAGGGAGAACGCTTTCCTGTTAGTGTTCAATTACCCTTTGAATTTAATGAATGTACAAGATACAAGAATAGATGATAAATATACAGTTCACAAGGAATCGAAGCACAAGAAACATGGAAAATGAGAGATAAAACAGAGCACAAGAAGAAGAAAAAGAAGAAGGAAAAGAAGAAAGATTTAACATTAAAGGGCTTTATAGATTCGTTAATGTATACGGAAATAGTTTTTAGAACTGATTATTGTACATTTTATGTTTATATATTTTTTTGGAATAAACAATAATATTACAAAATTACTTTGCTTTATTCCAAGAATCACACCTTAAGTGATACTCTCATCAATTTAGCTTGAATTATTTCGCGTAACACTTTTTTATTGTCTTCTCAAAAATAGGTGATACTCTTCAGCCAAAAAATGATACTTGTAAATCCTAAAGTGATACTCTTAATATTTTGCAGCTTTAGTGGGATAAGATCTATTAAACTATAATATTCGGTCATTTGAGTTACATTTAGTTTAGGTTCAAGTATCGCTTGTTCTTTAAAATTCAGGCATCATTTTCGAAAAATGCTAATACAACTGAATTCAAAAGTGATACTTTTGAATCATTAAGTGATACTCTAGATTTTCAGGAACTATAATGACCATATTTGTTTTGATCTGGTTAAAATATCATCTGAATTAAGCAGTTAATTTTTACTAGCCTTCCAAAAATTAATGATAATTCTCAATTCATAATTGATACCCCATAACTAAAACGTCAACCCAACGAGTAATACTTTCATTAATTTGGAACTGCATAATAGCACTTTTCCCATATTTGATATAGATTAATTAATATGCATATGCCACGTTTGAATAAAATTTTGATCAAGTTCAAATATCGTTTGTTCTTTAAAATTTAGACATCACTTTTGAAAATAGTGAACTTCTGAACCGAAAAGTGATACTGTCGAATCATATATTGATACTCTAAGTTTTTGGAATTATAGAGTGTCACAATTCTAATATGTATTTTGATTTGGTTCAAGAATTGTTTGAATTAAGGAGAGACTTCTTATTAGTCTTTCAAAAATTAGTTATAATTCTTAATTCATACTTGATACCCCTAAACTAAAAAGTGATACTTTAGAACCAAAAAGTGATACTCCCGATATTTTAGAATTACATAGTGACAACATTCCAATATTTAAGCTCCTTTTTCATCTGCATATCCATATATTCATGAGTGTGCCTCATATGCAATTTGTATCATTCTAAAATACATTATGTAAGACATGTGCAACTAGTGCACACCATATTTGACCTATATTCATATATAGGTATCAGAGAAATTAATATTCGTGGTTAGAGATCCGGATAGGCGGGTTTGGGCAGGAACAATCGCTGTACAAAACCAAATCCACTAATTTTCTAGATTTGAAACCGGCAAACTAGCTAGTGGGAAATATTTCTCTCTTCACTGCCAATTTTCCCTAACCAATGCATCCTTGATTCTCACCAGTTTCTCCCTTCAGTAGCAAACCAATTTCTCACAACATCAAAGGGAGAGCAGTTCCAAGGGAGAGTTTGCCAGTGAAGGCGAGAATCCTGCTCCAAGAGAGATCAGACTTGAAATTATGCGGCCTTCGTCTTCCTTCTCTGGCGTTGTTCTTTGTAACCTTTGAACAGTTTTTAATTCCGTCTACACTAGTTCTTTTTAGCCCATTAAGGGTATAATTGGGTTTTTGTATAGTCAGTACAATATGGGTCAAGGGTGAGATCTGTCTCATGTATGAGATCGTCTCACACAAGAGTCCCTCTTTTTTTATTGGTCCATTCTCATATTACTATTGCTATATATTTTACGATACAATCATGACACTTATTCTTATTGCAACCTCAAAAAAATGTGAAATATCAGCGAAACTTTCATGATGACTCATATTCATATGGCAACTTCAAAAAAATGCAAATTATTCATAATATTTTGCGATATTTTCGTTGTTTTGTACAATAATACTTACGCTTACGATGAATTTCTGGGACTCTCAAAATTGGTCATGGAAAAAATTCTTTATAATTTAAGTTAATAATTGTAGATTTTTAAAATCTTCATCATATTTCTCAGCACTGACTAACGAAATTAATATTGAAAAGTAAATAGAACAATAAGAAACTATACATGCATGAAACATACAAAAACAATTTTAATCTGAGATTGATTTCCATGCACGTGGATAAGAGTCACGTTTATGTGATAGTGGATAAAATGAATTCATTTAACAATTTTGATTAATCATCATCATAAATTTAGAGTGAATGTTATTTTCAAAAAAATGTTCATCAATTCATGCTAATCCATACCAACATTTGCCTTTAATCCATGCTAATTCGAGAGGTTGGATTCTCAATAACTAGATAATTTGCATTAAATTTCACCCCAAAATCATGCAAAGACTTGCACTTTCCATTGCAACTATCTCAAAATGAACAAAAAAAATCGAAAATTATTCAACTATGTTCATTACGTACCCTTCTGCTATTGAAATGGTGGATGCCAAGGAGTGTTAAAATTCCGCCTATGACGTTGCTGAGAATAAGAATGTACATTGCGCGATGGACTCCTCGTTGAAGTACCTCCCCGATAATTGGAGTTTGGGAAAGCAGTCGGACCACGCTCTCGGATAGGGCTTCTAACCCTAGGAAAATTCGCATGCAGTTCGTTGTACCTCTCCCAAGTTGGGCCCAACATTGAACTACCAACATGAAAATTCGAGTTTGGAAAAACAGTGAAATCATTCACACGTTGCTCGTTGTAGCTCTCACAAGCTGGACCGTTGGAAAAATTAACATTAGCAGATTTTGAGCCTGCTGGTGTGGCATAGTAAGGCTGCTGATGTCTCGGTTGCTGGTTAATCGGGTTTTCTGGCTTCACATTGGCAGAGCACAAACGTCCTCTGCTTTTCTCATTTTTCTTTCCATTCGACTGTTCATTTCTTGTTGGCCTATAATACACAAAAGGAAGTATTATATGTAGAAAGGTTCCATTTTTGACAACCTTCTGGTACCGAAGTATAGATACCTAGTTTGCCTTTCCATTCTCCGCTTTAAACGAGCAGCACTTCCTCTAGCGTGCTTTTCAAGCAAATTTTTCTGTCTTTCATCTTCGTCTTCCCATTTCTGAATCACGAGAAGTGCAACTAAAATATGCAAGTATAAGATGCAAGATACATGACTTAAAATAATGGATTAACACGCACCTGTCTCATGGTTCTCAACCTGTAGAGGTTCCTGCCTTTGATGAGCAGGGGGCGAAGCGGAGGCAGCGGTTTCTCTCCTCTACTCCATAGCACTTCGATCTGCCATAGAGACTAGATTATTATTCTATTTCATTCCATGATTCATCAACAATCTAATTGCTACTAAATTTGTCAATCACTCTACTATCAAAACTCTTTTCTTTTAAGATGGCTCAAGTCAACCAATGAATATCTCCAACTTGTATTCTAATTATGTGACAACCCAAGTGCCGCTCTCTACTCTATAAAATACGAAGTATTCAAGTTTTAAAGCGTTCAATAAAAGTACAAACAAATCTAATTAATTGGCGTTGCTTACTGTAAATGTATGTTGCTGCCTAGCAGCACCATAGCTCTCCTTCACAATCCGCCCTGCAACAACTCTCGTCCCACACGGACCAACTTTGACACTACGAGATGCACCATTCCTAATAGGCACCAAAAGTCATTAATTTAACAAGACGTCTAATGAGTCTATCTTAGATATAAGTTGTTGTACTTTCATCATTGGAGCATAATGTACATCATAATGATTAAAATATTCTCATTCAAGTTTATTAGGTATTAGTTGAGAATCAAAATGAGCAGAAGGCTTACTTTTTATACACCTTTTGTTTAAACATGACTACATCTCCCATGCAAGCATCGCCTGCATGATCTCAAAGTGTCAATCAAACATGGAAGACAAAAAAACTTGTGGGCAGCTAATTAAAACAACAAAATCAGCTTAAAAGTAATACTGTATTCATGATATACACAGAACTCCACAAAAATTAGCCTCGTGAAGCATAAACTATGAAGATAACATAGAATCACCTTTGCAATTCAATACAAAACTAGATGCTGGATACTTTTTCTCACCACCACCATTGATAATACTGGAAATACGATCATAGTCATGAGCAGAGTAATTCAAAAAGAGATTAGCTTCTATACACAAACTAAAACACTGATTTTGAATAGAAGATTACTTGCTATGCTCCTTAATTCGCTGAATCAGGGTCTCTTTACTACCACTTAATCTCAATCCATATTTCCTTAAATAAATCTTGCACTCCTCTACTTTCAAGCGATCCACACGGCCTGCAATCATAGCAAAACACCAAATCGAAAGTCATAGATGCCTTCAAGCAAATATATACAACACATAAATAAAGTAAATTGTATTAGGCAAACCTTCATTAACTATCCCAATAATGTCCCGCTCAGTAAGCTCCCCTTCCTCTTCAATTTCATCCATTGACCTAACGATCATTAAAAAAACATGACATGAATCCATTTAAATCTCATCAAAATCTAGAAAAAAGTTATTCCCCAATTTTGATGCAGTAAAACTGTAATGTTTACCCAAATGCACATTTCTTCGGCAAAAATAAGCAAATAAACATAAGAATTGGGGGAAAATGCTGCAGCGGTAGATAGCCAACACATCATTTCCTCAGACGCATTTCATCAGTAAATAGGTAGGCATTAACAACTTCGCAGTTTCAATGAAAAACGGAGTTAATACGGAGTTGATTACCCGGTGTTGAGCCTATTGAATCTTCTTTTGAGTGGGAGATTCTTCTGCGTTAATCGAGTCCCCTCAAAAACCTTGAAATTAGGGTCTTCCTGTGAATCATCGGATGGGTAAACCTCTGAGTCATCGGACGAGTCAGCATCAGTTTCCGATTCATCATAAAATTCTCCCTCTGAAAACTCCATGATCGAAATTGAAATTTTAGGAGCGATTCAAAAATGATTAGAAGAAATTATTCCTGCAGGATTTTTGGGTGGGCGTTTTCATTTTTATGAGGTTCCCTCTACTTTGAATGCAAATTATGCTACCGCTGGAGTAGTATTCAAATTCTACGATTCCTATTTTTCATCATGTTTTATCCTATTATGTTTTTTCATTTCATTTGACATATTAATATTGTATAAATTTATCACAAATACGATAGTAAAATATTAAAAGTGTTGTATTATATAATCAAAATTCAACCATGAAGATCATTATTTCCACTTTAATGTTTCAAATTCTATTTCATTATTGTGGAAAGTGATACCATCTAAGCTATCAGCGTTGGAGGATTCTGATTAGAAACAATTTATTGAAATGTGGGTTCTCTGAAGGATCGAATTTTGACTTGTGCTCGTTATGTTTGGTGGCTAACGAAACTCCGGCCCATCTTTTGTTACTCTCCTTGTACGGAATGCTATTTGTGAGTGGTTTGGTACTTGGTAGTGGTCTCCTATATTATTATTCTATCAAAGATCATTTTTTGGAATTTTGTGATCATAGTGATAGTGCCTTGAAAAGAAGGAATAGGAGTTTTGTTTGGCAGTGTACGATTTAAAATTTATGAAAGTTTAGAAACGAAATCATTTTTAAAGATAGTCAATACACGTTGGATAAGCTAATCAACGGCATCAAGTTTAGCTTTTGGAGGTGGATCTAGGCTCATTATCCATTATCATTTTATGTGTCCTTCAACATTTGGGATAATCAATCATTAATATGTATACCCAAAAAGCTGTAGAGTTTGGTCTTGAAATTCTTGTAGCTCGTATGGGTTGAGTATCTCTTGCACTAGTTAATGAATTTCATCTTTATCGTTAAAAATGAAAAAAAAAATATTTCATTACATCTGTCTAATTTTAAAACATGACATTAATGATGATTTTCAAACAAAAAGTAACAGAAATATTCAGACATACAAAGGATAGACTTTGGCGCAAGCTACAGAATTGGAGGACAAAAAAGCTCTCGAAAGCAGGTAAGGAAGTCCTATTGAAATCTGCAGCCCAAGCTATTCCGGCTTATAGCATGAGCACTTTTCTTCTACCGCCATTGTTATTGGATGATCTTGAGAAGATGATGAATTCGTTCTGGTGGGGTCATGGGTCTGATCCGAAAAAAGGGATTAAGTGGGAAGCTTGGGAGTCGCTTTGTAAGCATAAATCAGTAGGAGGTATGAGCTTCCATAACCTCTATGTGTTTAACGTTGCCATGTTGGGTAAACTGGGAACCCGGATTCCTTAGTGGGAAGTATTTTAAAGGCGAAATACTATCCATCAACTGATTTCTAAA
This sequence comes from Stenogyne calaminthoides, assembly GCA_037126765.1. Taxonomy (NCBI): domain Eukaryota; kingdom Viridiplantae; phylum Streptophyta; class Magnoliopsida; order Lamiales; family Lamiaceae; genus Stenogyne; species Stenogyne calaminthoides. The sequence goes on from JBBCBC010000024.1 coordinate 30,558,926, forward strand.
TGCCCAGCTGGGCTACAATCCCAGCTATACGTGGAGTAGTATACATGAGGCTAGGGACTTGGTGCGTCGTGGTAAGAGGTGGAAGGTTGGGGATGGAGTTAATGTTCGTATTTGGGGAACCTCATGGGTGGATAGCGATTCATCTTTTTATATTTCTACGGCTCCACTTCCTACGTTTGAAGATATGATTGTTAACGACTTGTTCATTCCCGGCACGAGGGTTTGGGATCGTGAGCTCATTGATGAGGCGTTTAGCCCGGGTAATAGGGATGTTATTTTGAAAACCACTCCGGCTCCCATGGGTTGTAATGATAAACGTATTTGGCATTTTTCTAAGGATGGGAAGTACTCGGTCAAAACAGCCTATAACTTGGCCATGCGTCTTGTACACGACGACCATCCACGGGCTGCCTCTCCATGGCAGAAACTCTGGAAATGCCAGACTCCCCCCAAGGTGAAATCGTGCTTTTGGAGAATATGCAAGGGCTGGATCCCGGTGACAACTAAATTGATTCGTCGAGGGGTTAATATCTTTGCGTTATGCCCCACCTGTGAAACTCAAACCGAGACAGTATGGCATGCTTTTGTGGATTGCCCGTTCGCCAGGGAGTGGTTGGTAGAGTGTGGGTGTGGGATGATATTGAGCAGTTAATACACGAGGTAGACAAAAATAGTGAGTTGTTCCTCAAGTTACTTCAGCTGCATGGCGGAGATACACTAGCGATTATTATGACAATGGCGTGGCATATATGGAAATCCCGTAATGCTGTGGTTTGGGAGAATACGTGAATCAGTACTTCGTGGTGTGTTCACTTGGCGAAGACATCCCTTGAGGAATGGAAGAAGGTGCGTGTTCGGCCGCCTTGCGAGAAAGGTGAAAATCCGTGCACAAAATGGCATGTACCGCCTACCGCTGTCATGAAATTGAACGTCGATGGGGGGTTCTTTGACGATGAATTGATTACAGGAATTGGCATGGTCTTATGGGATGAGGAGGGGGAGTTCGTCGCTGGGCGCACCTTATTACATATGGGTCTGATGAAGGTCGACGAAGGTGAGGCGCAGGGAGCTTTTGAGGCGATCACCTGGGCAACAAATTTGGGTTTTTCTCATGTGGAAATCGAGTTAGATGCCAAAAGAGTTGTGGACGCGTACAAGAACCCCGAAGTCAATGATACAACTTTCGGGGATTATGTTGGTAGAGGGAAGGAGATTCTACGTTCGAAGCCGAATTTCAAAATTTCATGGGTTAGTCGAAATGCCAATATTATGACACATTCTTTTGCTAGGAATTCTCGTCTTTTCGAGAGTTCTCATTGTTGGGTTGAGCCTCCTGCCTTTGTGGATGGCCTACTCGATAGGTGCTATGACTGCACCTAATTGTCCTTTGTTTAAAAAAAAACAAAAAGTAACAGAATAATTATTTAAAAAGTTTTCATCCAAAAAGAAATGTATTTTGAACATAAAAATAGAGGCCTTTGAAGCTTGGTAGCTCTATTTTCGTATGTACTTTTTCACTTGGGCCAAATTTTCTCGTCGGACTTGGGCTTTTAAGTCCTAATTGGGCTTTCATACCTACCTGTGGGCTTAATTAATCAAGCCCCATCCTTATGATGCCCATACTGGATATATTTTACAAGCCATGGTATGATTTTGGGCATTGGTCTTTTTTTTTTTCAAGCATTGGAATCGGGTAAACTTTGGTTCACATTAATTTTTTTTCTCGAACGTTACCGTTAAGTAAAATAAGGTTTAAATTATAGGAGACAAAAACTTGGGTAGACCTAGTTTATACCATGAACCCGAATCAAACTTGACCCATGCACACAAAATGGGTCAGATATAAATAATCCAAGCCCATTTAGTCTTTTTTTTCTGCGTTCATTCCGTTTCTCCTCTCTCTGCGACTCTTCACTCGGAACTGTTCTCGACTCTTCATGCGACGGCGATGGAAATGACGACTCCTCTGCGACGACGACGACGTGATGGAAATAAGCTTGGTTGTTTTTGTGACGCGAAAGTTTTATTTTCTTGAGATTTTGCAGTTTTTGTTAATTACTTGCGATTTTGTGGTTTTGTTCTTGTGACGTGAAGGCTCCCTAACAATAGCCTAGTTAAAAATTCATTCTCTAGCATCAAGTTGTCATAACAGTCACATTATGCTAATTAGTTGGTATCATATAACATATATACGGTGAGAGTTTTACATAGCAACAGTGAGAGTTTTTGTGAACAAAAGTGAGAGTTTTACTTAGTTACAGTGAGAGTTTTACTTAATAATAGTGAGAGTTTTAAATAGCAACAGTGAGAGTTTTACTTAGTAACAGTGAGAGTTTTACTTAATAACAGTGAGAGATTTACATAGCAACAGTTTGTGAACAAAAGTGAGAGTTTTACTTAGTAGCAGTGAGAGTTTTACATAGCAACAGTGATATTTTTGTGAATAAAAGTGAGAGTTTTACTTAGTAAAAGTGAGAGTTTTACTTAATAACAGTGAGAGTTTTTTAAAAGTGAGAGTTTTACTTAGTAACAGTGAGAGTTTTTCTGAATAAAAATGAGAGTTTTTTTGAAGAACAGTTATACTTTTTATGTGTAGTTGTATAATTTGAAGTAAAACATGACAATAAAAATTTCACAACAACCAGGGCGTATAAATTCGCGAGAGAGATGAGATGACTGAGCGTGCGAATGGCGGTGTGAGAGGTACGATCGAGCGACGAAAGACGGCGAAAAACATGAAAGAAAGATGGCGAAAGACGAAACATGTGAAGAAAGCCTGCAAAACACGGTAAAATTCGGGTCAACCCAATTCTTTGATATGGGTCATATTGAATTAGGGTTAACACCATGAACCTGGTTCACAGGAGTGTCACTCATTATAGGATGAGGTTACGTCTTATATATTAAATGAGTAGGTCTAGTATGAAAATTTTCATGTATGAAAATTTATAAAATTACCTTAAAAAAACCATCTACACCCTAAACACTAAATTATGACCTATTCGGGCCGGGTGAACCATGAACCACTTTGGCTGAGTGAACCATGAACCACTCAATTTTATATTACCTTCACCAATTATAGAATTTGATTGTAAATTAAAGTTTTTTCATGTATGAAAATTTTCATACTAGATTCTATCATATTATATTGTTTCACACTAGACTTCCTATTATTTGTTCCTAAAAAGTGAATGTTTCAAAATTCAAATTTAATGTTATTCAAGTCTAATCAATACAAGTAGTATACCCTAAACAATTTGAATAATTAAATAGAATAGATAATTGATTATATATAAAAAGATTAAAGAAATTTGTACAGTGTTTTATTTTCTTTAGGCAGATGGACAATCAAACTACTTGAATTTGAATAAATATTAAAATATAGGAAAATTTGTTTTTTTTTCCCGTAATTTTGCGTCCTACTAACTTACACGTTTTGATTTTGATCCTGTAATTTTATAAAATTTAATTTTTTTTTCGTCTTGTCACCTGCTAATTATCTGGAGTGGCATATTAGCAGGGTTTTGTTCTGTCACCTGTTAATCTGCTAGTTATCTGCAATAGCAGACTAGCAGGTGACAGGACTAAAAAATCAAAATTTTCGAAGTTATAGGACTAAAATCAAACTTTAAACTATTATGAATTTTGATCTTGAGTTTGTAACTTTACAAAATTCGACATTTTAGTCATGTCACCTATTACTGCAGGTAACTAACTTGTGACGGGATGAAAAGTCGAATATTGTAAAATTAAAGAACCAAGATCAAAAAGTGCAAATTAATAGAATTACGATCAAAATGAGTCAAAGTTACGGGATAAAAAAAAATCAATATTCCCTAAAATATAATGCGAAATAAAATAGAAGAATATTTTATTCTTTAGATTATTATATCTTGGCTGCACCACGATTTGCTTTTTTATACTTGCCAAATTGTGGCCACCAAATGATTAATTGTGATAAGAATAAACTTCAAATGCACACTAGTTTATGTTATCCTTAACTAAAAGTTGAACTAAACTATTAACCATCTAATTAAGTAATTAATTAATGTGTAATGATAATATGATGATTGTGCTTTAGTCATGGCTTATTATGAAAGGGCTGCCAGCGTGGGATGACATTCAGAACATGCACCAACCACTGGACAGTATATGCTTAATGCTGTCACCACCAACCGCCCTTGTAATTTTTTAACTTTACCATTTTAATTGATATAAATTAGACTTATAATTACGAGTAAGTCGCGGCTCTACAGTTACCTGCATCGTGTACTTAATGCAGAAGATCCGTCCTTCAGATCTATTTTTTTAGTATTATTAATGTATAAATAAAATAATATTATTTAAAAAATACTTAATTATTTAAATAATAATACTCTACATGCCTATTGACAGTCAAATATTTTACGATTCTGATGTGGCTTGTTGAATTTGACCACCAAACAAATAATTAATCGAACAAGAATATTGCGGGAAGAACCGTAGTTCTTCCCTGAAATATGGTTGTTGGTATATAAGAGGAATGAGGGAAACATTCCAGAGTTTCTTCTACAATGAAAGGTGAGGTCCTTTATATAAAGAGGACCAGCACGACAAATCATAAGCATGACAAATCATGTGCATAAAGCATGACAAAACATATGCGTAAGCGCGACAAATCATATTCTGTGTGACTCTTGACCTCCTGTCGGGTCGGGTCAATTCAGGTCTTTGTGGGCCCTACTGACGGGTGATAATTTGTCCTGCTGACGTGTGATAATTGTAGGCCCTGCTGACGGGTTGATGACGTGTGATAAATCTGGTGACAACAATAGTCCCCCAAGATCGGGCTGTGACGTTGTTCATAGTTCGATCTTGAATCATGTCTTGACCAGATTTTATCTTTTGTTGCATCTGCAGCCACACTGTTTGCCTCCGAGCCTGCTCGGATATCGTATGAGATCTTGATCGTTCAGAATGAGCCCCTGCATAGTGGATCTTACCTTTTCTCATCGTCGATCTTGTTTGTGCTTTCGTGCCGGGGGCGAGCCCGTCGTCTGAGTCTTTTACGTACTTTCGTGCCGGGGTGCCCCATCGTCTGTCTTTTTTATCTTTCTTTCGTGCCGGGGAGCCCATCGTGCAGTCTTTTCTATCTTTCATGCGCCGGGGACCCGTCGTCTGAGGAGTCTTTTACGTGCTTCGTGCCGGGGAGCCCTCTTTGTCGAGTCTTTTACGTGCTTTCGTGCTTTGGCCGAACCTCTTTATGCCCGGTCTTTTACGTGCTTTCGTCTTGAGGGGCCCATTATCCGAGCCTTTTACGTGCTTTCGTGCCGAAGCGAGCCTCGTTAGCCCAAAGTCTTTTTCGTCTTTGTAATTGCTTGAGCGAGCCCGTTATCTGAGTCTTTTACGTGCTTGTGCCGAGGAACCCGTATGCGCGAGTCTTTTTGTGCTTTCGTGCCGAGGGAGCCTCTTTTATGCGAGTTTTTACGTGCTTTCGTGCCGAGGGAGCAGGTCGTGCCGAGTCTTTCTATCTTTCGTGCCGAGGCAAAGGTTATGCGAGTCTTTTACGTACTTTCGACTTAGGGGCCTCTTTGTCTGAGTCTTTTACGTACTTTCGTACTTCCAAGCGAAACCCGTTATGCGAGTCTTTTACGTGCTTTCGCGCCGGGGAGCCCGTCGTGCGAGTCTTTTACGTGCTCGTGCTTCCAAGGGGGCCTCTTTGTCTGCGAGTCTTTTGTGCTTTCGTGCCGGAGGAGCCCGTCGTCTGCGAGTCTTTTATTGCTTTCGTGCCGAGGTGAAACCCGTTAATGCGAATCTTTTCTGTGCTTTCGTGCCGAGGGAGCCTCTTTATACGAGTATTTTATGTGCTCGTACTTCGAAGCAAGCCCGTTGTACGAGTCTTTTCCGTGCTCGTCGTCGACCATTTATGGCCGAGCTGTGTGCGACTTTCTTTCCTCTCTTTAGATACTTTATGGAGCTAGGAGAGTTTGCGCTCATCGTCTACCACTTACGGCCGAGCAGTTTGCGACTTTCCCCTATCCAGATCGTCTTACTAGCTGTGCGATCTATAGGAGTAAGTTTTGCGCTCGTCGTCGACCACTTTCGGTCGAGCAGTTTGCGATTTTTACCGCGTATAAATGGTTTGACTGACTGTGCGGTATTAAAAGAGGGCCAAAGTCGATGAAGACAAGCAGGTTGATGCCATAATGGCGGATAAACGCCGTAAGGACGGTTGTTCTCGTCGTCGGGATGGCAATGAATACTTAGCTCGGCGGAATATGCATCGCCGAAATGGAAGGTCAGCGCCTAAAAGGTGGGCAGATCAACGCCATAAAGGTGGATGATCTCGTCGCCAAGATGGTGAGGAGAATACTTCACTAAAACGGCGGACTAGACATCGCCGAGGTAGTGGAAAGCCGACGCCGAGAAGGCGGGCTGGTCATTGCCGTAAAGGCCGACGATCTCATCACTGAGAAGGCGGAGAATACTTCGCTAAAATGGTGGACTGGACATTGCCGAGGTAGCAGAAAGCCGACGCCGAGAAGGCGGGCTGGTCGTTGCCGTAAAGGCCGACGATCTCATCGCCAAGAAGGCGAAGAATACTTCGCTAAAACGGCAGACTGGACATCGCCGAGGTAGCGGAAAGCCGATGCCGAGAAGGCGGGTTGGTCATCGCCGTAAAGGCCGACGATTTCATCGCCGAGAAGGTGGAGAATACGTTGCTAAAATGGCGGACTGGACATCGCCGAGGTAGCGGAAAGCCGACGCCGAGAAAGCAGGCTGGTCGTCACCGTAAAGGCCAACAATCTCATTCGCCGAGAAGACGGAGAATACTTCGCTAAAACAGTGGACTGGACATCGCCGAGGTAGCGGAAAGCCAACGCTGAGAAGGCGGGCTGGTCGCCTTCGTAAAGGCCGACGATCTCATTCGCCAAGAAGACGAAGAATACTTCGCTAAAACGGCAGACTGGACATCGCCGAGGTAGCGGAAAGTCGATGCCGAGAAGGCGGGTTGGTCATCGCCAGAATCGGGCCGAGAAGGTGGAGAATACGGCCATAAAACGGGCGGATCGACATCGCTGAGGTAGCGAAAGCCAACGCCGAAAGGGTAAGCCGGTCATCACCGTAGGCCGACGATCTTTATCGGGCCGGTAGCGCGGAGAATACTTAAAACGGGTGGATCGACATCGCCGGCGTAGCCGAAAGCCAACGCTGGTGGGCGCGGTTGTCGCCGTAAAGGCCGACGATTCATTCGGGCGGTAGAAGGGAGAATACTTTTGCTAAATGGCTAATCGACATCGCCGAGGTAAGGGAACGCCGACGCCGGTATAAGGGTCAAGTCATCGCCGAAAGGCTAACGATCTTCATTCGCCGAGAAGGCAGAGAATACTTCGCTAAAATGGTGGATCGATATCACCAAGGTAGCGAAAGTCGACGCCGGTAAAGGCGGGCTGTCGCCGCCAAAGGCCGACGATCTCATCGCCGGAAGGCGAGAATACTTTCGCTAAAATGGCGGATCGACATCGCCGAGGTAGCGGAAAGCCGACGGAGGAAGATGGGCTGGTCGTCGCTTCTAAAGGCCGACGATCTCATCGCCGAGAAGGTGGAGAATACTTCGCTAAAATGGCGAACTGGACATCGCCGAGGTAGCGGAAAGCCTACGCCGAGAAGGCGGGATGGTCATCGCCATAAAGGCCGATGATCTCATCGTCGAGCAGGCGAAGAATACTTCGCTAAAATGGCGGATTGGACATCGCCAAGGTAGCGGAAAGGCGACGCCGAGAAGGCAGGCTGGTCGTCGCCATAAAGGCCGACGATCTCATTCGCCGAGAAAGCGCGAGAATACTTTTGCTAAAACGCGGATCGACATTGTCGAGGTAGCGGAAAGCCGACGCCGGAAGGCAAGCCGGTCATTGTCATTGTCGAAGGCCGGCGATGTCATCACCGAAGCGCAGAGAATACTTTCGCTAAAACAATGATCGACATCGCCGAGGTAGTGAAAAGCCCGAAGGCGGGCCGGGTCATCGCCATAAAGGCCGGCGATCTCATCACGAAAGCGCGAAGAATACTTCGCTAAAATGGCGGATTGGACATCGCCAAGGTAGCGGAAAGGCGACGCCGAGAAGGCAGGCTGGTCGTCGCCATAAAGGCCGACGATCTCATTCGCCGAGAAGGCGGAGAATACTTTGCTAAAACGGTGGACTGGACATTGTCGAGGTAGCGGAAAGCCGACGCCGAGAAGGCAGGCTGGTCATTGTCGTAAAGGCCGATGATGTCATCACCGAGAAGGCAGAGAATACTTCGCTAAAACAGCGGACTGGACATCGCCGAGGTAGTGAAAAGCCGATGCCGAGAAGGCGGGCTGGTCATCGCCATAAAGGCCTACGATCTCATCGCCGAGAAGGCAGAGAATACTTCCCTAAAATGACGGACTGGACATCGCCGAGGTAGCCTTTATGCCGCAGATAAATACCGCCGGCCGCCGCCGTAGGCCGGCGATCTCTATTTTCCGAGAAGGTGGAGAATACTTTGCTAAAATGGCGGACTGGACATCGCCGAGGTAGCGGAATGCCGACGCGGAGAAGGCGGGCTGGTCGTCGCCGTAAAGGCCGACGATCTCATTGTCGAGAAGGCGGAGAATACTTCGCTAAAATGGCGGACTGGATATTGCCGAGGTAGCGGAAAGTCGATGCCGAGAAGGCGGGCTGGTCGTCGCCTTAAAGGCCGACGATCTCATCGCCGAGAAGGCGGAGAATACTTTGCTAAAACGGCAGACTGGACATCGCCGAGGAAGTAAAAGCCGACGCCGGAATAGCGGGCTAGTCGTCACCGTAAAGGCCGACGATCTCATTTCCGCCGAGAAGCGGAGAATACTTTTGCTAAATGGCGACCAAACATCGCCGAGGTAGCGGAAAGTCGACGCCGAGAAGGTAGGTCGGTCGTCGCCAGAAAGGCCGACGATTATCCATCACCGAGAAGCGAGAATACTTTTCGCTAAAACGGCAGATCGACATCGCCGAGGTAATGGAAAGTCGACGCCGGTAAGGGGGTCGGTCAAGGCCGTAAAGGCCGATTTATCTCATTGTCGAGAAGACGAGAATACTTCGCTAAAATGGCGATCGATATCGCCGAGGTAGCGGAAAGCCGATGCCGAGAAGCGCTGGCCGGTCGTCGCTTTAAAGCGTCGACGATCTCATCGCCGGCGCGAGAATATTTCGCTAAAACGGCGGATCGACATCGCCCTTTAGGTAGCGAAAGCCGACGCCGGTAAGGGTCAAGGTCGTCGCCAGAAAAGGCCGATTATCTCATTGCCGAGAAGCGCGAGAATACTTTCGCTAAAAATGGGCGGACCGATATCGTCGAGGTAATGGAAAGCCGATGCCGGTATACGGGGCGGTCGTCGCCTTTAAAGGCCGCATTTATCTCATCCCTCGGTAGAAGGGAGAATATTTCGGCTAAAACTCGGGATCGACATCGCCAAGGTAGCGGAAAGTCGACACCGAGAAGGCTGGTTAGTCGTCGCCAGAAGGCCGACGATCTCATTCGGGCCGAGAAGCCGCCGAATACTTTTGCTAAATGGCGGACTGGACATCGCCGAGGTAGCGGAAAGCCGACGCCGAGAAGGCAGTTGGTCGTCCGCCAGAAAGGCCGACGATCTCATCGCCGAAGGCGGAGAATATTTCGCTAAAACGGCAGACCGACATCGCTGAGGTAGCGGAAAGTTCGACGCCGGTATGCTGGCATCGCCAGAAGGCCGACGATCTCATTGCCGGTGAATTCGAGAATATTTAGCTAAAACGGGCGAATCGACATCACCGAGGTAGTGGAAAGCCGACGCCGGTAGGCTGGCCGGTCGCCGCCATAAAGGCCGACGATCTCATTCGCCGAGAAGCGCAGAGAATACTTTCGGCTAAAATCGGGCAGATCGACATCGCCGAGGTAGCGTAAAGTCGATGTCGGTAAGGCGGCTGGTCATCGCCAGAAGGTCGACGATCTCATCGGCCGAGAAGGCGGAGAATATTTCGCTAAAACGGGCGGATCGACATCGCCGAGGTAACGGAAAAGCCGACGCCGGTAAGGCGGGCTGGTCATCGCCGTAAAGGCCGACGATCTCATCGCCAAGAATTTGGAGAATACTTTGCTAAAACGGTGAACTGGACATCGCCAAGGTAGCGGAAAGCCGACGCCGAGAAGGCGGGCTGGTCGTCGCCATAAAGGCCGACGATCTCATTTGCCGAGAAGGAGAATAATTTCGCTAAAACGGCAGACCGACATCGCCGAGGGTAGCGAAAAGCCGACGCCGAGAAGGGCTGGTCGCCGCCAGAAGGCCGATTTATCTCATCACCGAGAAAGCGGAGAATACTTCGCTAAAACAAAGGATTGACATCACCGGTAGCGTAAAGGACGACGGCGGTATGGGCTGGTCGTCGCCAGATAAAAATGGATCTTATCGCCGAGAAGGCCGCCGGAGAATACTTCGCTAAAATAGTGGATCGACATTGCCGAGGTAGCGAAAAGCCGACGCCGGCCGCTACTGGTCATCGCCATAAAGGCCGACGATCTCATTTGCCGAGAAGCGCGGAGAATATTTTCGCTAAAATCGCCGGATCGACATCGCCGAGGTAGCGGAAAGCCGAGGTCGGTAAGCGAGGGCTGGTCATCGCCAGAAGGCCGACGATCTCATCGCCGGTAAGGAGAATACTTTCGCTAAAATGGCGATCGACATCGCCGAGGTAAATGGAAAGCCGACGCCGAAAGCGTGGCTGTCGCCGCCAGAAGGCCGACGATCTCATCGCCGAGAAGGCGGAGAATACTTCGCTAAAACGGCGGACTGGATATTGCCGAGGTAGCGGAAAGCCGACGCCGAGAAGGCGGGCTGGTCGTCGTCTTAAAGGCCGACGATCTCATCGCCGAGAAGGTGGAGAATACTTTGCTAAAACGGGATCGACATCACCGAGGTACGAAAGTTCGATGCCGAAGACGGGCCGGTCGCCGCCAGATAAAGTTAACGATCTCATCGCCGGTAAGGCGGAGAATACTTCGCTAAAATGGAGGACCGGACATCACCGAGGTAATGGAAAAGCCAACGCCGGAAGGCTGGCCGGTCGTCGCCGTAAAGCGTCGGCTAATCTCATCGCCGGTAGCGGTGTTGTGAAGTCTCCGGTTTGTCATATAGGTGGTTACCGCCTAGCAGGTGGCTTATCTTCGTGTTGAGCGAGTCATGCTCGCCTTCTTCATTTGTGTGGATGTTCGCCTCTTGATGGTCGACTATGTACCGGTCCATGGCTCTAGGTCTATCACTTCTTGGTGCTACCGCCTTTGCTTTCCTTCTTAAGTAGCACAATCACATGGTTCCCCGAGCACACTATTGAATTCTCGTGTGTTCATCCGATGGCAGGCGCGTGCTACTTTGAGGTGACGAAAGCACGTAGGTTACTCCGTGGTTGCCCCATGCTCGCCTTTTGCTGGTGAGCCCTTTTTTTGATCTCGCCATATCAAGGTTGTGCTCGACACCACCCTGCCGGAGACTTCATATAAATAGCCCAAGTGGCTTTTTTGTAATTTGGCCGGTAGTGCCGTTTTCTTCTGAATGAAATCGAACATGATATATGCCTATGTTTCAACCTGACTTCTTTAGTTTTTCAATCGTCTTATTTAGTTGCGATTGGATTGGTTGTCTTATTTTGCTGCAACCAGATGAGTTAACTTATGTGCAACCCCCCTTTTTCTTTCGTGATCATCTTATGTTTGCTGTGATCACTATTCTGCTCGGGCCGTCTTATATAGCCACGACCCCGTACCCATTGCTCGCTTTGTTGCAGGCATCTGTAAGTACAATTTGTTTCGTCAGGTGAACATAAACCTCTGCTCGTTCGTCTTTGTTCGGGTCGTCCGGCTTAGGTGCGACCATTCATAGGCACGGCCAAAATAAATGAAAATAAACGAATTAATGAAAAGTCACGAGGACATAAGCATAATAAACCTGGTAGGTTGGGTAAAAGGACCACCCGTAGATTCTTTGAGTCGATCTCGAGAGTCCGAGTGCTCGTCTAATTTTCTTTTACCACTGCTGTCCACCTTTTTTTTTTTTTTTTTTCAGGGCCAATCTGGGCCTGAGTAATTTAAATGAAGAGCCGCCCAACCTTTTTTTTTCTTTCGCCCAAAAAGAATCGGGCTCAATAATGCAAGGGAAACCGGCCCAACACTTAAAACCTGCTATTTGTTGTAAAAGCCCAACAGGAAATATTCGTGGCCCACTTCATACAAATTGGTAAAAATATTGCTTAGTAAATGCGTAAAGGCCCAAACTTTTATTCTGGCCCAACTAATAGATATCAGATCGAGCCCAAACCCCATGTCCCATCTCATGAAAATAGGCCCAGCCCCACACTTAAGAAACCACACCCAAATTACAGGATTAGATCAAACATGTGACTCGTGCAATGCAGCAGACGGATTCACCTCCCATCGCCACGAAGCCTTCCACGTGGCGCCATGAAATCCAGTTTCATGTGGAATGGCGGTGCGATTTCGGCGAAAATTGGAGATTGGCGATAAGTTCGAAAAAACCGGTGGTGGAGTTTTGGGGATTCGATGGCATAGATCGAGGCGGTTAACTATGAGCAACACCCCAAGATCGACTCAGATTATGAGTCCCGGATGGATGCAAAATGAGCGATTAATGATTCTAGAGAAGGCGCTGGAAAGGCAAAATGGAGGAACGGCGGAATCATTCCAGTTTTTTTTACAATGAAATGAGGGTTAACTTTATAAAAGAGAACCAAAGACGACAAATCATAAAGATGACAAATCACGCCAAGATAAAACATGACAAAACATATGCGTAAAGACGACAAATCATATTCTCATGTGACTTTTGACCTCCCCGTCGGCCTGGTCAATTCAGTCTTTGTGGGCCCTTTTTGGGTGATAATTCGGCCCCGCGACGCGCTGATAATTCAGGGCCCTGGCGACGGATTCTTCGACGCAATGATAAATCCCAGAACAACAATGCCTAACAGTAAAAGTACATATACCTTGTAAAAAAAAAACAATGAAAAGTAAATATATACAAATAATAACATTTAAAAAAATTCACATAAATTTGTGTTCGCGGATTTTTTTTTTTTTACTATAACTAAAATTTGGAATTATGGTGAGTCAATTTTTTACTCTCTTTTGGGTTTGGGGCTTTTTAATACAGCCGAAAAATTAATCCATTTTAAAATCTTCATCCACACCGAGTAAGAAATATGACATTCAAAGAACAAGTGTTGTATGGACTCCTCACAGCTACAGGAAAAAATACATTTCAAATCATCATTTTGTGAAAGAATATTCATGTTCGTCGGATTTAACCTTGTCCGAAAATGATCCCTGAGCAATCTCCAAGCGTGGACAACAACTTTTAATAAAACAAGTTTGTTCCAAATCAGCCCCAAAACCTTCCTTTTTGTGTCTCCGATTGACCTCGACAATCTAACCCCAAATCAGTTAACCTATATTCTAAGTGACCCTGCGTGATTTTTTTAATTTTCATATCTTTTCGGAGTTAATTTTACACCTTTAACTTTACTATAAAATTAGAGAATACATTTTGCAAACTGTCAGCTAGTCTTGAACTTTTAAATTTTTACCTAACAGGGGATCAAATATTACATTAGAAGCTTTTTCTTTAAATGGAGAGGCAATTTAAATACTTCCATAAAGATGCATGTTACTCCAATAGTGAGTCCCCTACAAAAAAAGAACAACTTCATAAGTAGTAATTGATGTTGATTTATATGGTGTGTAATGAATTGGACCCCACAAGAATCCTCAAAATTCATCCAACCTGCCTAATCCATACAAAAAAGCACAAAATCAAACATGAAAAGGAATAGTGGTCCGATTCACCGCCCTTCACTATTCTCTGTCTCACTTGAAAACCAACTCTTTGATTAAATGCAACAACGCTGCACGTGCATTTTATGTTCAAATGGAGTATTGATTTTGCTATTGCTAAATTCCATCACATGTAAATCATAAATACATCAGTGTTTTCAAACCTTATAACTCACAGAAATGCCTAACTGTTGAATTTAAGATTTACAGAACTTTTTTTCTCTACTCTTATACATTAATTAATAACATGCATCACATTTTAGATTGCAATAATACTATATGTATGCGGTCGTCGATATGGAACTATGCTAGGGTTGGAAGAAAATGGCTAAGTCTTGTATGCATCCAGGTGCACCGTACATTTATATTGTATTTTACACTCATACAACTTGTAATACTGAAAAATGCAATTTGTTTACACTGAATCGTGTAACTATTTATATGAAAAAATAGTTGAACGTTCAGTATAAACAAGTTGCATCTTTTAATTTAACAAATTGCATAATGCACTATGAATGCACAGTGTATCTGGATCCAAATGAGATGAGAATCACTCTCAAAAGAGTCATTGGGCACCCCTCAAATATAAGAAAAGAATTGTGGAAATAATAGTAACCCGAGGAAAAACTACAAATGGTCATGTAACTTTATCAGTGTCATTTGGTCGTATAAATTTTTATTTTATCAATTTTTGTATCAATTTTAGTCGTTTTCGACGGAAATTTTTGAATTTTGGTCGAAGAATGGGCGAAAATATGTTGTAACATACAAAATGATATGCATTTCTGTTGGGGAATAAGTTGCACAGATCTATTCGGGATGAATATTTAAATACAAATTTAATTCTCATAATTATTACTAGCATGAATTAATCGTATATTAATTCAAATAATAATCCAACAATAAATCATGCATATAATTAAGTCAAGTAAATCCTACGCATGCGGAATTCTACGAGTTTACGTGAACGTACCTCTTGGGACGGCAATGACTTTGTTTATTAGACACACCAAAAGAACTTCCCAAGTATTCCCTTAATCCTTGCTCGACTATCCGGTGGTAGGACGCTTGCGAACAATTAACTAAAGGAAAATAAATTATGTTGCACCACCTTTGTGGATTTACTAATTTTTCCAGCACATGGAATTGTACTTGAGAATGAAAGAGTCATCCCCTATTTATAGAGCATAGGTGGTCGAAAATTTTGGGCAAAAAATAATGTGAAAAAATCTTTTCTTGATCTCCAAGAAATCTTGAATATATCTCCTATATTCTTTTTTCCATAATTATAATATTCCACAAAATCCCACCTACTCTTTGTTATGGGATATTTTCGAAATTATAGGCAAGAATCCAAGATTTGGATCTTCTTGAATTTATGAGATATTCTTGTATTTCAAGAAATACATATCTTCCATAATATCTTTTCAAGAAAATCAAGAAAATCTTTTTTGCCCTTTATATTTCAAAATTTTCTTCATGAATAACCAAGTGGGAGATTTTTTGAATTTAATGAGATAATCTTGTATTCCAAGAATATATATCTTCATTCCATAACAAAATTCAAATAAAATCTTTCTCCCATTTTTATCCATAAATTTCGAAAATAATGGAAAAAATAAGCAACAATATTTATTTTATTTTAAACACATTTTTCAGTTATTGGACTATATGTAGGGCTACTTAGGGGGCCTTTAGGAGAATTAAGATTGGATCTTCCAATGGATCTTGAATTATCAATATTGAGCCACAATATTATTCAAGCCCATAAATATTAATTAATCTCACTACATAATTAATATTGCACTATCCATCTTAACTCATATTACAGTCAATATGGCTCCCGGTTATTATTTCACGTGTTTAAGATTATCTAGCCCATTAATTAATTCAAGCCACTGAAATAGCTTTCCGTTAATTAATATCTTTTGTCCTTGGTCAAGGAACGGTTCAACATTATTATCCATACCGGAAACTAGTTCCACTTGCAAGATTTGGTATGATAAAAAGCTTATGAACCTCCCAAGGGGCAAATCGAACAAAGCGTATTTCTGCACACGATTCTCCGTATTAAATCTTAGCAATCACATGTGACCAATAATATTGCCCAAGATAAAAAGTATTGAATCTCGTTGATTCTCTACCCATGATAAGTCAAAGCAATAGTTACCAATCACACGTGATCCTATTTAAGGAACGAAGATTAAGAAATAACGAACCAATCGAGGTCTAATTCTTCCTTGTTCGGTTCAAAGAATTTGTCCTCCTCAGAGGTCCTATTCAAAGTCATTAGTCATGCACTAGTGTAATCTCTTGGTCAAGACAAGCCAATCTGAGCCTTACACTTCAACCTTTCAATATGGATTGTTCATTTCCATCTAGGTCGTGAATGGTGTACTTTTAGTTACAAGGGACTGTTAATTTAATCTTCTGTGATCTGGTATCACTAAATTAACTACAATGTAACACGTACTATTTATTGAACAGTTATGCAGTAAATATATGTAACATTCAATGATATTTAAAGCATCAGTGATAAACAATTTATTTCAGTAAATAAGTCCGAAATTCAGTTTTGATTATACAAAGTAAAATCATACTTTCTAGTATAATCCCAACAATTTTTTTTTTTAAATGATGTGATTTACGGGTTCAACGTAAATCACAGTAAATTAGCCACGAGAATGAATGAAATTCTTGATTTACAAGCCGCGATTCACTGGGGAGATGTAATCAAAACATGAAATTGATTGAAGGTTTTCCTTGTTCAATGAGAGACAGTCCAAATGAAAGCGGTGACGACTATCGATGTGACCAGAATAAAAAGTTAGATCAATTTTTCAGCGAAAATAACTAAAATTAAAATTACCAAATTTGATAAAGTAAAAACTTACATAACCATTTATGAACATGAACAAAGTTAATTATGAGACTATTTTTTATTTTAATCTCTACTATTTTTCATGGATGTAAAAATCGGCATAGATGCCGCCTAGGCGCTAGGCAGCCTCCGACCGATCCAATTTTGCCAAAATCGACGAGAAAAAATATTTTCGCTGTCAGGCGGCGCCTAGGCAAACATTGACGGATTTAGGCGGATTTATGTTAATTTATTTTGTAATTTTTTTTTAAAAAAGTTGGACCGCTTAGGCGATGATTAGGCGATCTTAGGCGCTAGGTGGTCAGAATCCGCTCAACTAGCGATTTCTGACTCCTGCACCATTGTAATCTTTTATTTAGTTCAAACAAATAAATCAAAGTGCACTGTTGTTGCCTATTCCCGAATTGTCTTTTCTGCTGCCCTTTCCCCTCACTCTTTCCTGAATAATTTTAAATGCGTTGTTATTTTGATTTTGACAAAAACTTGTATGCAATATTGCATATCAACCATATGTGTAATTACAAGTTAATTGAGTTTTTTCTTCTTTCTTTTTTTTCGTGGGTCAATCATTCCAGTCCGGGTCAGACAATTTTCGGACCGGGTCTCACGGGTCAATATTTCAACCCTTCTAATTTCCCCTCTTTCACGAGTTTTAGCAAACTGCCGCCGCTGTCCTCAACTTCAAGTACAGTCTTTCCTCAATCTTGAAATATGTAGCAAGGTCGCGATTCAAGGTAATTAGGGCACGATGTTATTTGCTCTACTTTTCTTAGAGTTTCTTTCTACCATGATCTGTTCTTGTTTTGGTAAGAATGATGGTTTCGTGAATTTACTTTTTTGTTTTTTGTTCGGTTGGTTCTGCTAAATTTTCTAGCTATGATGTATGGATCTTAATTGTGCAATGATTAAGGTCTGTTAGTGCTTATGATTTTTATCCCAAAACCATGTTCTTCAATTGCCCACCAAGTGTTTGTTGATTTGACTATGTGGACTCTGCATCTGATTTTTTGCAATGTTGACATTATGGTGAGAGTTATCCATGATTTGCCTTCAGGTAGAGATTTTGATTGAGTTATTTGTATAATATAAATTCTACATGTAAGAGGATATTAAAAGGATGAAGCAAATGGGGTTTGTTCATGTGGTGACAATTGAAGGCAAGTTTTTGAGGCTGAAAATGTGTTCAACTTGAGAGAAATTAGAGAGAGAAGCAAAACAGAGTTCCTGAATATCAGCTCCTTCTTTATTTGTGTTGGGATATTTTAGTTTTGATGAATTATGCCAAAACATTATCAACTTGTGTTATTGAAGCTAATTTACAGAGAACAAGTTGAGGGGGAACTCACGAAATCAGACGTAGATGATCGAAGATCAGACGAGGCTGCAGACGAGACTGATCGAGATCAGATGAGTTAGATGAGTTCCGAGTTAACTGATGAGCTGTGCAAAATCAGAAGAGAAGAAAAGCTAAGCCAGCTGATCAGAAGATCAGAAGAACAGTCGAGCTGATATGGTGATCAGAAGAGCAGACAAGCTGATCAGAAAGAAATTGACCAGAAGATCAGAAGAGAATGTTGCAGATCAGAAGAGGAGCAGATGAGACTGATCGAGACCAGATATGAAGATGAGCAGATGATCAAGATCAGATGTGCTAAACTGATATGCTAAACCTAATGTACTGACCTGATGCTATCCTGAGATATTGATCTGAAGAAGTGTTGATCAGATCAGGCAAAGAAGAAATCAGATAGCTGATGTCTGAATTCAGAGAACTGAACTCAGTCAACCTGAGTGTCAGTATGCCTGATCAGACAAGGTCCGCTGAATCAAGTATCCTGAGGCTCAGATGAGAAATCTGAGACTCAGATAGAACTGAAGACTCAGTATGTCTCTGAAGACACTGAGACTCAGAGAACCCTGAATGATTCTAAGGCGAGGAATCTGAGGAATATAGCCGTTAGAATCAGCTGACGTGGACCAATGAGATGAAGACAACCAGCCTGAAGAAGCTGTTGTACTTACAAGAATAGTATGGATTTGAATGTGATTCTCTCCAACTGTAACATTCAAATCCACACTATAAATACAAGTTCTTCCTTCATTATTACGTGTGGAAGTGCGAAGAAGATAGCAAACGATGCTACAGAGCTAAGAGAACATATACTCAAGCTTTCCCACCATAGAACACAAGTCTGTAGATATACAAATATATTCAAAGAGTGTTCTAGAACCCAATCTAAGCAACCCACGATGTATCCTAAGCTTAGAGAGATTTTCCCAACCTTAGCATTGAGGCTAAACAAATGTAAGGGAAAATCTCACCATAGTTGGAGACAACACCAAACTCAAACCCCATTCTCGTAAGAGATAACTAGTGGTTAAGTGAGGTAGTTGTTAGGCAATCCCGAGAGAGGGTGATAAGTCCCGTTGGAGTGTGAACTCGTTAAACATCTAGAGGCGAGCCCGAGAGGGTGATAAGTCCAGAGGCGAGCCCGAGAGGGTGATAAGTCCAGTTTGAGTAAGTAAACTACAGAGGTAGTCAGAAAGCTCAAAGTAGAAGAAGTGAGTAAACTATCTTGGATAGTCAGAAAGCTTATAGGCAATCCCGTGGAGGGTGATAAGTCTCGTTTGAAGGAATTTCCCTAGGAACAGGGAGAGTGGATGTAGGAGCTTGAGTCTCTGAACCACTATACATTGTTGTGTTGTTTACTGCTTTACGTTTTTATCTTGTCATATGCATTCGATCATAAGCAAAACACAACACATGAGCTTAAAAGAGAAAAATCTGGAATCACCATTCCTTCACCCCTGTTTTTATATGCATTTCATGATTATTCCACATTTCATGGGTTTTCCACCGGGGCCTAACAATTTGCTAATCCATTTGAAGCTATCATTTTGTTCCCATGTTTTCGCACTCCACATGGCTGCAAACCACAACATCACTTTTAAACCCCATGATATATCTTTGATGAATTATGCTAGTTGTTTGCAATAGTATCTCTTATAAGGCACACAAAATTATATTAAAAAAATAATATAGTGTCTTTGTTCATATAGTAATACACTTTTTTCATGTAGTAACAAATTTTAGTCTTATAGTAACACGTATAAAAATTACATTAAAAAAATAATATCTCTTTTGTTCAAGCAGTAACACACTTTTGTTCACATAGTAACACACTTTTAGTCATGTAGTAACACGCAAAATATTACATTCAAAGAATAGTATCGCGTCTTTTGTTCATGTAGTAACACATTTTTATTCATGTAGTAACACACAAAAAATTACATTCAAAGAATAGTATTGCGTCTTTTGTTCATATAGTAACACACTTTTAGTCATGTAGTAACACACAAAAAATTACATTAAAAGAATAGGATCACACCGTTTTATTCATGTAGTAACACATTTTTTGTTCATATAGTAACACACAAAAGTTATAATAAAAGAAATAATATCGCGAATTTATTTATGTAGTAACACAATTTTGCTCATGTAATAATATATTTTTGTTCATATAGTAACATTAAAAGAATTAAAATAAAGACAAAAAAATAGTATCACACTTTTATTGATGTGGTAACGTAAAAAAATTAAATATAAAAATAACAGTAAAAATATTAAATAAAATATCAGTTTGTAAGAAATACAGTGAAAATGTTAAATAAAAATAGTACAAATATTTTGTTGTCAAATGTATTCTAACTTGAAACCCTCTACCTCAACAAGTATAAGTTAACCATTAGACTACACTATTGAATTAGTAAAAATACTCCACTAAATATATATATCCTTCGCTAAAATCTACCCAAGCCCAAACCACTGCCCGCCCTGTGCCCGACCCGACCCACCCCACGCCTAGACCCGCGAGTTTTTCAGTGTTTTGTCTTATTTATGTTGTATTGCACATAACACTAGTGTGCAATATTTCACACAAGACCTTCTCTTTGATTTTAGTTTTTTTTTTAGCATTTTATTCTTATTATAAAATTAAATTGGCAGTGTTTTACCTTTTCTTTTTCCAAGTTGTGAAAAATAAAAAGATATATATTGTTAAGAAAAAATCATGTTGAGATGCACTTAAATATTTACTTTAAATATTGACAAAGTACTGGTTAAGGAGTGTGACTTATATTACTAAAGAATTTAACTTTTTACTTTAAAGGGTGTGACTTGTTACTATAAAGGATATTACTCATAAAAGTGAAGGGTGTGACTTATATTATAGTAGGGTGTATCGTAGTGATAACTGAAGAGTGTGATTTATATTATTAAAAATTATGCCTGTAAAAAAAAAAAATCAATTTCACGATAAATAAGCTTCACAGCATACCAAATCTTTTATATTATGATTTAATATATTTATATCAAGATTATTAGAATTTTTGTGAATAATTATTTTATCAATTAGAGCCTCCCAAATAAAATTCATAGGTCCATCAATGACGTTCAGTGTTCATGTTGTATTATACAATGATGTAACGTCTTTTGTTATATCGCCCCAAGTCTACAATGTAAATAGGACAGCCATTTAATGGTGTAATGAAATGTTACACCATCGAAATGTTAAATTATTATGTATTTGGAATTCCCGACAGCATGATACTATTAGATTTGTACAAAAAATATCACACAAACTAAACCAACTCAACTAGGTCAAATTAAATAATATATTCAAAGGCGAACGCATGAATGTAGTCCAGCTAGGGCAAAAAAAGTAGGTAAAAAAATATAAAGTAATTAATAATTAATTAATGCTTTGAATTACAATTGACCACGATGATTTGCTGAATTATTATTCATCAATCCGTCACTGTATCTAATCTTTACATTACAAGAAAATATAGAATTGACTATAGAATTTCCTAACATGATTATGAATCTTTCAACTAAATAATTTCATTCTTAAATAGTGTGCATTTACTATTACTTTTTAACATTCTAGTAAGCAAAAATATTGTCTACGAGTTTCCTACAGTTCCTTAAAGCAAACAAATTACCTATGAACAAATTGTCTACACACTTATAATTCCCGTAGGTAAATAAATTACCTATACAAATAATTCCATAGGCAATTAGGTTTGTAATTTGGAATTTCCTATAAATAAATTTACATATGTATTATATTTTCGTAGACAAATTGTTTGTGGGTAGTAGTTATATGATTAGGAAAATTTGTAGACAACTTATAGGCAATCCTCACTATATAAGACCAAAATTATTTTCGTTAAAAAATTTATACACGTGTTAAAAAATTATATAGACAATTCTTAATTTTTTTATAGTGCTAATATTATTTATGAAATTTTAAAAATTTAGAAGAGTATATATAGTATTTCGCAATAAAAATTAAAGTGATACAGCCTAAGTGTGCATCCGCCCATCAATATATCATGTGGTTCTAATCTGTGTGGGTTCGCAAGTAGAGCAAAAGCTGATTTGACTCCAAAGAAATGAAGTTAGAAGAATGTGGTGATTTAGCTTAAGGCCCCATCTCCATGTGAGGGAGATCAAATCTTGATCATTTTGCCACCTGCATTTGCCCTCATATTTGGGAACAATTCAAGTTATTATGACTTATGATCCAGGTAGGAAAAAGTAATTTCAAACCTAGAATTAGTGATAAATTCATATGAAGCGATCTTATTTATATATAAGAATGAGTATAATTATAAATTAACGTAATATTTTTTTATCGACATAAAGTATATGTATTAAAATAGAGTATAAGGGGCACTCAATCTCATACAAAGAGTATTTGGTACATCAACACCTAGGCCAACAGAGACAATAAGAGAGCAGATGTTAACGCCAAGCCAAAGGAAAAGAAATAAAGGAAACTAGACTAACTCAAGATTGTATCCGCGCCAGAGCAAAAGAGGGGAAATGAAATTGAGCCCATCTCCGGTAGTTTTGTTGTCATCCAGGACTAGAGACGCGCCTTAATATCAGTAACCACTTGTGAAAGATTTGGACGGAGATTGTTGAAGACAAGATCATGCCTGCATTTCCAAATCGTCCATGCCACAACAATCCAGCAAGTAACCGCAATACGTTTCAGTTTGCCGGAACCAAGACGATTGCTATGATAAATGAGATAAAGAGACGGTGATGCTTGAGAGCTAGGTGGCAAGTTGAGCCACGAAAACACGTCTCACCAGATCTGAGAGCTAAAGTCGCAGCCAAAGAAGAGGTGACTGATGTTTTCAATTTCATCGTGTTCTAAATATTCTAAATGTTGAAAGGTCGTGTTCACATTATGCTTCGTGTTAAAAAGTCGACACCAATTCACGTCCACTGCCATTTAGCTAAGAGTGAGCTTGTTTGCACATGCTTGTGCTAGAACATCGACAATGGGTTGAGTGAGAGTGAAATTAGACAATAAAAGTAGGTAACTTCTATTCTCATTACGGGTGTACAAAAACTACAAAACATTAATAAAAATGATTCACATTACCCCCAATTAAACGGACCCTTAATTTTTCTATTTTAAATTAATTTATAAGGTGAAAATTTACATAAGGGATTTACTCTTTCTAAAATAGAAGGGTACATGAAATTAAAAGTATCATGAGGTATAAGTGTAACTACATCATACAAATTAGCCTAGCCCCTAGGTATTTATAGTTTTATACCTTATGTTTATCTCTGAAGTCTCGACTGTTACAATAAATAAAATACTTTCCATGAATGAGGCATCTAACTACAACACATCGCTTCATTAATTAATACCTAATTTCGACAAATTTTTTTAACACGTTGCACGGTATAAATAAGTTTTACTAAAAACCTACAATAATCTATATAATACACTACATACATCTAGAATTCATACACTTGTTGCATCAATAATTTACATTTAACCTCACAGTGGTCGCTACTTTAATAATCCAAACTTCATTATCAAAAAATTATCCTCGTAACAAATATATGGACCTCGTTTTGCCAGATTGGCTAAACCCCCAGCCGACCACGACCCGACGTCGTTTTCTCAGTCCAAATAAAATGCAAACTCCTATTTAAATTTTCTAAAAAAAATTAAAACACACAACTATTAGTGGGTCGGCCATATCATACTGAAAAAAACATGTCATCAATGGAGGTCACTGGGCCCAACCCTCCCTGTATAAAACCTCTCTCTTCACTCTCCCACTACACCATCGATCATTAATCAGTAACCGTAAACACACACACAGTTCAGATCTATTTTCTCTCTTCCTATTCAAAAATGGAGAGCAAAGAGGAGGACGTTAGGGTTGGAGCCAACAAGTACTCGGAGCGGCAGCCGATCGGCACGGCGGCGCAGACGCAGGACAAGGACTACAAGGAGCCGCCGCCGGCGCCGCTCTTCGAGTTGGGCGAGCTGACGTCATGGTCGTTCTACCGGGCCGGGATCGCGGAATTCATCGCCACTTTCCTTTTCCTGTACGTCACCGTTTTGACGGTGATGGGGGTGAGTAAATCGGAGTCCAAGTGCGCGACGGTGGGGATCCAGGGCATCGCGTGGGCGTTCGGCGGGATGATCTTCGCTCTGGTGTACTGCACCGCCGGGATCTCCGGCGGGCACATAAATCCGGCGGTGACGTTCGGGCTTTTCCTGGCCCGGAAAGTGTCGGTGACGAGGGCGGTGTTTTATATGGTGATGCAGTGCTTGGGGGCCATCTGTGGCGCCGGAGTGGTGAAAGGGTTCGGGAAGGCGCTGTATATGAGCAAGGGCGGCGGCGCTAATGTGGTGGCGCACGGGTATACCAAGGGCAGCGGCCTTGGTGCTGAAATTATTGGCACTTTTGTGCTGGTTTATACCGTTTTCTCTGCTACTGACGCCAAACGCAGCGCTAGAGACTCACACGTCCCTGTAAGTATACTCATTCCAAGAGCTGGGGTTATGATTTTGATTAATTGGTTTAATTTAGGCTGGATTCCCTGTTTTACTTAAAAGTATTACTTGTTTTCACTGTACGATATTACTTGTTTACACTGAATAGTATTATTACTTTTGAAATGTATCAATTGTACTAGTTTCATAGTACTAGTTACTCTTTGATTTATGGGAAAATTGATGATGATTTTTGTTTTTAATAAAGGTATTGGCGCCGTTGCCTATTGGATTCGCGGTGTTTTTGGTGCACTTGGCGACGATTCCCATCACCGGAACTGGTATCAACCCTGCCCGGAGTTTAGGCGCCGCCATCATCTACAACAAGGACCATGCTTGGGACGATCATGTAAGGCTTTTGGTTTTTTTTTTTTTTTTCAAATGATATTGCAATTTGAAGTAGTACAAATTTGATTATTTAGGAAATTAGGAGTGGCAGGACTTGAAAAGAAAAATAAATTTGTGAAAAGTAAAAATTGTAGGTATTTTATTAAATTGTAGGTAAAGACTCTTTTATATGCTGCAATGCAATTAGTACGAGTAACGAACAATTTAACTAAAAAATAAAAGGGTGGGTTATCTGAATTTAATAAAAGAAGTAGATATTATTCAACTGCAAGTCTGCAATGTTATCCAAAACTCCATAGAAATATTGTTGTAACAATTATTATGACTACATTTTTGCAGTGGATATTCTGGGTAGGACCATTCATCGGGGCAGCACTTGCAGCTCTCTATCACGTGGTGGTTATCAGGGCCATTCCATTCAAGAAGTGATGATTTTATTATAAGCCCCAAATAAAATCTGAAAAAATTTGTTGTATTTTTCTATTTTCCTCTTGTTTAATTCGGTATTTATTGTATGTATGTATTAATATGTTTGAATTGTTGTTTGCCTAAGAGGCATAGTGTGCGCGTTGGCGAAGGAAAGTCACCAACTATTTCAGAGGGGTTTAAAATTATTAATTCAAAGCCCTAATCAGTTGGTTTTCACTTATATTTTTCTTGTTTTGTTTAATTTTGTGTTGTCCAATGGAAATTCGTACATAATGGGACATTTGCCAAATATATATTAAAGAAAACACTTTTACATTCAATTTGATATAAATATAGCCTACATATAAGAATCGTATGAGAGGAATAAGACGAGAAATATTTTTGTAGCCAATTTGTAAATAACATTGCAACGAGAAAAAAAACGAATTTGAATTAAAAAAGAGTTGGTATGTTATAAAACTTTTTCAAAGTGAAACTAGTTTATTTTTACACTTTAGTTATCACGATTACACTTTTTAATAATATATGTCACACTTTTCAGTTATCACGATCACACTCTTTGTTGTAATATTGATCACACTCTTCATTTTTATGGGTAATACTCTTTATAGTAAAGAGTCACACTCTTCAGTTATATAAGTCACACTCTTTAGTAATATAAGTCATACTCCTAAATCAATTTCACCGTGAAACTTGTTCACCCTATATTTACCATTCAAAATTAAGGAACTGCATCATAGTAAAAGATTGAGAAAACAAAAGTATGATTGAGAAAAGCAGAGGAAAGACATTATAATTGAGGAATTGACATCCTTACCAACTATGCCATAATTTATGGTAAAAAACAACACTCACACTGTCACAGCGGAGACTTTAGAATGAATAATTTTGTTGAGTGGGTTTAAAGGACTTCATTGCTTGTGTAGGACCGTTGAAGTGACACTATCCTGTCCTTCTCAATTCTCTTTAAATCATGAATGAGGCCCAACACAAGAATACCTTGCTAATAGGCCCATCAATTTCTTATAAGCCCAGACTTATTAGTTATCTACTAAAGGTGAATTACTCCAATTCATATGGTAATTTTAGTATTATTATTAATTTTTAAAATTTTTAATTTCAATAATTCATTATTTAATTTTAAGTTTTACTTTTTATTTATCTCTTATCTATTAAAAATGAATCACACCTTCTATTCATATTCAGTTACTAATTCTTATCTGTAATTGAATCAATTAAATTAATTAAATATTTAATTTAAAATTAATAATAAAATATTATTTTGAATCCCACATAATATGCAGGGTTATGTGCTAGTTCACGGATAAAAGCCACCAACTGACTAATTGCCTTTTCTCTCTTCGTGGCTACATTCTAAAATCCTTATGTTTTTGGTGACTTTAAAAATTGGTTTTTGAAATTTTTGGAGTTTGTTGAGTAGTAAAATGTGTGTTTTCTCTAAAGGTTTTTTTTTAGTAGGGAGAGGTAATTATATGTTAAATTAGTGTGTAAGAGTGAATAATGTTGTAGTGTTGTATTATTATTTTATTATTATTGAATAAAATTGCAATAATTAGATGATTGTGTAATAATTAGAGTTAGGAATGGATCTAAGATATTTTTTTATGACAGGGGCACAAAACAAATACAATGTACATTAAGAAGTTCTTCATTATATAGCAATTCAAGTCAATTACCATTGAAATATAAATTTTTTTATAGAATTAAATATTTACATGATTGACATATTTTCAATACTATCAAAAACTTCTATCTCAATAAGTATAATCAAATTATCATTCATTCATTCATCCTCTGCTTCACCCTATATTTTTGCCCAGTGACTGAATTCTAATATTAATGTACACATGATATTTTAATTTTAATGTGTACACGAATGATAAAAAGTAAGAGAATAATGAATTTTTTTAGGAGTTTTATCAGTCCAGGGCCTGGAAGATGGGTCAACTGTCGATTTAGGGCCTGGAAGAAAACTTTTGTCGATCCAAGGCTCGAATTATATAAAACTATCTATCTAAGGCTCAAAATTATAACACCGTTAGTAAATGATTTAACGGAAAAGTTGACGAGGCAATTAAGTGCCACATAATATTTCCAACGTGGCATCCAACAATTAAAAAAATCAATTAATCAAATAATAAGATTTTACATTCTTCTTCTAATTGACGCTGCCCTACATCCATTATCCCTAACTCTGACATTAATCTTTTTTTCTCCTCTCCTCTGTTATTACGACGTTCTTCTACAGTGGGTTAGGGAGGGAAAATAGCATCACAATAGAGAGTTCAAAATCCTGGGACAAACGTAAGTCGTCTAATCTTTCCAACATGCATAAGAACTAAAAAAATTCGATGAAAGAAATAAGATTTCGGAATGAACACAGTCAAAGTAATTTTGATGCTCAACTACAAAATTTTAATGCAAGAAGCATAATTCTGAGTAATATCCAATAATAATCATGGATGCATACCATTCATAACATTTTATGCCAACATTACAGAAAGAAAAAGAAAAATAGATCTTTCAGGCATTTCTTCAAACACGTGATAGGTTGAGAAAAGAACACACTATATACTTTTGCATTAATTAAATAATTATCATTTCATTTGGTGAGTTAAATACTATTGCATTAACTCAAAAACTCATCGAGTAGTCTTAATAATTCCAATACCAAATTGCAAAATTGTGTTCGAAAAAAAAACAGTGGAGAGATTAGGCGACTTATTGTGATACCGTTTCGCCCAGGTTTTGAACTTTTTCACAATATTATGGTGTTGTTTTTCCTCCCTAACCCATTGTAGAAGAACATCGTAATAACAGAGGAGAAAATGAAGATTAATGTCAGAGTTAGGGATAATGAATGTAGGGCAGCGTCCATTAGAAGAAGAATGTAAAATCTTTATTTGATTAATTGATTTTTTTAATTGTTGGATGCCACGTTGGAAATATTATGTGGCACTTAATTGGCTCGTCACTTTTCCGTTAAATCATTTACTAACGGTGTTATAATTTTGAGCCTTAGATCGATAGTTTTATATAATTCGAGCCTTGGATCGACAAAAAATTTCTTTCAGACCCTAAATCGACAGTTGACCCATCTTCCGGGCCCTAGACCGATAAAACTCCATTTTTTTAATATCCTTTTTTGTTATAACAACCATTTATTACTAGATGGAATTCGCTCCTTTCTTTTACTTGTTTCTTGTTTGTTTCTTGGCCCAATATCAGGTCCATCAAGTTCAATTTTCAGCCCATACATAAATGGGCTTAATAAAAAAATTCCAATAGGCCCATCAAATTCTAATTTAACACAACTTCGTCAAAACCGACTTTACAATCCCCTGTTTGTGTTTCTCAAATTGCTTCATTCTGAAACCCTAGAAATTTACCCTCTCTCGATCCACACTGCATCATCGCAACAATGGCATCAAACGGACAGACGGTGCTGCAATTCATACCATTGCCGTCAAGCGTGTCGGCTAGGGTTCATCCGCTCGTGATTTTCAATATCTGCGATTTTTATGTAAGGCGCCCCGACCAAGCTGAGCGCGTCATCGGCACGCTTCTCGGATCTGTTTTACCCGACGGCACCGTCGACATTTGCAATTCCTATGCCGTTCCACACAACGAGTCCTCGGATCAGGTTCGAGAAATTTAATTTTTATACTTTTGAAGATTACGAATATAAGTAAAAGTTTTTTTTTTCTTTCTATTTACTGGTTATTAGGGCTATACAGAAGATTTGGATAAATTCATTGTTTTCGAAATAGAGTTATTTGGATTCTTATGAATTGAGTGTCTAGCAGATTATTTTTACTTTGATTTCCGGTCTTTATTTAAGTTGGTTTTAGGTTGCACTGGATATTGATTATCATCAGAATATGTTGGCATCCCAGCAGAAGGTGAACCCGAAAGAAGTTGTTGTTGGATGGTAAATTTCCTTTTCTATTTTGCTTTTTGTGTGTGATGTCAAAATATTTGTTAGTTAAATATTGTTTTTTTTTTTTTTTGCTCCTTGCGGTTTCACTCATTTTTCTAATACATAATCTACATGTACATTAGTCATACTATACATGGTTTTGGGTTATTATTTTTGGATTGTTATTATCTTTTCAATGTAATTAGAAGTCCATTTTGTAGTAAGTTCCATATGCATCTTTTTTTTTTCATGGGTAAAAGATAGTAGTAGACGATGAGACTGGAATGAGGTGTCATCATATGCATCTTTCGTTTTGGTAAAAGATTGTTGCCTAAGAGGCTAGGCATCTCTTTTTAGTTCTTACCTATGTTGCACCAGTGCGGGGGAGATGAGATACGGGTACGGGGATACGGATTTTCAAAAAAATTAGGGTGCGATACGGCAAGGATACACCTGTTTATTTATATTTTATTATATATAACATCTATAAAATATATGAAAATTTTAAAATTAATATATTAATTGTATGTAATTTACATAAAACTTAAGCATTTTTAATAATTTAATATAATTAAGTAATAAAACCATAGTTATTAATGGCGCAAGGCGCCACAAGGCGCGAAGCAGCGCCTAGCGTCTTAGGCGCGCACGCCTTGCATCCCTGGAAAAAAAAACATAAGACCTTGAAAATTTCTTAGTAAACCTAACCGTGGAAGTAAACCTAAGTTAATCATACTAACATATAATTAACTAACAAGTTGAAGGTTAAAATCATATAAATCACACAAAATAAAGAGTAAAGACATAAACTTCAAACCATAGAAGTACGATAATAACAAACAGTAAATATACAGCTTAATCACGAAATTAAAGACATAAATAGTAAACTAATCATCTCCATCAACAAATTCATCAAAAGCAAACTCCTCCTCCTCCTCATCATCATCATAACATGGATCGTCCTCACGAAATTCTTCTTCCTCCACATCTTCACCTTCTAAGTTAAATTCAATTTCATCTTCATTTTCATCTTCATCTCTAAGGCCGCTAAAAAATGATCCTTTCACACTCACACCCACACCCTTGCCCTTGCCCTTGCCCTAAAAAGTGAATCTTGAAACCCTAGATGTGATTCACTTAAATATTAAGACTTAAGAGACAATATTTTTTATAATTCTGATGTTATTTGACAAATAAAAAGATGTTTTTTTATTTCAAACCCTAGATGTACGCAAGGCACGCCTTAAGCGCGCCTTTTGTCCCAAGTCGAGGCGCCGAAAGGCGCTCCCAGGCGAGCGCCCAGAAAATCCCAACCGCCTGGGCCTATGGCAGGCGAGATGGCTGGCGCCCCGAGTGCCTGGCGCCTTAGAGGCGCGCCTTTAATAACTATGAATAAAATATTAATTCAAATAACATTAGTTCAATACATAAGTTATACTAAGGAATTCATTAAAAAAACAAGTGATATATTTTCAATTTAAATTATGTAACCTAATAATATTCAATTCAAATAACATATTTAGTACTACCTCCGTCCCGCTATGATTGTCACGTTTTTCTTTTATGGGTGTCCCGCTATGATTGTCACATTCCATAAAAGGAAAAAACAACACTCCACTACCTATTATTTTAATACCTTCACTTTTCATCCATTAAATACTATAAAAATTCACTATCTATTATTTTAATGTTATTCCTTAAACCATTAAACAAAAAGAAATGTGACAATCATAGTGGGACGGAGGGAGTACTTAATAACATGATCATATAGAATTTTAGTCTTCAAAAATTACAAAAAAAATGAAAAAAAATGATTTTTTCTATAAAAAAATCACTCACGCACTCTTCCCGCACCGGATATGCGTGTCCATCATATCGAATATGCGTATCCGGTGCGAATTCCACGCGAATCGCACCCCCACCCGCACCCTAGAAGTATCCGATATGGTGCGGTGGGTTTTTTAGAAGAATCCGTGCATCATAGGTTCTTACTATAGAATCAAGAGTAGTTCGATAAGCCACGATTGATGCGTTGTCTTGTGCATCTCTTTTGTATGTAAATGATGTCATGGAGGCTCTGATGTTTTAATTTTGTGATGAATTCTGTGATACTTGTTCTTCTTTGATTTCCAATGTACTAGCCACTTGGTTACATTGATGACTTCATGTACTCTTATTTTTCTTCTTCTAGCCCCGTCAACAATCAAATTATTAATTATAGAGATGGTTTAATGTACCTTGTTAACTGGTGGAGTTCAAACAATTGATTGCACAGATACTGATGAGTTTCTAATATAGGTTTTCAACTGGTGGAGTCACCGGCGGTAGTGCTTTGATCCATGACTTCTACTCTAGAGAAGTAAACAGTCCTATTCATTTGACCGTTGACACTGAATTCAGAAGTGGAAATGCTTCAATTAAAGCGTTTGTATCTGTTGGCCTTTCTCTTGGAGATCAACAACTTGCT
Organism: Stenogyne calaminthoides; assembly: GCA_037126765.1. Taxonomy (NCBI): domain Eukaryota; kingdom Viridiplantae; phylum Streptophyta; class Magnoliopsida; order Lamiales; family Lamiaceae; genus Stenogyne; species Stenogyne calaminthoides. The sequence goes on from JBBCBC010000024.1 coordinate 30,590,734, forward strand.
GCACAGTTTCAAGAAATTCCATTGGACCTTCGCATGGTTGAGGCAGAGAAAATTGGATGTATGGTTTCATCTGAACTTGTTATTTTATTAAGATACACTACTGAAGCTTCACGTTTTCTGTATGCTTGTTTTTAAGAAATTTCGTTTGGATTTGTTTGTGCAGTTGATGTACTTAAGCCAACAAATGTTGACAAGCTTCCCAATGATCTCGAGGGAATGGAAGCCTCGATGGAACGGTTGCTTGCTCTAATTGATGATGTTTATAAATATGTGGATGATGTTGTGGTGAGATAAATAGCTGTCTATAAGATCTTGAATCCTGTGTTTGCATACTTTTCTCATGATTCTAAATGATACCTTTTCCCCTTTCAGGAAGGATGTGCCGCCCCCGATAATAAAATTGGAAGATTTATATCCGACACAGTGGCATCTCTACCCAAGTTATTACCCCATGCTTTTGATAAGCTGGTGAATGACAGTTTACAGGTATGAACTCCATCCACATACGTTAAAACTGATATTTTGAAAACTTCAAAGTTTGTAAGCTGCTTTCATCCCCTTTTAGGGTCGTTTATTATGAATTGAATTGAATATGAGATTTTCAGTAATTGGTTCACTTTTGCTCACGGCAAATGGCAATATCACGTGTAAATTTCGTAAAAAGAAAAAATATCAATAAAGTTCTTGATCCATCCTTCTGGTGCTTAAACTTAAAGCATTCTAGAAAGATACAAACTTATTAATGAACTATAGGGAGGACAGTAATTTATACTACAACTGTGATTCATTTGCACATATTATAGATGAGTCCTTAGGTAGGTCAGACTGCATGAATGTGAAACCCTTGCGATGTTTTTTTTCTTGTTTGAAGAATTGTCTTTTTCCAGAAAACAAACTGAACAGTTTCTATTATAATGTTGGTGCATAATTGATTTGAAACTGAAGTTCCTCTGTGCAATAATTATTTGCAAAACAAAGTTTCAGTAAATTTTACACGGATGTTTTCTTTACCGGATGCTGGTGATTTAAGGAGTCGTGTAATAAACAGGACAAGTTCAGTTTAAATTTGGTTCAATGCCCCTCGTTATGGTGGTTGGAGTGGTTCTTTTTGTCGTGCGCTCTATAATTTTATTATTTCCTTTTTTTGCAGGATCAGTTATTGATGCTTTATTTGTCAAGCATTACTAGAACACAACTCAGCATAGCTGAAAAGCTGAACACTGCTGCCCAGATTATTTGATTAGGTACTTGTAATATTAATGATCTTGGCTGCTGTTAGGTTCTTGTAATACTTGCCTTTTCTGTTGTCATTCTAACCATCATGCTTTTATGGATTGCACCATGTGCTCCATTCATGTTTCTTTATTTTGACGATGTATTTATGTTTCAATTTTGGAGTCTTCTTATTTTAGTGAAACACTTCAGAACAATGTTCGGTATATTTTTTTTTGTTAGAGGATTAAATCTATAAACCAGGTAGGAATTGCTAATTTTTGTTATTTGGGGAGTGATTCGTCTTTTTACAGATTTGATTTTCGTCCATTATTTTTTATCAAATTTCGTGTAAATTTAAAGGAAAAGAGAAATTATTTTTTAATTCTCGCCCTCTCAATGCCCTACGTCTGATATTTGAATGATCTATTTCTATAGATATATGTTTGCAGTACAGATATATCCGGTAAAGACTAGTATAAAGATTTAGTCCTAGGTAAATCCGTTTTATGTATAATTGGTAAATAATTATTATTTAGGTAGGGATTGGTAGGGGGTAATAAAAAAGGATAGAATAAAGGAGGTTGGTATAATATAATATGGGTTGGTAGTATTATATCGTTTGGTATGCTGTAAAAAAGATGACAAGATAAAATTAGTACTCCCTCCGTCCCGTAGTTGTTTTCCTGTTTACTGTGTGCTCGGGTTTTAAGAAAAAAATGATAAAGTGTTTGGTAGAAATAGTTGTTTATTAATATTTTATATAATAAAGTGATAAAGTGATGGATAATTGGGGTTAAAAAAAGTTATTTATTAGTATTTTATGTGATAAAGTAGAAATTTTCGTTTAAGGAAATAGGAAAACAAGTATGGGACGCCCAAAACGGTATATAGGAAAATAAGTTTGGGACAGAGAATGTATTTTATTTGGTAAGGGGTAATAAACTTGTATAAAATTTATAGTGTCACTTGATAGGTGGTAATAAACATGCATAAATTGTGGATTTTACTGAAATGTCTAATTTACCCCTATACCCAAACATAAAAGTCTCATCTTCTTAATTGTGGGCTAATATGTGATATTAATAATGGTCATGTCCATTTTTTTTTATCACATTTGATATATTATTTCCAAAATTCTTGCACCAGGAATTGGGCGTACAGGAAGAACCAATTCTTTTGATATATATTTTTTTTTGCTTCATTTTTAACTAGAAAGATGATTACACTTTTCAAGAATGAATTTTGACTCAAGTTTTGGAGATATTAAAAATAATTTAATGAAAGAGACTATCAAGTAATATCCCTACACAAAGCTAGCTTGCATTCTAGAAAACAAAAATATTATTTAATTAATTTATCAAATCTAAACGATCAATATAATCTTTGTTGAACATCCTCCAAACGATCAATATCTCCACACAAGTTGATGTTCTTAAAAACAGGACTATCAACTAATATCCCAACACAAAGCTAGTCTACATAAAATACTATTCAATCAAATGATCAAATCTAAAAGTTCAACATAATCCTTGTTGAACATCCTCGAAACAAACAACATATTAATCCAAATGGTTCTCCACCAGCAAGGAACCTCTCCCAGCAAACCCCTGTTCCCTGGCTCTGCTGCTATTGTTGTTGCTGCACATGAAACCCACTAGAAGCTCCATGGTTTTCAATCTGCTTTGCTGCATCAACCCTCAACTCAATAGAACCACATCTCTCCCCCAAAACTCCATCTAAACTACTCCTGTCCTCACCTTGAAATTCTTTTTGTCCATTAGCATCAATATTCATCGAAATAAACCTTGTGGGATCATATCCAAAAACGATGTTGATGAAGCAAGATGCACAAATGTCCTCCTTCTCACAAAAGAATGAAATATAATTATGTAACATGGTATTTTTACCTAAAAATATAATTGAAATATGTCTAAGTTAAGAGAATAAGGGACCTTGTGTACAACTTATACACAATTAAAAACCAGATGAGCCAAAATGACTTGATGATAATTTTTTTCAATAAAATTTTGGCATTACAGTTTTGTTGGTGGAGTAGTCAAAGACTACATATTTATAAGCCTTTATATGTGCATTCAATACAACAATGTGTACCAAAACTAACACAATAAAAGAAAAATTGCTATACAGATACTACTCATTAAACCTTATTGATGCCACAAAGAGAACTAATTTTCTTAAAAACACCAGAAACCACTCTCTAATCAATAATTTGAATTCCTCTTTTGCTTTTGATTAAATAAGTGAACATTCAATTTCCCATTCACAATGCCACTCCCAGTATTATATTTGATGTACCCATTAACACCCACAACTCCATATTTATGAACATAAAACTGCTGCAATCCACAAGAAAACCTAAAAAGACTGTGATAATTCAGCAGGTTTTCCTTTCTAGATACAGAGGATAATAAATTGTTAGTTATTTACTTCACCAGCAATCAAGACCAAGTTTTGTCAGCAAAATATTACAAAAGCAAGTAAAATTATCCTCACCAAAGTGCCTTTAAGTTTAAGATCAGTTAAAACAGCCTCTAAGCGCTTGTGGCGTCAGGAACCATCATCCTGGATTCAGCCCTGAAGATAATATATAAAAATGGAAGTTTCAAAACCAAGCATGAAAAATTTGATTCCATCAAAATTATTCAAGCTAGCAAAAATATAATTTTGCAGGCAAAGAACAAAGATAATTTAGTATATAGAGTTCGACATTGTTTTGACGATTTCTCAGTATAGAGTAAAGGATATTAACAATGCCTAGAACAAAAACATAAATTCCAACAAAAATTGGGATTAACACGAAGAAGAAATTAGGATATTAACAATGCGTAGAACAAAAACATAAATTCCAACAGAAAATTGTGGAAGAAATTAGGAAATTAACAAAAAGCTTTAAACTTGAGCTAAAATACAACCATTGAAATAAGAACACTCCAAACTTCGTGGTGAAATTCCATAGTTGCGGGAAGAACCCTTAGTTGCGGGATGAATCCATAAGAAATTGTGTGATGAAACAATAATAGCTGTAACAACCCTAAAAAAGAATTACGGGATGAAACCCTAATCGCTGTAACACCCTAAAATTGCGGGATGAACCCTTTGCGGGAAGAAATTGGGGGATGAAACAACCCTAAAATTCACAAGCGTATAATCGCTGTAAAAAAACGTACCTTGATGGATACCTCCGCCGATAGTAAAAATATGGTTGATTTCCCTCGCAACGCCGCCGTCTGTACGCCGCCATCGATGGATGTCGCCGTTTAGAAAAAATCGCACCAACGAAACCCACAACAAAATAATCTCCGAAATTGGAGAAGGAATGAACAGATACACGATGAATTTGTGAATATATCAATCTTGAGTAGGGGCAAAATGGACAAAACATTTTACTGTAGAACCCTTACTTACCGAAGAGGGGGGGTCCGTCTTTGAGAGTGCTGAAGGCTACAGTGAAAATGGCGTAATACCGTCCGGGGCGACCGCATAAAAACTGGGTCAGTATAAATTAGTACGGGTATAGTATGGCCTATCAAGTGATTTCTTATATTATTATAGACCATTATTTAGGCCATAATAAGGCCTACCAAACGAAGTCTTATGGTATAACATTTAATCCATTTGAATGATAAACAAGTATGTGTCAAGGAAATAATAAATTTGAATAATAAATGGTTCCATAACTTTGGCCTCAAATAAATTTAGTCCTATAAATTTTTTTTTTGTTGATTTAGTCTCAATAATTTGACAATGTCCAATTTTAGTCACAAATCGGTCGAAATAATGTCATTTTGCCGTTTTTATTTGGGGCTTTCCGGTGGATGTTGTGAATTGACTACATCGTGTACTGTCACGTGTATTTTTAAGTGTGCTTGACTAATTCTTGCCGTTAATTTTATTTTAATTTTAAGTTTAAAATTTTAATTATATCTTTTTGAAATTTCAAATTGTTAAAAAAAATGTGGCGGTCAAATCCACAAAGATTCTATTAAATTTCCAAATAAAAAGGGCAAAAGGACGTTGTTCCGGTCGATTTGGAATTAAAATAGGACATTTTCAAAGTTATTGGGACTAAATCGACAATAAAAAATTTATAAGACTAAATCTATTTAAGATCAAAGTTATGAGACCATTTGAGATTCAAACCCAGAATACACATAAAAGCAAAGAGAAATTGTTTCTCATCTACGTTGCAAGTTCCCAAAATTTTGACGTGATACTAAAGGTATATTTGTTTCAATCGGTAGGGGATTGAGAAATCTTAAATAAAAAAATTCTTGAATAGTAAAAAAAATAAATTTGATATTTTTATGTATGTTTGGTAAATAAGATAAACTATGGCAGGATAGAGAAAAATTAGTGAAAAGTAAATGGAAATTATATATTGTAAAAGAAAATATGAGAGATAATATTTTGGTAGATTTTAAAATGTAACATGGATAAAGATTTTAAAAGTAAGTCCAACCAGTTATTTTCCAAAATTGTTGAGAGCTCTAGAAAAAAAGAAGTGAAAATACTGTAATCAGAGCCAAAGGAGCCCTTAAAGCTGTCTTTCCCCATAAAGGGGGTAATACCAACCGCATCCAGCAAGATCAGAGTCAAGGAATGAAGGAAGAGCTTGAATGGAAGTAAATACTCCCTCCGTTCCAGATTCGAAGTCACATTTACTCTTCATACGCATTTTTGTAAGGGAGTTTTGTATTAGTAATTGAAATGATAAATTGATATTTAAGAAAGGGTATGATAGATAAGTCTCTTATATATCCATAAAAATCAATTTATCATTTCAATTAGTAATACAAAATTCGCTCACAAAAACGCGTGCAAACGGTAAATCCGTCTTCGCATTTGAGACGGGGGAGTATATTTTATAAGCTAGAAATGAATATATTTAAAGTTTGTTCACATTATATTTGAGATATACAGATCTACATATAAAATATTATATTTATTATTTTAAATATGATTATCGATTGATTATTAAGCTCGCACCATACAATTATTAATAATGTTCAATGAATGAAGGAAGAGCTTGACGGGAAGTAAATATATTTTGTAAGCTAGAAATGAATATATCTAAAGTTTTCACGTTAAACTTGATATATACAAATCTACATATAAAATGTTGTATTTATTATTTTAAATATGATTATCAATTGACTAGTAGGCTCGCACCATCCTATTATTAATAATGTTCAATGAATGAAGGAAGAGTTTGTCAGGAAGTAAATATATTTTGTACGCTAGAAATGAATATATTTAAAGTTTGTTCACATTAAACTTGAGATAAACAGATCTACATATAAAATATTGTATTTAGGCTCGCGCCATCCAATTATTAATAATGTTCAATGAAATTCCAAAATGAATGAAATTCTAAAGTTTTGTTTGTTGTTCAATTTGATTTTGATATCTTGGTCCTTTTAGAAAGGTGTTTTTTTTTTCTTTTAACATGAACACTAGTATGAGTCAAATCGTATGAATAAAATTGATGATTGGCCCTGTAGCTCAGTTGGTTAGAGCGTTGCTCTTATGAGCCGAAAGTCGTGGGTTCGAGCCCCGTCGGGACCAAAAATTAGTTGTTTACAAACATATAGTTAAATTATTTTTATTTTTTCATTTTTGCTTCTTTCCACACAAGGTTGGCATTGACCCAGCCACATTCACCTTCTGATTGTATTCTAAATGCAAAATATTTCTCAATTTCTCATTCACCTTCTGATTGTATTCTAAATGCAAAATATTTCTCAATTTCTCTTAGTTGATGTGAAGCGTGTTCGAGCTTCTCTTGGACCAAAAATTAGAAATTAGCAATTAGTTAGAGAAGGATTGGACAATTCAATTTTAAACATTTTGTTGAATTATTTTTTTGTTTTGCTTCTCTACAAACAAGGTGGGTGTTGGCCCAACCACATTCACCTTCTGATCGTATTCTAAATGCAAAATATTTTTCAAATTCTCTTATGTGATGTGAAGCGGGTTTGAGCCTCGTTGGGACCAAAAATTAGAAATTAGCAATTAGTTAAAGGAGGACTAGACAATTTAGTTTTAAACATTTGGTTGAATTATTTTCAATTTTGCTTCTCTCCCAACAAGGTGGGTGTTGACCCGATCATATTTATCTTTTGATCGTATTCTAAATACAAAATATTTTTCAAATTATCTTATTTGATGTGAAGCGGGTTCAAGCCCTGTTGGAACCAAAACATAGAAATTAGCAATTAGTTAGAGGAGGATTTGACAATTTAGTTTTAAACATTTGGTTGAATTATTTTCAATTTTGCTTCTCTCCCAACAATTAGTTTATTCACCTTTTGAGGAAAATACAAAATTTTTCCAAATTCTCTTATTTGATGACAATTCAATTTTAAAAAACATAGAAACTAGCAATTAGTTAGAGGAAAATTGGACAATTCAATTTTAAATATTCAAGTGGAATTATTTTCAATTTTGATTCTCTCCAAAAACAAGATGGGTGTTGACCCGATCAAATACATATTTTGATCGTATTCTAAATACAAATATTTTCCAAATTTTCACTTTGCAAATTCTTGAGCCTCACTTCCAAAGTTCCTTTTGTCAATCAACGTTAGTGTTGGTAGAATGCCAAAAGTTTTAATTAACCGCGTTTCAAAATAATAATAATAAATTGATATTAGTATAAATAGATTGTAACAATTTAATAATAGATTAAGTATATTGATAGATGGTCTTTGTGCAAGATTATTATCCAATACTTAACATAGATTGAGATAATAAGTGATAATAAATAAGATTATGATTAATACATAAAAATATATAAACAACTACACTTAATGATTAATTATTTCCTTCGTGACCTTTTATTTTTATTTTTTATGAGATTTAGAAACCTTATTTTGTGGTATGATTGGAGAAGTATTAGATGGCTAGTCCAAAGAATAAGAATGGTGTCTCAAAAATGGGGTTGTCTATTCGCACCAAAACTTGCCCAAAAACTGATTACTGCATGCTGACAAACCTTAGTGGAGACAACAAAGTAGCCCACGCAAATTATGGGCTGCCTAGATTTCATACCCCCACACACATATAATATATCAATATGTAAATTATAAAAACTGATATGAGACAGGGTACAACTTAACACAAATCATATAAACTCTTTTCCAAAGTGTTAAAGCGCTAATGTCCAACTTATGTCCCATCTCACCGTGAGACCATCTCATACAAATGTATCTCTATTTAAATAAATATATTACTAGTGTATACATATAGAGAGTTTCATGTACCCTAGTGTACACAACTAGTATATTTTTAATAAAAATAATTAATATTAACCATTAATACTACTAGAATTTCTCCCGTGCGATGCATGGTTAGTGTATTAATAAGGCTTTTTCTAAAAAAATATTTTAGTCGTAACATGCGAAATGAACTTTTCAAAATTTTAGATATAATAATTTCATAATTTACAGATACAATGATAATTAATAATAAATACAATTAATTATATGTTTATACATGGTAAATCTTTTTAAATTTGTGTAAAGTAATTTATTAAATATTTTAAAAAATAATTATTTAATTATTTTTGTGGGGTTTAGTAATTTATTATATATATATATATATATATATATATATATATATAGAATGATTGTATTTTTTGAAAGAAATTTCTTTGAATTATTTTTTATAATAAAATACCCGCAAATAAATTATTTAAAATGCTATTAGAATTGAGTCATTTTTATAAAAAAAAAAATTAAGCAATGAAAATTGTTACTAATCAACTTTTAAATAATTATTTAAGTATAATTAAATTTGGGCTTGTAAATTAATTTTGAGCTTATTGCAATTATTTAATAGAGAAAATTGTGGAAAGTGGAAAGCAAAAGTGGGAGAGAATGTGGGAAGAAAAAAGAGGAGAGAGAGAGTTAAGAAAATGGGCGGGAACAGTTTTTTCATAGGCTTTGCTGTTTTTATATATGTATAGATTAATGAGAAAAAAGTTTTTTTTTCCCGTAACTTAACAACTGTTCATTTTTAGTCCCACAATATTTAAATGTTCAATTTTGATCCTATAATTAAATTGATTGTCCAATATTGGTTCAACTTTCACCAAAAAATCGCGAAAAATGTCATTTTCGGTCATACAGAAGTCCCGTGCCGATAAAATTTAGTCATTTTTACATTTTTAGATAGGATATATTACAACTCAAATTAATGGGGAATTTTAATTTAATTTACTAAGTTATTTACACATGTATAATTTAATTGATTAAAAAATATAAAAAAATAAAAGAAAAGAAACGTCTGCGACGGTGTCGAAAATCCTCAAATTTTACCGGGGTGTAACTAGCACGTGACTTTGCGAATTTTTTGGCAAAAATTGGGATCAAAATTGGACATTCAATTTAGTTAAGGGACCAAAATTAAACTGTTAAATTTTTTGGGACAAAAAATTAACATTAGATAAGTTGTGAGACCAATTTTTTTTTCTCTATTATAAATAGAAGATAAACTCTCCTATGAATTTTTTTCACTGTATAAAACTGCATCCATATTAATACCATAACATTTATTCACTGATATTGCTCTTATAAATTAATACCATAGCATTTACAGACTGATAAATGTTATGGTATATATTAATTTATAAATATAATATATATTTTTTTTGATCGGCCAAAGAAAATTTTATTAAACAATAGGTGGGTATAAGGGATACCCAAAGCATATGTACGAAACAGAGAGTTCTAACATCCTAAGAAACTTCTAGGAGAAACTATCCAATCTTTAAATAAACTATTACAAAGAATAGGGAATTTGAGTGAGCACCAACTCCAAAGTCTCCCCTTAACTTCCTCAAATATTTTCGCCTCATCAAAACTTTTGTATTAAAAAATGAGCTCATTTCTCCAATTCCAAATCAACCAAACCACACAAATCCACAATCCAATCGCAAACTTATGACCAATATTTCCGGGTAGAATACCAAATAATGCCATGAAATGATTATGAGCTTTATTTGGTAAAGCCACCGGAATATCCAACCATTCGAAACACGATTTCCACACAACCATTGATTTGGAACAGTCAAAAAAGAGATGATCAGCAGTTTCAGGAGAGACCTGGCATAAGGGGCATTCCGTCGATGAGTTTTTTAGGGAGAATGCGTCTTTTCCGGAGGTTCGAGCGTGTTGGTAATCTATCCCAGAGTAGCTTCCATGCTAATGCCGAAGCTTTGATGGGAGCAATTTTGCTCCACACCTCCTTGAACACCAATTTCTCGTCTTGCACCACATTGTTCCTAGTATCATCCATTTTGATTAGCTTGTACGCCGTCTTCGTCGTGAACTGTCCGTCCCTACTATGCTTCCAGCTCCAACTGTTCTTGACGTTCTCTTTAGAGGGTACCTGTTTATGATATTCACAAGATCATTAAGAGCAGATTTTTCTCTATCAAAAAGTTCACGCCTCCAATTCCATCTCCACACCCAAGCCCCATCAACCCACTCACCCATCTCCCTCACCGTCACCCCTTGATCCCGACTAAGCCTAAAGAGTCTAGGAAATGACGTTTTCAACTCACACGTCCCGGCCCACACACTGTTCCAAAACTCTATGCCACCCCCATCCCCAACCTTTCTCTCAATATTTTCCCAGAACCATTTCCCCCCATACCCGAAATATTATCATTGACATCTTTCCACCAACTAGACCACTTACTCTACCCATGTTTATAAGACCCGACTCCCTCACCTCCAACCTCCCATACAGAGACTTCGACACCCTCACCCACAGACTCTCACTATATAATATTATCAGCTGATAAATATTATGATATTATTTATAGGTGTAATAATATCAATTTTATACTGTGAACAAGTTTCACCAAAATTTGACTTATAAGTGAAAATAATTAATATTGTTAAGTGAAAACAAGTACTACTATTTAAAAATTAAAGTGAATATAGAGGCTTCCCTTTGTACAAACTAAAACCACATTATTAATTTATGACATTTGGACTTCTTGAACCTCACTGAAAAACATTAATTTTGTTGAATCTTGATGTCTGTAAGTGGGATCGTAAACATTTTGCTCGTTGGAAATTAAAAGATGTTACTATCATTATCTAAATGGAGGATTGGAAAGGGACAACTAAATACGACGCATGCTACTTTTATTTAACATTACTTTTGGTTCTTCCTAAGAGTTTCTTAACCCATGTGTATATACTATATATAGGGTGAATCAAAATATCAAAGATAATAAACTTTATTTTAGAAGCATGCAAATCGATTAATAGAAAATCATATTGAAAATATTTCTCTCAAATCCGAATCAGAATCCCATATTCCTCAATCAAACACATCCTAACTGGAAACAATTGTAAAAAAAGATAAAAACACAGAGTTCAAATTGAATGGCAATGTGATTGTTGGGGTATATAGTTGAGATTAATTAATATTCCTTGAAATTATAATGCAGTAAAATGTAGAAGCACTAGGGGACAAATGATCGGATTAGTAATTTATGGATAATTACATATTGAGATCCAAACATTATTGGGACTTGTGAGACTAGTCGATTTTCCCTATTCTTGTTTTTTCTAGAATCCCGTGTATATCTAATTAGTTAAAAAGTTTTCCTAATTGACTAACAAAATTTAGCAAATCTCATGACAATTTATAAACAAATTGATTCATAGCAATTAACAAAACAAGGAGGGACACTCCATGAAATATTCACATTTAAGGAAGAAAGTTTAAAATGTCATGGATCCTTCACGGGTTTGAACCGCACCTTTTCAAAAAAAAATTGCAAAGCCAAACACAAACTTACACCCACTTTTCTGTTATTATAAGAATAAGTAACACATACTTCTTTTTTTAATACACATATTTGTCCTTATAATGACACGTATTATAAGCATTAAAAACCGTGTTATATATTATATGAACACAAATGTATTACTGTAAGAAGAAAAATATGAATATGAACAACATGACACTCCTTTATTTCATCCACTTTCTCTCTGTTGTTATCAGCTTCTTCCTCTAACTAGATCATATTTACGGATATTTGATTTAAAATTAGGTATGTGCAATACGTGCATGAGGTGAAAACATTTATATTGTCCTGAATTCAAAGTGGCAGAGATTTTACATGACCCAATTAAGTTTTTGTATACATAGTTTAATTAGTAACGGCAATAATGATAATATACATTTGAAAGTACGTTCTTGTCCTTTTGTCTTCGTCTTTGGTCTTCTAGTTTGTTAAGCCTATTCTTTTAATTATGAAAAATTGCGCTAATTAGGTTAATATTATTCGTGTTCTAAAGTGAAAATAAAATTGAACTCCTGCACCTTCACACGCAATTTTCTGAAATATGATCATTTATATAGTTCTACGTTAAATATATATGTTGATAAATAAATTTTGAAATGCAACACTCAAAGTTAAGAAAGCTCAAAATGGAGAAATATTTATCAAGAGTTTTTTTTATCTGGGCAAAAAAGAGTTTGTCCTTTTTTCAAAACACAAAAATTTATAGGAGACAGTCTTATATATTATATATATAATATATATCTCATTTACTCTATAATATGATCCATGTTTAATTCAATATATGATACCGTCTCATACAAAATTCTCTCATTTCAAATACTAATGGTTAGTGTATAGTATACAATTTATTCGTGAGATTGCACTCGATCCCTTCTATATCTTTTCTTGTATTCCAACGTATAGATGATAAGATAATGTTAATCCCATTGAAGAATGGAGACAACCCCTAAAAAACAAAACATGCTATCATGCACCCAAATTAATTTTTAAATACCTATATATCTTCGCATGCGTTTCTTGGGCTAATTAATTTTGATCTTTTTTCGGTTAACTTTCTTGGATAAATTAAAAATCAAAATTTTATGAAATTCATTACAAAACCCTTAACCCTAGTTTCTTAAGACATAAAGCATGGGACATAAGAAAAGCCAATATTTGGTCCCCCTTTCAGTTGGTCATGTGTTGTTGTCTTTCTCAATTCTAAAATTTAATTGATGGCTTTTTATGTCCTCTAGTTTCCGTCGTAACGCCCTCAAAAGGAGGGGTCTTTTATTTTATTTAGTTTTTTTTTTTTAATTTCACACGAATTGAACAAGATATTTACTTTTGACTGAATTATATTACAGTAGTGTTGGTCAAATAATCTCAGTATCTATGTCAGAATCTTTTGGGTTGGGATCAAACAATGTGAACTTTTGACTTACATCGCCATGCTCATGCGCCCATGCATAATTTAATGTCTATATGAATATAATGAAAATGTGAACAAGATATTTCCGTAGCTATGTTGAAAAAATTCGTAGGAGATCTCTATTTTTTTATCCGTTGTACTAAACAATCACTTTGAATTTTATTTATGTTTTTTTAATTTTAAATCTTCCAACCAACCATACCTTAAATAACTAAAAGAGCCTTTCTCCTTATTTTACTACAAGGAAATAGATAATTGTCTACAGAATTTTCAACTAGCCTACGAAATTTTCAACGAAAATAATTTCATTTTTAAATAGTAACTACCTATAATTTGCCTATAAAATTTTCTAATCTTATAGGCATTTTCATTATGTATATTTATATGTAAATTTGCCTATGAAAATGTAACTCATTGATACATTTGTTTGTAGGTCAATTCTAAACAACAAAATAATAATTGCCTAGTGAATTATTTGTGTATGTAATTTATTTACCCATGAAAATTACTAATGTGTAGACAGATTTTTTTGTAGGTAATTTATTTGTCTATTAAAATTCATAAGCAAGTCAAAGATTATCTTCATTATTAAATACCACATTATTTTTGTTGGAAAACGTCGTAGCCATTTGAAAATTTTTATAGTCAATTCTTTATTTTCTTGTAGTACGTTTGTACTTTTAGATAAATTCAAATACATAAACATTCAGTCCATGTTCTAAAAAGTGGGTTGCGGGTTGGAGCGGTAAGACCGGTCCAACCGCTACTCGGCAAGCACAACGAGCTGATTCAAAGCGTTGGACCGCTTACAGAACGCTCAAAAGTGGGAAAAGCGACATAAAGCGCTGACCGGTTAAACCGGTTGACTCGCAACTTTAACACTATTTGAAAAAAAATGAGGCTATTTTGCAATTTTTAATACTAATTGAAGGATCAATCTTGCAATCCAGGAACTATTTTGCATTTTAAGAAAATATCTTGAAAAATTAAATTTAAAGAGCTATTATTTAAAAAACATTTTAAATAATTATTTATAATTTATATATTATTATTATTATATATAATTAATTAATTATGATGTTATACAGCCCAACCGCTTGAATAACTGTCAAACCCAAATTAACCCAATTCAACCAAAAACGTTAAGGCCACGTTTGTTTTTAGCTTGAGATGGATGAGAGAAATCTGGATGAGAAAAAAATGTGGATGGTGGAAATCCTGTGAATAGTAATTTTTGTTTGTTTTGGGTTGAATGTGGTAGGGGTAAATGGAGTTTTATGTCAAATCAATATTTTTTAATGATGATGATGTATTATTATTATTTTTTATTTTTCGAACCCATTATTTTATTATTGTTAGTTAGTGAGTTAATGATTATATGAAAGAAAAATGTAAGAAAAATATAAGAGATAATGAATTGTTGTAAAAAAATATGAAAGAACATGAGTTGGTATAAAAAAATGGTGATGTGATAATTTTAGGGTGTAGATGTGTAATAGAAGTGAACGTGTATTTTGATGGAGTATTGAATGATTGTCTATGCTGCCCAGTACCTCTTTTTACACCACATGCACATGTGAAGGGCCACCACTTTCTCTTACATTTGTATTTTTTTATTCTAATGTAACCAATAATACCAAGACACATAGATACTTGACACTACACTGCTGTGTAGCATAGACAAAACTGAATTAAATACGCAAATCTAAAAAGTGATTGGGACGGGGAACGCCCATTCCCCATCTGAATCTCTCAGGTTAAAAAAAACATGGTCCAACACTTTATGGATCAACATCCGCTTCCGCTTCGAAATCAAACCACCGCATGAGTGAAATCCCAATTAAATATGTATAGAAATCTCCTAAGTTAGTCAAAATTCGACAGTGAAAAGAATACATGTCAGGAAAACTCAACTCAATAGTCAAAAGATTTATGAAATAAATACAAGATGAATACAAAGATGTGTAATATACATGTGAGGAGTAATTACATTTTGTTTGTGTATAAATATATTTAAGTACAAGAACGACTATTAACTAGTGACAAGAAGAGAGTGTTAGACTGGAACCTTAAACAAATGAAGAAAAGTTATTTATTAATGGGAAATTCGACGACTCACCTCTTTGTCTGCTCGTGCCCCTAAACTTTGAACAGTGTCAGCTTTTGCGAATCTCTCTCTCTCTCTTTACACAAAAAACCAGGCAAAAAACAATGCCCTCAAATCCTCAAACTTCTCCATCCTCCCTAAAATCAATGCACTACTGTCACATTACCAAATCCCCTTTTACATATTCTCTAATAAACATAAAATAAAAGGAAAAAGAAAATGTGAACTCTAATGAACTGTGAACACGACTCTTTTTTTTTTCATCAAGTACTATTAATGTGCATATAAAATGTTACATTATACATACTGTATATATGTTGTGCATGTAAAAATATAAATATTTAAAAATTAAGCATTTTTCAACTCTTTATATGCACAATAATAATAGTATTACATAGTGATACTAAAACATTACAAGAAACTAAAGAATTGTTTACGAAAATTTTCCTACAAAAATATTTTGACCTTAAAAATGTGAGAATTAATTGCTTACGATTTGTCTATCAATTTTTAAAATAATCTTTGAAAAAAATACCTACACAAATAATTCTCTAGACAAACAAATTACCAACGAGCAATCTACTTACACATTTCTAATTTCTGTAAGCAAACTTACCTACACAAATAATTTCCTAGGCAATTTACATTTCCGTAGGCAATTATATTTGTAGTTTAAAAATAGCTTATATAATTTGAAAATTTATAGGTAAATCGTAAGCAAGCGTTACTACTATTTAAGTACGAAATTATTTTCGTTGGAAATTTCATAGACATGTTGGAAAAATATCAAAAAGTTTCGTAGACAATTCACAATTATTTTGTAATGAAAAAAGAAGTTTACGCATACTCTTTTTAGAATATATATATATATATATATATATATAATTATTGTGCATATGAAGTGTTAAATATGCACATCATACGACATATCACTGGTTAAATATCACATATTTTTCAACAACGACATTTTATATACACATCAGTAATAATATATATACACAATAGTAATATTAAAATTAAAAAGAGTTCACGTAAATTCGTATTGACAATTGACTCCTCAAATTAAAAACAATATAGCTAACTAAGCCATTGTTGAACTTATTTTAGTGCTATAAATACCCCACCAATAACCTCACTTCATACAACTAGAAAACACAACTTCTCATTTTAAATAAAAACACTGTCCAATACATCCAAAACAATCAGAGTATCATGGAAGAGTATTCAGCAGGTTTTTGCATGAGGGCGGCACGCGGCGGCGCAGGGACGAAGTGCGGGCGGTGGAACCCGACAAGCGAACAGGTTAAAGTTCTGACGGAGCTGTTCAGATCAGGCCTCAGAACGCCCACTACGGATCAGATACAAAAGATTTCTTCCCAGTTGAGTTTTTATGGCAAGATTGAAAGCAAGAACGTGTTTTATTGGTTCCAAAATCATAAGGCCAGAGAGAGACAGAAACGCCGCAGGGTTTTGGTCGATGATGCCAAACTTCATGACACCACCAAGCCATTATCTACAAAACGTAAGCAATTTCTTTTTTCTTGTTAATTTTTTAATTATTTGGAAACGAGTAATAATGTCCACTGAAAACCACAAATACTGATAAAAGTAATATTGTTCAGTAGAAACAGTTGATACTGTGGTATACAAGAATTTGTTTAGTTAATTAGTTTCTTCAAATTCCTAAATATTGGACCGAAAATAAAATATAACTAAATTAGGGACCAAGATTTGTTTTATTATTTCATGTGTGTCTAATATATTTAATATTTATTAGTTTTTTTTTTCTAAAGGAATATTTATTAGTTGATGGGTGTGAACTTGGATTTTTTTTTTTTTAAATGAAGCTTTTTTTTTTAATCAGAATATCTCTCAAGCTTCTTAATATCTCAAGTTCCATGACAATTGTTACTATCTAGAAAGTTTAGCAGGATTTTATCATCGATTACCTGTAAAATATAATTAGTTGGAATCAAACAAGTGGAATAATCCTAACGTAGAATAAGAGGTGAAACATAATTTGTCGATATATTAAGATATCATGTATTGATATTTCAAAAATTAATTATTGCCAGAAATATATATAGTTGGTTTTGCCCAAATTAATCACAAGTAATATTGATGAATTTGTTGGTATATTGACTACAGAAATTGGTGGTGGTTCAGAGATAAATGAAGTTTTAGAGAGAGAAAGGTTGGTGGAAACCCTTCAACTATTTCCACTAAATTCGGCAGATTCAGAAAAGATCAACTTATTTACTGCAGATCATGATAATTGCAAGCCCATGAATACAACATTTACGTACATGGAAATGGACCATGCCACCTTGGATCTCCGATTAAGCTTTCTTTAGGTTATAAACATGTAGAATTAATTAACCTCATCAATTAATCTTACTTATCTTTCACATTAATGTTAATTCGAAGAGAGTTTAATTAGATTATAGAAAAATGGAACATGGAGTTTATCAAGAAAATATATAAATTTAATTTAAGATGAATGCACGTAGCTCTAGATCATGTCAAATAAATGTTTTGAGGCTCTAAAATGTAGTATCATATTCTCCTCTATTTCCTCCCACGTACTAACATTCGGTTTTCGATGTTTAATTTGCTGCAAAATAATCATTCATTTCGTATTCCAAGTACTATAATATTATTGCTCGTATAAAAATAAACTGAAATCATAGTGAACTGATCTACATCAATTTCATATCTCATAGTACTTGATTTTGAAATTAAATACGACCGACATATATATATATATATATATATATATATATATATATATATATATATATATATATATCCTGTCAAAAAAATACAACGAAGTATAGTGTGACATATGCTAAGTCTTGTATGCATTTATGTGCACCGTGCATTCATATGAATTTTAAAAACATGCAATTTGTTATATTGAAAGAAATGTTTTTTTCACACTGAACCGTGCAACTATTAATATGAAAAAATAATTGCACAGTTCAGTGTAAAAAAATTATTTGTTTCTAAAATACATTATGAGTGCAATGCACATGGATGAACATGAGACTCACTCACTGACATATTTTTATGCCAATTCATGTCATTTAGTAAATATAATTATTGTTGTAAAATATGAAATCAGATCATAAGAGAAGAATTGTGAGAAATGGTGATGTCGGTTCCACTATTTATAATTGAAAGTTTACAATTTACAACTAATGTATAAGATTTATGGGTACAACTATTTTTAGGAAATACAGGAGAGAAGATTACAATACATCTATACATAATTTACTTAAATTTGAATCGGTCTTAACCAACTGTCTGTAGAATATTCCCTATTAATTGTGAATATACACGAGATATCACAGTAATGCAGCAAATAGTGGTACTCTGTAATCTTGTCTTAAATTTCATGTTGCCAGAATGTATGTGTGCTCATCTTAACTTGATCATTAATATTCTTTTCGTTAATTATGGCTGCGAAATTTGAATGATTTCTAGCGGTTGAATTTCTCTATTTCACTTTTCGTATTTTATTCGTTAGATATTTTTTGTTATTTCACATATTATCTATTTATTTTTATTTCAAAGTGAAATACTAATTATATATATATATATATATGAAATAAGTGATCTCATTTCTAATTGTTAGATTGACGACATGTGTCTACAAAAAGATATTTTTCTAACCAAAAGAAATGGTATATTTATTTCAGGAAATAAATAAATTTAGATGTTCAGAAGATAGAATTCAGAACACCATATAGTTGGACCGAGTACTAAGAAGGCCCAGATGAAATCCAGATAAGACTCTTCATTAAAGGTTAGAAAGCCCATATCAAATGGCCCAAAATTAATAGTAGTGGGCCCAGAATTCTGGGTTGGCTGGAGACGCTGCTGATTATACATTATCAACCCAGCGTAAATTTCCCTTCAGTTTGGTGATATTATGGGGGCAAGGTATGTTTGTTAGAATTGCTTCAATTGTGTCGATTGAAGTGCTTAGATTATTTGGCGTTACATGAATGAATTGATTTTTAATAATATTGTCCCTTATTTGGATAAATTATTGATGAAATTAAAGCGAGATTGTGGTCATAATTATCATTAAAGACATCAAATATTAATAATTTCTCCTTTTCATTTCATGATTGGATGTTAAAACTCAGGTTATGTTGTGGAGTTTTAGGTTGATTTGTGAGATGAAAGTAAAATATTGAACAATATTAAAACGAGGTTTCTTTTGAATTTTTGTAACATTTTTATTTTTGTAAGGGTTGGATTACATCTTGTACTCCAAAGTTTATTAGGATTTTTCTTTGATAAAAAAAATACTCACTCCGTTCCCAATTTATTTATTCCTTTTCTTAAATTGTTCGTCCCAAACTTGCTCACCTCTTTCTATAAAAGGTAATAAAGTAATTACAACCTTTTCAACTATTCTTTCCAAACGTCTCAAAATTACATTTCATGTCATTACTCTTACCCATAAAAAATCGTCCATTTTAATAATAAAATAGAAATGACTCAATACTTTTATCACTTTAAATAATAAACATCTCCCAAGTTAAAACTCGTGCCGAAAGCAAAGGGGTAAACAAGTTTGTGACGGAGTGAGTATATAATAAATTGGACCCAAGAGTACCTACAAATGAATTGCCTATAAAAATATAATTCGTAGGTAAATTTCATGGACAATTTGTTTGTAAGTAATTTGAGGATTGAAGATGCCTCCATGATTAGATAAATGTGTAGGTAAGTCATATGTAATCATCACTAATTAATGATTAAATTATTTTTGTTGAGTCAATTACAGTATAACTTCTATAAATTAATACTCGATAAATTAATAACCTCTCTAAAATAATATTTTTCTCCGGTCCCGACTTGGGCCCCAAGCGTAAATTAATAATTTTGATAAATTAATAAGATAATAATTTTTTTTAAGACCCCTATATAATACAAGGCTCCCATCAACATCATAAATTAATAATCTCATAAAATTACAAAGATAACTAAGACAACTTAGTAAAATATGACTCTAAACAACCTTTGCTGGTGTTGCAAGTCTTTTTGGGTGAGGGTGGGATGATCTCTCTTGTACTCACATACAGACTTGCGTATTTGATCGGTCATGGTTTTTTTTTCAACACCTTTTAAATGAGAAGTCATTGTATTTTTTTGGTATGTTTTTACAAATTTTTTGCTATATATATAATAATTCTTTTATAAGTATTTATTATTTAACATACATATGAATCTTAAACATTAAATAATGCTATTGATTCAAGTTCTTAATGAACATGCATATGAATTTTAAACATTAATTCAATAATATGAATCTTAAACATTAAATAATTAGATGATTCAAGTTCTTATTGAACATATGTATGAATTTTAAACATTAAATAAGATGATTCAAGTTCCTAACATTTAATACTCATTAATATCTCTATATAATTGAATTTAAATTCATGAATTGTGATGTAATTAATTTAAATTAAATTAATATAGAATACCTCTTTAAATTAATAAATTATTAATTTATCGATTAATTAATACCTCTCTAAAATTAATATTTTTTCCAGTCCTAACTGTATTAATTTATATTGGTTATACTGTATTTATTTATAAACGAAATTTTCACTTAATAGTTATATTGGTATATATTAATATGAATAATTTAAATGACTTCTTATATATTATTTAACTAAGTTAAACTATAGCGAAGAATTTGACCTTGGTGAATATATTTTAGTTAATTTTTAATTTTTTTTGACAGCATATTTTAGTTAAAGATATATATCGATTTTGGGCTTTTCCCTTTTAATTATAAGCCTGTGGCCCTCGCAAAACTTAGGGCAAGATTTTACTGCATTTGTGCGCGATCTCTCTCCCCCTTTCTTTTCTTCCTCTTGCTAGTGTTATCGTGATTCGTTTTCTTCAATTTACGGCTGCCAGAAGCTTGATTTCTGGCGGAATAAAACAAGATTCAATCGACTAACTTGAAAGTAAGTATTTTACGTACTTGTCTTTTTTTTCCTTGTTTTATTAGTATTTTAATCTCGATCTTCAAGAAGCTAGATTCCGGCTTAGTTCGCCGAATAGAACCGATTTCAAAAGGGTATATAAGTTCTTGAATCTGTAAAAATTGCAACTATTCAGTAAAATTGACAAATTTTCCGATAAGGTTACCTAATTATATCGACAAATTAATTAGCGAATACCTAAAAGGACGCTGCGAAGAACTTAATTTAATCAGAAGTAAGAGGAGCAAATGAAAATTGATTATATTATTTTCTATTTTGTTCGCACCAATTATTTATTTAAGCTCTGATTGTTAATGATTTTGGTCGCAACTGTTTGAAATTGAAACCTAAATCTAATCCTAGATCCGTATTAGGGTTTCAGATGTATAGAAGTTTTCCACCTATAATTTCGTCCCATGTGGGTTCACAAATACGTTTGATTTGTCAAATTAACCTGCCACGATTAAGTGAAATTGACAAAATTTCCGATAAGGTTGCTTAGTTATACCAACAAATTAATTAGCGAATACATAAAGGAGCGAATTCAGAATATTCAATTTGGGGATACGATTATATTTTAAATAGTATTCACTATGTCCAAAAACTTGTTTACCCATTTTCTTCAAAAGATACGTCTCAAACTTTTTACCCATTTTCTCAAAAAAAAAAAAATATATATCTCAAACTTGTTTACCCCTTCCATAAAAGAGAATAAAGTGACTACATCTTTTTCAATTATTCATCTGAATTACATCCCATTTAATTACTTTTACACGCAAAAAGTAATTTACTTTAATAATAAAGAAAAAAAAACTACAATATCTCCAACCAAAAATCACTTTATCACTCTAAATACTAATAAATAATTTTCACATTAAAACTCGTGCTAAAACTAAATGGGTAAATAAATTTAGAACAAAAGTAGTATTACTTATTTAATATTTAAAATTTCAGAGATCGATACTAAAAT
Organism: Stenogyne calaminthoides; assembly: GCA_037126765.1. Lineage (NCBI taxonomy): Eukaryota > Viridiplantae > Streptophyta > Magnoliopsida > Lamiales > Lamiaceae > Stenogyne > Stenogyne calaminthoides. The sequence continues at coordinate 30,613,300 of JBBCBC010000024.1, forward strand.
ATATAATATTGAGTTGATATTATAATTTTTTTTTTTTTTTTTTTAACAAAGGAGATGATATTATAACTACACTTGAATTCATTACATCTAATTTTTTAGAAACATTCTGAAATAACATTCTAAAATTTAGAGTACACTTGAACTCTTTTAAAGAAAAATACATATTAATTGTATTTTATTAAAAAAAAAAAGAAAAAAGAAAAAAGCAAAGCCCCAAAAATTGATAAATGGGCTGGGCTGAGAAAAACAAAAAAGGTGTCGGTTAAAATATCCTAATCTTCTCTCTCCCTTCATTCTCCCGTTTTCTTCTTCAATCGGCGCCGCCGCCTCGCCCGACCACCTCTCACGCCACCCGCTCTCTTTCTCCACCGGATCTCGTAACTCTCCTTCTCTCATTTGTTAATTTCAATCGATTTTTGCCAAAAAAATATATGATGATTATCGATATATTTTTTTTGATTTGGATAAATAAGTAAGACGGCGGAATGCCGTGACCGTAGGGATTGAATATATATTTTTAATATAAAATGATGAGGGGATTATGGAATTTTCATAATATTTTTTATCTACTAACAGGACCCAACAAAAAATTCACTTGCACAATATAGCCGGGAAATATTGAACATATAAATTTGGCCTTAAGCAAAACAAAATTCAGCTCAAGCAATTCCAGAGAATAGAGATCATATATATATATATATATGTAATTGCAGTTTTTTCATTTTGGGGATGCAAGTGTACCCCTTTGTTCTATGGTGGATCCGCCCCTGCGCTGCGAATAACTTAATTTAACCAGAAGTAAGAGGTCAAAATGAAAATTGATTATATTGTGTTCAATTTTGTTCGCAAGAATTATTTTTTTAAGCTCTGATTGTTGAATGATTTTGGGCGCAACCGTTTGAAATCGAACCCTAAATCTAAACCTAGATCCGTATTAGGGTTTCAGATGTATAGAAGTTTTCCACCTATAATTTCGTCCGATTTGTCAAATTAACCTGTTTTACTTGTGTTCCCCTGTTCCTTACTGCATAAACACATTTTGGTCTTCTTGGATGGCCTTATATCTGATTCCAGAAATTATTGTAATTTAATATAGATTTTACTGGATTTTTTGTAACATGATTTCCTATTTCCAGTTCAGATTAGAAGATGGCGCAGTTGACGGAAATTCTTCCAAAAGCCAAATCATCAGTGGCGAGTAATTATGACCACTCGAATGATCCCTGGTTCAAGAGTCGGTACAATTTAGAAGAAGCTGAAAGCTTCGAGGTTCTCAAGGCTAAGCCAGTGCCTCCATACTTGAAAAAGGGCCGGGTTTAAGCCATCAAAGCCCGAGGACTTTGGAGATGGAGGGGCATTCCCTGAAATCCACTACGCACAGTACCCACTGGGGATGGGCCGAAGCACACAGAAACCAGGTTCGAAGACTTTGCCCCTCACCGTAGATGAGCATGGGACATTGAGATACGATACGATTGTGAGGCAGAATGAGAACTCAAAGAAGATAGTGTATTCGCAGCACTCTGATCTTGTTCCAATCTTTGCAAAGGATGATCTGGAAGAAGAGGAAATGGAGGTGGATGAATTGCAGAAGGAGATCGATGAAACGACCCAAGAAACCAAGGCTGCTTTAGAGAAGATTGTTAATGTTAGGTTAAGTGCTGCTCAACCAAAGAATGTTCCAGAACAATCGATGGGTTCTAAGTTTATCAAGTATAAGCCGTCTCAGCAATCAGCTGCGTTTAATTCTGGTGCTAAAGAGAGGATTATTCGTATGGTTGAGATGCCCGTGGATCCTCTAGAGCCTCCTAAGTTTAAACATAAGCGGGTCCCAAAAGCTTCCGGTTCTCCACCCGTGCCCGTTATGCATTCCCCACCGAGGCCCGTGACTGTGAAGGACCAACAGGACTGGAAAATCCCACCTTGTATTTCTAATTGGAAGAATCCAAAGGGGTATACTATCCCACTCGACAAACGTCTAGCTGCTGATGGAAGGGGACTCCAAGAAGTTCAGATTAACGACAACTTTGCGAAGCTATCGGAGGCTTTATACGTTGCAGAACAGAAAGCCAGAGAAGCTGTTGCAGTTCGTTCGAAGGTTCAGAAGGAGATGCAGATGAAAGATAAGGAGAAGAAAGAAATCGAACTCAAGAAGTTGGCTGAAAAGGCACGATTTGAGAGACTCGGTGTTGCTGCAGCACCCGGTATGCCAATGCCTTCCGAGAGGGACGGTGATATGAGTGTTGATAACGAACGTGTCAGAGACGCTCCCAAAGAAACGAGAGAAGAAAGGGATGACCGTTTACGACGGGAAAAAATTCGTGAAGAGAGACGTAAAGAGAGGGAGAGAGAAAGAAGATTGGAAGCAAAAGATGCTGCTATGGGGAAGAAAAGCAAGATTACTCGGGATAGGGACCGTGACGTTAGTGAAAAAGTCGCCCTTGGAATGGCTTCAACGGGACAAAAAGGGGGAGAAGTTATGTACGACCAAAGATTGTTCAACCAGGAGAAAGGGATGGATTCCGGTTTTGCTACCGATGATGCTTATAATATCTATGATAAGGGTCTTTTTACTTCTCAATCTGCTATGAGCAGTCTTTACAAGCCTAAGAAGGATGCTGATGATGATATGTATGGGGGGGCTGATGAGCAGCTGGATAAGCTGAAGAAGACCGATCGGTTTAAGGCTAATAGGGTCTTTACGGGTACTTCCGAGAGGAGTGGACCGAGAGATGGGCCAATGGAGTTCGATAAAGACCAAACTAACCCTCCTGAGGAAGATCCGTTTGGTTTGGACCAGTTCTTGACGGAGGTTAAGACGGGAAAGAAGGCTATTGATAAGATTGGGAGTGGAGGGACGATGAAAGCGACTGCTGGATCCATGCGAGATGGGTATGAGGGATCGAGTAGATCGCGTATTCAATTTGATAAGAGTCAGAGGTGAGGTGGGATTTGCTCAGGTTGAACCCTATTCGTGTTGCTCGTCTTGCTTCTGGATTTGTTTTGAATTCTGATTTTCACTATGTACTGTTAAAGTTGTAGCTATAATGACATATGCTATGACTGTTCCATGATATGATTATGGTAAGTTTGTGATATTTTAAGTTGAATTTTCCAATTTTGTTGTTATTTATGATTTATGGTTGAGCACTCTCTCTCTGTTTTCTTCCTCAATGCCCTGAACATGCAAAAGTTACATTCTTCTGGTGCACAACCTATGTTAGTTGGATAAAATATGAGATTATACACTAATTTGTAAATGTGTTTTTGTAAAATATGAGACTGTACACTAGTTAGCCATCTCTGTGTCAAGGCTGAAATAACCTGCTGATTGTTGCCAGTAATAATAATCATTAAGCTTTTGTGAGAATTTTAAGTTGTCACTTGTAAGAAATTATTAAAATTTAGGCACGAATGTGAAAATTTGTGTTAATCATGTGATGTGATTATAAAGGGATTAGACAAACAGTTCATGTTTATCTACTTTTTTTATTTTTGAAACCATATTTATCTCCTTCAAACACACTAAAAACGCTACATTACATCATCAAGTGGGCAAATTAGGTAGAGACATATATATAACGTAATGAGGAACATCAATCGCATTAAGTGTAACACACTTGAATTCGAGAAATACTAATAAATTAAATTAATTAAAAGCACAATAATTTTACCACATTCTGTCGACTAAAGTTGTTTATATCCTATTCAATTGTAGCAGGAAAAGGTCCAAGTTCAAGCTACATCCAGGAAGAAATTGACGATGGATATTTGGATTCAACTGCATTATACGAGCAGCGTCCTTTCACAGGCCCAGGAATCACAATCTGCTATGAGATTGGAGTGTAGCATCAAATCGTTCTTTCCCCCGTAAGTATTTTGCAGCATTCAGCTACCAGCACCAGTGGGAACTGCAACTGCGTTCCAATCTTCCGACTTCTCAAGTTCTTTGTTAACCATCTGAAATCATATTTATAATAATGAAAAATCGGTCACTAAGATAAAAAAAAAATAATTTGAAAACCTAGGAAAAAGGCAATGCAAGAACATCTCACCTTGTTGCTGATTAAATTGTGTAAAGCAATCACGCTTCTGATAAGGGATGATAGGTATATGACCAGCATCATATCGTTCGTTTTGACTGCAAAAGTAGTCGAAAAACAACTTTCAAAGAAATGCTTAACCTTTACAGAAACAAACTGATGAAGCAAAATTTATTTTAAGAAACCACATTTATTTTATTTACCAGCAAAAGCTTTAACAAGTTCAGATACATTCAGATTTGGGAGAAGGTTGAACACATCCTGCACAAATCGGGGGACCTTAGAACATGAGATATTATGCCAAAATTTAAAATATTCAAGGAAAGAGAGAGAATTCTAATTATATGTTTGTTACAAGTTAGTATTAACGAAACGTGAAAATGATACCTGGAGATGGTACAGGATTTCATGATTTAAAGGGAGCTTCTCTTCTATAACAAGGTCAAGATAACTCCTAATCTCTTTCAATCGTGAATCCAATACCTTTAAAGCAGCAAGTTTCCCAGTCACCTAAAAAACAGAGCTTCTCTATAATTGTTTACTCCAATCTCATAAAAATAGACCACTTTCATACCATAAGCATATAAGCCAAATATAATCAATAGACTCAGAGGAGTCAAGTGTTAAAAGAACCTCTGTTGCAAGGGTGCTGACAGTCATGTCCTTTACATCCCTTAGCAAATGTTCAACTCCTGTCATAAACAAGACAAGTGGGAGGAATAATGAGTATGAATATGACAGCAAAATATACAATGAGCCAAAGATTTGATTAAATATTGATTTTATAATTGAAGAAATTAAGAGCAGGAGAATCTATGAATGAAACAAACCAATTTCTTCAACTTCATGAGCAGCAATTTCAGAAGTAACATGCACAAACACATTCTGACTTTTCTGAGTAGCATTCTGCATTTCGACAAAATATTCACATTATGGTTTGCGCTCAATAACTGGGCATTTCTTATTAACACAAAATTTATCTTTACATTTAACATACTTTAGGAATTAATTTTGTATCCTAGCAAGCAAACCTCAAAAAGATGAGGAGCCAAAAACAGGCAAGGGCACATAAATAAGTGCTTAACAGAATATCGGCATACCTCTTTAACCTCTTCGACAGCATAATACCCTTTAGTGGGTATCCCAAACTCTTTCGGCTGGACATCAATAATAGCCAGCACTGGATTGGGAACATAGCTGCAACAAAGTGTAGATTATGGTATAATTGCATTTGCAGAGATGACACAATGATAAATCCTCTACACCAGTTATAAAATCAATAAGATGTCTAGGAGACGTGCCAAAATAAGTAACAAGTGGGGCCAGTCTCCAGAAAATATGTACTACCTCTGTTCCTAATTATCTATTTGATTTTATCCAAACTGGTGTTCCTAATTATTTGTCAATTTGATAATAGGAACAAATATTTACCCTTTTTTCCACCAATACCCTTAATAAATAGTTAAATACTAACCATCTTCTTGTAATTATAAACTTATTAATATCATCAAGTAGTACTAAATAAGGGTGCAATAGTCTTTTGATATCCTAATTAATGAAAATTTGGTTTGTGTGAATGGATATAATCAGATAGATAATTAGGGACGAAGGTAGTATAAGTTTAACTAGGATACCACCACTACACTAGTAAGGGGATGATAGAGTTAAGACGACGGAAAAACGAAATACGTAATTTTCTAAAATAAAGGGGATATTCAAATGAGGCCACAGAGAATAATCTCTGCCATAGGGAATAATCTCTGCCACAACCGAAGTTGCCAACAATACCAGTGATCTGAGATACCCTGAATGAGCAAAGGAAAACAATATATGTAGACTATTAGACCTAAACCTAACTTATGCCCCAAGCTATAAAGCCCACGGGCCATTATTTATTCTAGACTTAATTAAAAGACTTGACATAAAAATAAAAGCCCAATTACATTAATAATAAAAGATTAAATAAACAAGAGGCGTATCAAGAGAGGTATAAATTTCTAAATTAAATGTCTGGATCTCATTAAGAACCATAGTTATTAAAGGCGCGCCTAAGGCGCACGGCGATCGGGGCGCTAGCCACCTCGCCTGCCATAGGTCCAGGCGGTTGGGATTTTCTGGGCGCTCGCCTGGGGGCGCCTTTCGCGCCTTGACTCGGGCAAAAGGCGCGCCTAAGGCGTGCCTTGCGTACATTTAGGGTTTGAAATAAAAATAAATATTTTTTTATTTGTCAAATAACATCAGAATAATAAAAAATACTATCTCTTAAGTCTTAATATTTAAGTGAAACGCATCTAGGGTTTCAAGATTCACTTTTTATCAAGTATAATCGTGCGTTGAAGCATCGGTAATCGGTATGACTCACGTAATCACATTGATCCTATCTCTTTGAGGGATATAGATGAAAGCAATGAGTGGGTGGTTGGTCTAATGGAAGATGAAGATGAGTTGGTTCACCAAGGTGAAAATTTGACTTGGGGTATTGCTACAGAAGCAATGGTTAGGTTTACTAAGAAATTATCAAGGTCTTACGTTGTTTTTTCCAGGGATGCAAGGCGCGCGCCTAAGGCGCTAGGCGCTGCTTCGCGCCTTGTGGCGCCTTGCGCCATTAATAACTATGTTAAGAACTGCAGAAAAAAGCCACAAATGGAGGAAGGGTATAAATAATACTTCAATAAGATATCAATCAAATGTATGCTTCACAAAGTTTACTGAAAAATTGTTGCTGAAAACACAAATACTTGGATATAACATAAACTGAAAAAGGTTAGCAATTACCAGCAGAAAAAACATTTATCATGAATGAACACCCAAGTCCCAACAAAAGAGAACAAAATCTCTCGTACATTATTCAGGAAAAAAATCTACTCATTGAAAAGTTCATGAATGTGCAGGTCGTTTTCCTTTAGTTTTGGGCCAGTGCTATACCAACCAACAACATGCTCCTTGGCTGACAAAAGTTGCACGCACATCAGATTAGACTCAAACTTATACACACATGCACACAAAGAGGAAACTAATGGTGATGGAAAATCACAAACCATTTATTCTTCTGAACATAGAAAACATTGACTCATGGTAACCTTGATCTAGAAACCAGACCTTTGGATCCTTATCATCTTCTTCAAAAGGCACTGCATAAATCAAGTAAACATGTTAGCAATAAGAGTAATAATAGAATAGTTCATTAACATTAATTGGGATAAGATTCAAAAGTTGGAAGATGTGTCACTAAGGATGACAGTTAGACAATGCGCTCCAGTAGCAAGTAAAAATAAGTTATATCCGACAAAGAAGGTTTGTTATGTAATTGAATTAACAGTTTTGAAACACACAACAGCGTACTATAACTAGTAGAAGAAGTGGCTAGGCTTGGTGAATCCGAAAAGTATGTCTGCATCTTATATGCCATTATAATCATACATCAAGATAAATACAACTTACTGAATACTCAAGAACCATACTTGTATTAAAATTGACGTGTTAAATCGAACAGTACTAGAATCAATCAAATGAATTCATAAAGGCAGCCCGCACTGATTTTGCAAATAAGTAGTATCACTTCGGCCTACGCGTAATGATGACACAAAATAACTTAATCTATTTAAAATTAGGCAAACTATTTCAGAATCGAGGCCATTTTTAGCTCAATAAGCATCAAATTCCTCTGGTTAAGTTATCATAAAACGTATTATCTGTCGTTCATCATAAATAGCACATGCTCCTTAAAATAAACTATCAACAAAATTCATACCAAACTTGCTATTTTTTCAAATGCATTAACCTATCTCAACACAAATTCATTAACCTAAGGAGCACTAAACAAAAAAGCACGAAAATTGAAATTTAAAAAAGAATGAAACATGATATTGGGAATACAAACCGGCATAGCTGTTGGTAACGTCAACGGTGCCCTTAAATGAAGATCCGAGAAGAACTCCGACGACGCGCTTTTTTGTATCACGCGCCTCTCGATTGTAGTGGTCCACGATGCTCAGTAGCACCAGAGGGTGCACCACCACCTTCTCAATCGGCCGCGACGAAAGTTGCTGAGATTTTATCACGTCCATTACCGCTCAATTTCTGCGTTTTCTTCTTCAGCTTGGGGGAATTTAGTTTCAATTTCTTGAGCGTAAAGAAAAAACAGAGATTCCGATTTATGGTGTTTTTCGGTGTATTAAAATAAAGCGTGTTTGAAAAATACAAGTGCTCTAGTATTGGATCCATATACAAGTGCTGGCCCATTATTAGGCCCAGAAAGCATCACAATGGACCTTCATTACAAATTTCTTGTTCTTCTAAAATAATAAATTATACTTCCCGTCCTGATTTTGTTTGCCCATTTTATATTTGACTCGTATTTTAGCGAATAAGTTATTTATTAATATTTAAAATAACAAAGTAACTTTTAAAGATGTGTAAGATAGATGGAGGTATGATTATCATACTTTACCTTAAAAATCTCTTCATCATTTTAAATACTAATAAATAATTTTCTCGCTAAAACACGAGATGAACAGTGAAATGAGCAAACAAAATCAGGACGGATGGAGTAATTTTGTTGTTTTGATCAGTAACTTTACTTATAGTCAAAATAATAGTTTTTGAGTATAAGTTTTCGCTGAAATTTGTTCATAATATGAAATTTATATTATTATATTTATAAATTAATTTCACAATACTTATTAATTGATATAATTATATTTATAAATTAATATCATAGTATTAATTAATTTGAGTATTAGTTTGAAAAATAATAATATTAATTTCATAATATTAACAATTATCATATGAGAGTTTGTGCAGTTGCTTTAGTGATTCTTTTCTTAACTCTTTTAAAATCACTATCACTTAGAGTAATACTTAAAGTTTTAAAATGAGTGCCGGCTTAGTATGACTTGAGAATGTTAATGATAAATGGTATCATTGAAAGGTCAATCACCAATGGTTATTGATTGCATTGTTATTATTTGGTTAGAACATCAACAATGGATATCATGTGAGGTGGGTTGAGTGAGTGAGATTAATCAATTGCTTACTTCAATTCTCATTACTTGTATATCAAAAATATCAAGCAATATAAAAAAAAGTGATTTCTATTATATATTTTCAGTACACTCAACCAAATGAGACCTGAATCTTTTACTATTAAATTTTAGGAAAGTTTTGGGACAGTTAAGTTAGCACATACCCCATGCATGTATATTCTCCAAATCCTATCAATTTCATTTTCAATGCCTGATGTGTTGACAATCGGCACAAGCTGTCGTCATATAAACATGTTGCTTTGATGCCTGATGGTCAGTAATTCGCTGCTAGCTGTGATTTTTCACACTTGCTTCATAATTTTTTTTTAAAAAAAATCATTACTAAAAGATACAAAGTGGAAGGTAAAAACTCAAAATTATCCTTACTAAAACCCTTTTTCCTACAAACCCAAAGCAATAATTCCGGTACACTATTCATGATGGAACGTCAATTTATCTTCCAGATGGAGAGTAATTTCGGCCTTTTTTTCCTTCAAATTTTGTGGTTATAAATTATGTTTCAGCTCTACTTTTTTCAAAATTTTGCACTCGGAAAAATTGAAATAAATTTACATGTCCAAAGCTCAGAAATTACAGCTCAAAATTTAAATAAAAATTACAAATTCTTACTTTGTCTTATTTCATTATTATTATTTCTACACAAATGCAAAAAAAATTGCACAAAAGGTAAAGATGTTCATTACACGTGCAAAAAATAAATTGCAGGACTTGCTTCCTTCTCATTTCTTCTTCCTCCTTAATTGGGTTTGAATTTTGCCCACCCATCTAAAATCGTTCCAAGTCGAATAATTGAACAACCATCATTTCTTCTTACTAGTTCATTTATCATCATCAACAAAATAAATTGCACAAACGCAAAAAAAAATTCACCTAGTGCAAAAAAATAAATGTGAAGTATAAAAATATTTGCCCATGCTGCATTATCCCTATTCAGGGATTTCTCAATAAACAACACAAACACACATACAAACCCAAAAACCCATAAAAAAAACCAACACGCATACAAACCCAAAAATAAAAAAATCCCAACTCACGTTTCTCTGAATTCTCTGAAATCAAATAGCATCAAATGCCATTCATTTTTCTTCAAATGGCATCAAGAGTCATCCATGTTTCCCTCACCCAATCTATCGCTGTTTCTTTATCCTTGAAACCCCTGTTTTCCCTTTTGTCAAAGATGAAGGGGATTTGGATGATTATGGCATTGGTGATAGGTGTGTGGGCCTTCTGCCAGAGCCTCTTCCACTCCGTCGATTTGTGTCGCAAATCTGCAATTTTGCCGCCGTCGATCTATGTCGTCGCCGATCTGTGTCGTCGCCATGAATAGATTTCAGTTTCCCTCAACATCGTCGCCGCCGTCGCGTGGAGGAGGACTTTTTAGAGAGAATCCGCCGCTGCCTCTCAAAATCCCAGAACTGTAGGCGAGAATCGCAGCCCTCCGCCGCTGCAGTTCGCGAGAATCGCTCCGTCGCCGCTGCAGTTCGCGAGAATCGCTCCGTCGCCGCCTTGTGGAAGGGAGAGATCTGGTTTGTTGCGAATGAATTTTTAGAGAGAAATGGACTAGGTTTTAGAGAGAGAGGGATATTGAGAGAGAGAGAGAGAGGGCAGGTTGCTATCTGAGTGGGAAGGACCCAAACGTGTGGATCTAATATATTAATTTATTTTATAAATTAAAAGATGAAAAATTGCTTTATGGAGTATAAGGGCATAAAGGGAATTTTAAGTGGGATTATATATCCAAGAGTACTAAAGGGTTTTGAGTGCATTTCCTAGTAATATTGAGTCTTATTTTGTATGTATGAGTAATTTTTTTTTAATATAATAAAAGCAAGATTAGCCACAAAAGTACATATCAAACTCTAAATTTATTATTGGTGATTAAGTTTTTTGTAGTCCTGTAATTTTTTTTCGTTTTAAAATTGATCCCGATTATTTTGTCTTTTTAATTTTGGTCATGTAAGTTATTAAAAATTTTAAAATTTGTCTTTTAACCTGTGGTTGCAGGTCACCAAAAAGGTAACCTCCACCTATGCAATTATTTTATTTTTTTCTTTTAATTTCGAAATGTTGCCTAGACTTTTTAATCCTAATAATTTTGTGTCGTGATTTTTTTGCTTATTTTTTTTGAGAGGAAGAGTGATTTCTGTGTATTTTGGTTTATTTTTCGGCCAGTTTAGATTCAGTAAACTGACCTGATTTGCTTTGTCTTTTAATATACATATTGTTTTTAAATCCGACACAAAATTATTAAGATTAAAAAATTTAGGTGACATTTCGAAATTAAAAGGAAGAACAAAATAATTACATATGTGACGGTTAACTGCTTGGTAACCTGTTGTGGCAGGTGAAAGGACCAATTAATTTCAAAAATTTTGAAAAATTACAGAACTAAAATAAAAAATTCAAAACAATCGGGACCAATTTCAAAACGAAGCAAATGTAAAACACTACAAAAAATTTAATCTCTTTAATCTTGTGTCAGTTTTCCATCATATATTACATTTCAGCTTCAGCTTAATTGTTTATATATATTTTATACTTTAATTATCTTTCTATCAGAACTCGTGTTTATTATAGATTAGGTAAAGTATAGTGTGAACAAGTTTTACGGTGAAATTGGTTAAAGAGTGTGATTTATATTACTAAATTATGTGACTTTTTACTGTAAAATGTGTGACTTTTTACTGTAAAGTGTATTATTCATAAAAGTGAAGGGTGCGACTTATATTATAGCAAAGAGTGTCGCAGTGATAACTGAAGTGTATGACTTATATTACTAAAGGGTGTGACTTATATTACTAAATGGTGTGACTTATATTACTAAAGTGTATGTCTGTAAAAAAAAAAAATCAATTTCACGGTGAACAAATTTCACAGCATACCAACTCTATAGTTTATTCTAATTTTTCCATTTGCACGTGTTTATTTGATGTGTATTGGTGCTAAGAGAAAATAAAATAACGAAATCTTGTGCAATCAAAAAGTGAAATAGTACTACTTTAAATAATGCCATATTGCATATATTTTACAGACAATAGCATACAAAACATGACTACTACAAGTACTAATTAATTGTACATGCCTGACTAACAAACGGACACATACTGCATGAACTCCGCATCCGCCTCCAGACCCGCCATAGTTTCAGGCGCCAATACCACCTCTAAATCCACCGACCCGCCCCCTTCCCGACCCGGAAACGCCGAAATCTTCCCGTCAAATTTATTAGCCCCCCCGCTCCGAACAACAACGGGTCGACCCCACCCGAAATCGTTCTCATACATCGGAAACCTCGGCGAACTACCCATCATAACCATCGCCCCGTCGGGGTTTCCCAACGGGAAACACCGCGGCTGCCGCTCCCAATCCTCTACACACTCCCTCACCTTAGCATTACCGTGCGCCGCCACGCTTCTGTTCAGCTGCTCCGCGCACCATCGTAGATCCTTTCCCGTAACGTGTCCCGCCAATGCGCACGTCGGGACGCTCTGTATCGCGTTCCCGAAATACATCGGCTCGAGCCTCGGCTCGAGCCTGTGCCGACAGTTAACCGCCATCCGAAACGTGGTCGTTTTCGAGTCGGGTAACTTCCTCGCACGTGTGATCCCGCGCCATAACAGCGCGGATAGAGACTGGAACGACGAGATCTCGACCGTCGAATTTGTATCATGACTCATCATCTCTAGTGGGACCATTCTGCTTAGCCAGGCTAACGGCGTTAACTTCCTGTCAGGGAATTTTAATGTGTCGTTAGCCTGTTTGCCCATTAGCTCCATGGCGTTAACCTCGCCGTTATCTAAAGTATTATTATTACTATTATTATAATAATTTACTTTCGCTTTTAGCTTGAGCAGAGAATCTCTGCTGAAGCTAAAAATCCGCTCCCTAACTGGAGCGTCCCCGGTGAAAGTAACCGTCGGGCCACCTTCCGGAAACCTAAGCACCGCCGTGGAAATCAAAACCGAGTCACGCCTAAAATCGGGCCCCACCGCCACCCTCCTCACTCCCCTACTTCGCTCCGCGAAAGCATTGACGAAATTCCACAACGACGTCCCGTCCACAACGGCGTGATTGACGGCGTAGCCAATGAAGACGCCGTCAGCCAGCGCCGTCACCTGGACAGCAACAAGAGGACTAAAATGCCCCTCGTAACTAACCGTACAATCGTAGGGGAAACAGCTCTTGACAATCTCCGGAACGTCGCCGTTTCGATACCCCAGCAGGTCGGTGACGTGGAGGTGGGACCCATCGGCATGGATGAAGTCGACGCCGGCGTCGTTACATGCGATATAGACGTGGCCGTCGGGGGCGGTGGTGAGGCGGCCGGCGAGGGGCGGGAATTGGGTGAGGGTTTGGGAGAGGGCGCATTTGAGGAGGGAAATAAGGTCCGAAATGGGAATTGGGGGGGCGGCGTAGAGGCCGCCTTTTTGGATGTAGTGGCAAGAAAGCATTGGGAGATCGGAAACGGAGAGTTTTAGGTCCGGGATGGTGGATTTTTGGTGGGGGTAAATTGTGCATTTGGAGTGTAGAGTTGCGTGGGATTGGGAAACCATATTTTTGTTGAATGAATGTTTGGAAAGTGAGTATTTAGAGTGAGAGAAAATGTGGGGGGAGAGAGGGGTATATATAGGAGTGGGGGGAGAATGGTTCATGCATTTAGTTTATGGATGGTGATTGTGATTTTGTAGTTTTGGTTGGGGGAGTTGACCCTAGAGGAGACGTACATATGTATAATTTGATATTTTGGTGCTCGCATGTTGTGCAACCGTGCCCCCTCAAGTTCAATTTGACTTCTAATAACTTCTATGCTATATTTAATTTGTGGGTGGTTTTATGTACATTAAGATGTACCGTGTATGCATAGTTTATTTTAGAATTGTGTAATTTGTTGTATTGTAATATGTAATTTATTTACACTGAAACGTGAAATTTATTTCTCATATTAATAGTTGTATGGTTCGACATAAACAAGTTTCATATTTCAGTGCAATAAGTTGCATGATTCTGAAATACATTATGAAGTGTACAGTGCATACAAGGACTTAGTTTTAATTTGATATGGGATAAATGTGGTGTTTTGAATCCCAACTTGCCTTCTAAAAGCGTTTATTTTTTGAAAAAATTAGGTCTCACCCACTTAAAATAAGTGCTTTAACTATTACACTTGTGTTCTAAAACAGACACAAAATAGTGTTATGTGCCTTCTAAGTAGATGTCATTCTAGGCTTTTATAATAGATATTGTTTTGACATTTTCTTCACCAATTATATCATTATATATTTTTTTAACAATTAATGAATATTATTTTTTCAGCTAATAGTATTTATTATTAATTAAGATTTAATTTTGATATAAAAAAGATATCATTATTTTACCTGAAATATCCAGAATGATACTTAAAAAAATGGGAAGGTGTAGTTTTAATTTTAAAAAGAATGGGAAGGTGTATTTATCAGTAATGCTGAGTAGGGTGACTCATCTCGGTTCAATTCCCATGTTCCACTCTTCATATTTCATTGATGTTTCACGCTTCTGGATCTTTAACACATAGAATCAGGGTATGGTGGTTCGTTGGATATTTTTTATTATTCCACGTGTCATCCATCCATAATATGGAATACAAAGTGTGTGAGAACAAGATTAAGATCACCGTTGAATTGGTGATTGACAGACGTGTTATTAATAATAGGATATTATAGAGATATTTACGGAAAGAAAATCTCTACAATTACAACAGAATTTACTAGCTATAATTACGTACAAAATTACATACTAATTTAAATATTCCTATTATTACTATTAAAGTGGAACCCCAATTATAAAATAGGTGATCTCATTCTGATTCATCTCTGGGTGAATGTGTTTTTTTTTATTTTACCCTTAATGAGACTTATCTCCGTTAATTCATAAAAACTAAGTTTCATTAAAAACAAAACAATCAATACACCACTGAGATAACGAAAATACTCTTATCACCCCAGGCTGCATCTGACCAAATAGCACTATCGTTTTATTTACTGTCTGGATCTCATGTTACAGTAAAGTGTATCAATGATGCATACTGTAATGACTGAACACTTGGACATGGATCCTCCCCATGCACTTTATTCTAAATTTATGGTCATTTTAGATGATTTAATTTATACTTCCATTTATGGTCACTTTTTTCTCGATCTTTCACAGACCTAAATATCCAGTATGGAAGTTAAATTGCTCTTGTTGTTCCTTATTTCATTAAAATAAATTCAAATAAAGTTGGCAAGTCTTTTTGCTGCGCGCATTTGTCGGTCCAATTGAAGCACATGAAAAAAATGGAGGAATTGAACAACTTTTACGTTTGCGGCATTTCCATAAATTACACCACCACATATTAAAGCTACCCCTTCCCTTATTGTCATGCTATTTTGGGAGATTATTTGGGTAATATATATGTTATGATAAATTTTAGTGGGTTAGAGAACTAAGAAGTATGTTGGAATGGGTGAAATGGATCAAATAATTTAATTTTATACTATAAAATTTATTCATAGGAGACCAACAAATATGTTACGCGATCAAGGACATTGAAAAGATTTCTTGGTACATATGAGTTGCAAGTAGGGGTGGCAAGCGGAGCGGGTACTAGAAGATCCAGACCCGTCCCACTTTATGTACGGAGCAGGCTGACCCGTTGCGGTAATAATATATAATACTATATTTTTACATATTTCAAATAAAGTTAAAATTAAATTGAAAAATATAATATTAGAAAACATATTTATCATTTTATTTTTACCTTATAAAATATGTTTGTTCGAGTTGAAATTTATAGTTTAAATGCCATATTATATTCTATATTATGTTTTATTAACATATATTAGCTTAAAAACTGCTTATGAAATTAAAATATTTATATTTATTTATGCTATCCATACTAAAAATAGAAATAATGTTATATATATAAATATTATGTATATTAATATTTTTTAATTTATAAATGTCTCAAAATGGGGCGGGTCAGGTCGGGGAAAAGGTGATACTCAGGCCCGGCCCAGTCCGATGCGGGTCACGGGGCGGGGCGATCCAAAATGCAAGTGTAGGGTGGGACAAGATGGGACGGGTTAAATTGTCATCCCTAGTAGCAAGTGTTCAAGACTTCATTCGATCAATTTAAGTAGTTTAATTTTTCCTTGTCATTTTTTATGTTGTAATATACTATAATTCAGATTTAAGCAGTTTCATTCCTGTCTCATTTTTTAACTACAGATAACGGAATTTTAATATAAATAGAATTGCTTTTAAATAATTTAATTCTTATGGGACCAAATATGAAATTCACTAATTTATCTGCCGCCTATTGTTTGTATATGCTTAGGGTTGCATCTATATATCATCTATATATGCATGTTATAATAAACGAAAATAATTAATAGAGTTAATTAATTATGTCATCTAAAATGATGTCATTGTTTCTGGATACAGGTAACCTAGTTTTCCCTTGAAGACTAAAGATTCAATTTTCTGAAAGACTTTAGTATTTTACTCACTACCAAATTTAGCTATTGACTTCCAAAACTTCTTCCTAACTTATAATATATAAACATCATTAAATTTAAGGTTGAATATATAATAGGGATTAAGTTTTTTTAGTCCAATAACTTTGCTTCATTTTGAAATTGGTCCCGATTGTTTAAATTTTTTGATTTTGGTCTTATAAGTTATATTTTTTGAAATTGGTCTTTAACTTACTGCAGCAGGTCACCAAACAGATAACCATCACATATGTAATTAATTATTTTGTTTTTTTCTTTAATTTCGAAATGACACCTAAATTTTTTTAATCCTAATAATTTTAGAATTGAATTTTTCTGCGTATATTTTTATGGAGGAAGAGTGATTTCTACATATTTTGGTTTATTTTTGTATATTTCGGTCACTTTAGACCCAATAAATCGACCTGATTAGCTTTATCTTTTAATTTAAAAACTTATTTTGAACCCATCCCAAAATCCGATCAAAATTATTAGATTTAAAAAGTTCAAGTGACTTTTCGAAATTAATGAAAAAAATAAAATAATTCCACACGTGGCGGTTACCTGCTCAATAACTTGGTGCACTTCGTGAAATGATCAATTTTTTAAAAAAAAATTAAAAATTTACAGGACCAAAATCAAAAGATCAAAACAATTGGGTCGACCAATTTCAAAACGATACAAAGTTACTAGTCTTCATAAAATTTAATCTCCATATAATAATATAGATGTGTGTGTGCGCATGTACGAAATATAGTTTGTTCCTAGCTAATATTTTATTGTAAAATTGAGCCACTGGAGGAATATAAAGATGGTGGTCCTTACATTACATGCATGCGATAATATCGGGTAAATTAAATTGAGTGTATATACATTCACCAATAATTATTTGTATATAATTTCTCTTTCACATATATTCACAGACCATACCTACGTATGTGCCGAATGTAGGGTGGATTATATACATCGATTCAATACATGGCATGTAGGACGTGCGCATAAAAATTGTTGAATATGATGAGTAAACAAATTATATAAAAAAATATATATATACACACATTATAATGACAAACTCATGGCAAAGTATAGTGTGAACAAGTATCATGGTGAAATTGGTTTAGGAGTGTGACTTATATTACTAAAGAGTGTGACTTTTTATATTATAAAGAGTGTGACATTTTACTATAAAGAGTATTACTCATAAAAGTGAAGGGTGTGATTTATATTATAACAAAGAGTGTCGTGCTGATAAGTGAAGGGTGTGACTTATATATATTACTAAAGGGTGTGACTTATATTACTAAAGATTATACATGTAAAAAAAAAAAACTAATTTCACGGTGAACAAATTTCACAGCACACCAACTTCAAACTCATATACTTATTTGATACATAAAATTATAAGTATCTCTCAAATTTGCATGTCTCCCATTATTAAGGTTGTGACTTGTGATCATTGCACGAAAATAATATCTATCTTATTTTTATTTTGTTTTATAAATATGTGATGCTTTATGAAAATACGAAAAAAATATTATGCGATGCACATTTTGAAATTTTGAAAATTTTAAGTATATGACTTTATGGGCTAAGTTGAGTTGAACTGTGATAAAAATTTAAATAAAATTTAATTTGTTTTGTTTTATTATTTTTTGTTACAAATTTTTATTTATTTTTATTAATATATGATCTTTTTGAGATAGTTATTGGGTTACAAACTAATTTTTAGTGAAAAATTACAGGAAGAAGATAATTTGGTTGAGTACCAACTCCAGAATCGACATGTTATTTCTTCGGCAATATATAATAAAAATAAAGTATTTTAATTCAAATTAATTATATAATTAAAAGCAATGAAAAATACTTTAAACTATTAAAATTATATAATATATGAAATTTTAATTTTATTTTATACGGTCAATATGAATGTCAAATCAAAAGTCGAAAAATGAAAATTAATAATATATAATGTATCAAAATGTATTTAAAATGGAATATTTATAAAACAAATGTATCACTGTTGGGGTTATACAGGAAAATATGATTTTACTTTGTATAATCAAACTGAA
Source organism: Stenogyne calaminthoides (assembly GCA_037126765.1). NCBI lineage: Eukaryota > Viridiplantae > Streptophyta > Magnoliopsida > Lamiales > Lamiaceae > Stenogyne > Stenogyne calaminthoides. Next base: position 30,631,968 of record JBBCBC010000024.1, read on the forward strand.
TTTCTGTTTTATTTACTGAAATAAATTATTTATCACTGATGCTTTAAATATCATTGAATGTTACATATATTTACTGCATAACTGTTCAATAAATAGTACGTGTTACATTGTAGTTAATTTAGTGATACCAGATCACAGAAGATTAAATTAACAGTCCCTTGTAACTAAAAGTACACTGTTCACGACCTATATGGAAATGAACAATCCATCGTGAAAGGTTGAAGTGTAAGGCTCAGATTAACTTGTCTTGACCAAGAGATTACACTAGTGCATGACTGATGCACTGAATAGGACCTACAGGAGGATAAATTCTTCAGCACTGAATTAGGAAGAATTAGACCTCAGTGGTTCGTTATTTCTTAATCTTCGTCCCTTAAAATAGGATCGTGTGTGGCTAGTAATTATTGCTTTGACTTATGACGGGTAGAGAATCAATGAGATTCAATACTTTATATCTTGGGCAATATTATTAGTCACATGCGATTGCTAAGTGTCGCGAGTCGTTTTAGTTGATGAATATTATGTGGCTAATTTGGTAACAACTCGCAAACAAAACATATACGTGTAAAATAAACGGTAAATAAGATGAATTTGTTGACCCAGTTCGTCAAGAAATGACTACTCTGGGGGCATACCAAGCCAGGATATTGTATTATGAGCTTCACACGTACAGTTCTTGATACATCTTATGAAGATGAATCGATGCAGATAAAGATAATTTTTTCTGTTAGCAAAATGAGTGCTAGGGTTTTTGTATATGTGGATGATCACTCGAATTTTTTAGTTCCTCTCCTCTCTGGGGATTTTTGTAGGCTATTTTTCTGAACCCTTATCTTCTTCTTTTTTCTTCCCTTTATAGCACTCCGGTAAGCATGAGCTGGGTTGGTATAGCATGAGCTGGAGTCTTTAGATCATGCAAGAACCCCGGTGGTGTTGCCATGTTTCCAGCTTCGTCTTCTAGATTGATCTTCGTGCTAGCTTTGTCTGTAGGATGCTCTTTTGATCGTCCAAATTAATCTCTTGTTCGGTTGGATGTTTTGTTCGCCTCTTTAATCATGTCAGTTTTATGCTGGAAGATTGTCCTCCTCGAGCACACTGAGCCCTCAGGATATTTGGGTCTTCGGGATATTTGAGTGTCGAGCACTCTGACCCTTCAGGATTTCCGAGTATTTTGGCCGCCTGAATCCTCAGTTTTGCTTATGGCCTTCTCGATTTAGTTTATCCGATTCCTTCTTTCCTGACCTGAGTAGCGGATACGTTTGTTCGGTAGGCTGGTCGAGCAATTCTGATCGGTTGGCGAACAAAAAGTAACTTATCCACCAGGCATGATTATTTTGTTCGAATATTACACGTGTCGCTCTTTGATGTTCGATTAATCCTGATTTATTATATCGAACACAACACTAAGATTTAATACGAAGAATCGTGTGCAAGTACGCTTGTTCGATTTGCCCCCTTGGGAGGTTCATAAGATTTATCATACCAAATCTTGCAAGTGGAATTAGTTTCCGGTATGGATAATAATGTTGAATCGTTCCTTGACCAAGGACAAAAGATATTAATTAAAGGAAAGCTGTTTCAGTGGTTTGAATTAATTAATGGGCTGGATAATCTTAAACACGGGAAATAATAACCGGGAGCCATTTTAACAGTAATATGGGTTAAGATGGATAGTGCAATATTAATTATGTAGTGAGATTAATTAATATTTATGGGCTTGAATAATATTGTGGCTCAATGTTAGATATTCAAAGTCCATTAGAAGATCCAATCTTAATTCTCCTAAAGGCCCCTCAAGTAGCCTAAACATAATGTCCAATAACTGAAAAAGGTGTTTAAAATAAAATAAATTATGATTGCTTATTTTTTCCAATTTTTCGGAAAAATACAAATAAAAGAGGGAGAAAAATTTTCTTTTAATTTTGTTATGGAATGAGGATAAGTATTCTTGGAATACAAGATTATCTCATTAAATTCAAGAAATCTAATTAAGTATTCACTCTTTGTTGGGAAATTTCGAAAATTATGAGAAATAAAGGGAAAGAAAGATTTTCTTGAAAATATATTATGGAAGATATGTATTCTTGGAATACAAGTATATCTCATAAATTCAAGAAGATCCAAATCTTGAAATCTTTATCCTAAAATTTTGAAAATACCATAACAATAAGAGAGTGGGATTTTTATGAAAAATTTTAATTAAGGAGAAAATAATATATGAGATATATATTCAAGATTTCTTGGAGATCAAGAGAGAGATTTTCTCTCCCTTTTTTCCTAGCAAAAAATCGGCCACCACCCTCTTCTAAATAGGGGATGATTTTTTCATCCCCAAGTGCAATTCCATGTGTTGGAAATATTAGAAATCCACAAAGGTGGTGCAACATAATTTTATTTTTCCCTTTTGTTAAATTGTTCGCGAGTTCCTACCACCGGATTGTTGAACAAGGATAAGGGAATACTTGAGAATGTCTTTTGGTGTGTTCGTGTGAACGGGATCTATCTTCTCAACGGTTGTCACTCCGAGAGGTTAGTTCACGTAAACCCATAGCAATTCCGCATGCGTAGGATTTATGTGAACTGTTTATATGCATGATTTGTTGTTGAATTATTATTTGAATTAATATAGGATTAATTCATGCTAGTAATAATTGTTAGAATTAAATTTGTATTAAAATATTCATCCCGAATAGATCCGGGCAATTAATTCCCCAACAACTGGTATCAGAGCCTCGGTTTCGGGCTCTGAGATTTAAATTGTAATTTAATTCGTTTTTCATTAAATTTAAAATTGGATAGTAGAATTCCTAGATCTTTTTTGCAGGTATCCAATTGTCATGGTATTTAATGAATGATTAAATTTATGCATGCATATAAATTGTGGTTTTTTAATTCGATTCGTTCGAATTCGTTTTGCCTCGTGAGAAAATCCACGAGTAGATTAGGATTTGTTTGATTCGTTTAATGTAATAAACTAGTATAGATCTAGGTTTATTTATTTTTCATAAATAAATTGTTACCGGATCGTGAGCCAAGACGGAGACGATGAATTAAAGACGGACGGATCCGGAACTGGGCACAGGCGGCGTGCGTCGCGCGAAACGTGCCAAGGGAGGCACGCGCGACGCGGACGCACGCTGGAGCACACGGGCGTGGGGCAAGGCCGCTGGGCCGAGCGCATGCGGGATTCATTGATTTGGATTTTTTTTTGTTATGTCCAGTTTCTATTTTTTTATTGATTTTCTTTTCAGAATTCGACGTTTATTTTGCGATTCATTTCGTTAATAATTTGATTTAGTTTTTTTTTTTTGGTTTTGCTATGAATTTTATTCTTTCAACCAACTTAATTTGCGGGTTGAACTGTTTGGGTTGACAGATAATGTGGATTTACTTCTTGATTTGAGTTATCCATCAAACACTGTGTTTCATAAATCTGCTCGACGGAACGAAGAATCTACAATTCATGGAAGATACATTACGACAGTGGATAATTTTTCTGGTGATTATCTTTGTAATGTTTTGAATTTTCTAGTAACATCGACATTTAGTCTTGCATTAGTTGGAGTTCTATTCGATGTCGCATTTGTTCAAGAAATAATCAATTCTTTCCAGTTCCGTCGGATATGATATTTCATAGTTCCATCTACTATTTTTGGCATGATAACCTTTGTAATTGAAACATCATTGGAATCATCTATATTTTATTCACTTTGTAATTGAAAGTAGTCAAGATAAATATAAACTTTTCACAATATTTTCATCATTTCATCATTGTTATATAAATAATTTTAAAATACTACATTGTCTATATTTTATATTTTGATTAGTAAAATGTCAAATTACATTTATACTATAAGTTTTTTAGTGATATATAATTATTTGTCTAGATTTTCATTTTATGCATCTCATCCTCTAATACTAATTTGATTATTTGGTGACTTCAAACAAAACTCATTATAAAATGTATTATTTTATAAAATATATTAGTTTATAAAATAAAAAGTAGATTAATTGCAATTTATCATTAATTATCTATAATGACTGAAGAGATATTTATTTGATTATTTACTCTTAATAGCTAATACATAACATTATTTCTTATAGATATAGTTGGATATGTAAGAAATTATAATTTAATGGATAAATTGTATAATATTTTTTTAAAAAAAAGGAAGAATTTGTTCGATTATTTACTTTTCAGTGAATTAATGTGTTACAATGTATAAGAATAATTCTGAAATTAATTATATTAAAGTTTAGGTTAATTTGTAATAAATTCCATTATTTATGCTTAAGTTATAGTTAGTCTATATAATGTGTATGATTTTGTGTTCCTTCTGATTTTCCTGCCCTTCTCCTCCACCGCTGGATCTTCATCAATCGATCGTGGTCCTTCATTTTTTTTCACAATTTAATCATATAAGTTTTGACAATAATTAATGATATTAACACCTCTTTATTATTTAATTGGTGGTATTAAATTCACTTTATTACTTGCTTAATATTAGGGAAAAAAATTTGTTATCCTGCCTATTTAAAGTGATGTTTTACACTTCACATTGTTGGGGTCCCGGTTGAAGATGATAGGTGCCACGGTACTTTTAAAGGTGTGGTGGTTTCGTCGTCGTTGAGTGGTTTCAAAGCATTGTAATATTATCTTATTATGTTTACGCCTTTATATCATTTGATAGTTGTAATGTTATTCCAATTATATAGTTTTTTAGCGATCAAGGCATGTAATGTATACAAGGTCTTTATTCATTTGATAGTTGTAATATATTACACTCCAGATTGCTGGTGTCGCGGTTGAAGATGATATGTGTGACGGTGCTTTCAAAGGTGTAGTGATTTCGTCTCCGTCGAGTGGTGTCAAAGCATTGTAATATTATCTTATTATGCTTATACCTTTATTCATTTGATATTTGCAATATTATTCCAGTAATATAATTTTCTTATTATTAATCAAATTGTTCATGGGGATCATTACAATGGTTTGAAATAGTACCAGGATTATTAGCTTGAATAATTTGAAATAATATACATTATTTAATGATAGCAAGAATAATTTCTAATAATTTTAAATTAATATCCATAATTTGATATTTTTGCATAATTTTTTTAAATTAATTTTAAATTATAATCATGAAATTAATAAATAAATCACCATGCTTCATTTTTTGTCTACACCGTTATCCATTTTTTGATATTTAATTCGAGCCATTCATTATATTTTGAGGAAAGATGAAAATTTATTCTAACATATTAAATTTTATTACACGGATCTTGACCGTTGATTCATGTATATTATATATTGGCCATGCATTTCTACACTATATATTATGTAGACTTTTTTGCTCCATTTTCTCCTTCAATTTTGTTCTTCTTTCATTTATGTTCATCGGTTTGTTCAGTGTATATAGTCCATGAAGATTTTGAGATTAACATTAATCCAACTTATTTTGTGTATATACTTTTGGAATTTTACATTTTGTTGTGAACTTATTTTTTTCGATTTGTTGATTCATTATAGTTTGTATATAGAATACTTTTAAATATAAATTTAGATTTTGACAGGTATTTTTTTTTTCGATTTATTCTAATTCATCGTTCGGTTCATTATTTTCACGGTGGTGATTTTGTTAATCAATGGAGATTTCGTTAATCTATCAGATTTCACGGCGTTGAAAGTATGATGGGGTCACAAGGTGAAGAGTTTTTTGTGTATTATGAATCAAAATTGTTTGATCATTCAAAAATCATATGATACGTCTTACATAAAATTGAAGTCGTAGTTTGAAGATAATCTCTATTTTTAGTTGTCTCTATACTTTTTATCACAACATCTAATAATATTTGACATATATACACGCATTTTATATTATTATTTATACATTATAGTGATTTTTTTAAAACTCATTCATAGATTTATAAATGACTAATAATGTTACTAGAATAATGAAAAAAAATCAGGATTGTTATTATAATTTTTTTATTATTATGTGTATTATGTATATGTTATAGCATACATAGATGTGTAAATGTGTCAATTTTGATAGGTTTGTTATTTATACAAAATGTAATGATAAATCCAATTAATTATTTGGATAAATTTGTTATTCTATTGTGATAAAAATTTCGTCTACATTAATTGAATTACTAATCAGTGTATTAAATTTTATAATTTTAATAGTCAATACAAATATTGTTCAAGTTTGACTATAAATGCGCTAAAAAAAAGTTTGACTATAAATGCGCTAAAAAAAGTTTGACTATAAATATTTCTTATTTTTATTTTTGTAAGTGCATAATTATAGTCATTTGATAGTATTGTTGATTATTAATCAACATAATACCATTTTTTTGGTTTAATACAATTACTTACTACTTAATACAACATAATTGTGTGCTTGAGAAATAAAATTTGTGCTCAATTTGTGCCTTTTATTACAAATTGGTTCCCTTTTAATCATGTATCGTTCCATTATCAATTTAAATTGTATAGTATTTCAATTTACGTCTTTTTAAATAAATAAAAATTACTTTTTAATAAAATTAGATATCCTAGAAATAAGTTTATTCAAATTTGAAACAAATTGGAACGTCGTTTATATTTTTAGACTTTTTTTCCAACTCACTATATCATGTAAGTCATGTAAGTTAAATAATACACCTATAGATTTCTTTATTGGATTTCCCGCTGTTTTGTCTACACCGTTGATCCATTTTTTTATCTATATTCCAAGTCATTCATTGTATTTGAGGAAAGATGAAAATTTATTGTAACATATTAAATTTTATTACACTAATCTTGACATTAATTCATATATATTGTATCTTGGCCATACATTTCTCCACCATAAATTATGTAGTTTTTTTTTTTTTTTTTTTTGCTTTATTTTCTCCTTCAATTTAATCCTTCTTCCTTTTTAAGTTCATCGATTTCTTCAAAGATATGTAGTCCATGAAGATTTTGAAGTTAGCCTTAATCCAACTTATTTTGCGCACTTGCTTTTGTAATTTTACATTTTATTGTGAATTTATTTTTTTTCGATGTGTTCTAATTCATTGTTTGATTCATGATTCATTATAGTTTGTATAGAGAACACTTTTAAATGTAAATTTAGATTTTGAAATGTATTTTTTTTTTTTTTTTTTTGGTTCTAATTCATCATTTAGTTTATTGTTTTCACTACGGTGATTTTGTTAATCAATAAAGCACTCTGGCGATTTTGTTAATCAATCAGATGTCACGACATTGAAAGCTTGATGGGATCACAAGGTGAAGAGTTTGTATGTATCATAAATCAAAATTGTTTGGTCATTCAAAAATTTTACGATATATCTCACATAAAATTGGAGTCATACTTTGAAGATAATCCCTATTTTTATTTGTCTCTATACTTATTATCACATCATCTAATAATATTTGACAAATATACACATATCTTATATTACTATTTATATATTATAGTGATTATTTTTTTAACTCACTCATAATTTTACCGATAATTAATAATGTTATTAGAATAGTGAAAATAAAAAACATTTAGGGTTGTTATTATAATTTTTTTTAATTATGTGTATTATGTATATATTATAGTATACATAAATGTGTAAAAGTGTTTATCAATTTTGATAGCTTTGTTATTTATACAAAATGTAATGATAAATTTAATTAATTATTTGAATAAATTTGTTATTCTATTGTGATAAAAAAAAGTCGACTAAATTAATTGAATTATTAATAAATGTATTAAATTTTACAATTTCAATAGTCAATACTAATATTATTCAAATCAGGCTGTAATTTTTTTTTTGTAAGTGCATAATTATAGTCATTTGATATTATTTTTTATTATTAATCAACATAATACCATAATTTTGGTTCAATACAATTAATTACTACTTAATACAACTTAATTATGTGCTTGAAAAATAAAAATTTTGCTCAATTCGTGTCTTTTATTACAAACGGGTGCCCTTTTAATTGATTGTGTTGATCATGCATCATTTCATTATCAATTTAAATTGTATACTATCTCGATTTATATTTTTTTAATAAAAAAATTATTTTTTAATTAAATTAGATATTCTAGATATAGCTTATTCATATTTGAAATAAATTGGAACGTCATTTATATTTTGAGACTTTTTTTTCAGCTTCACTATATCATGTATGTTATAATTTTTTAATTTCTCGGTATATCATATTTTCACTTCGTTTTTTACTTATTTAAAAAAAAACTGCATGAGAATTATAAATAATAATAATAGCACTTGATATGGGTTTATTAACTAGAGACCAAGTGGTTACGTGATAAGATAATCAAGCGGATTACTTAAATTGTAAATGAAATTTTGTAATTCATGTTTATGTTGAATTATTGAGCAAAAATGAGAAATTCAACTTGGAACTGCATATGGTCATGTTAATTGAAAGTGCTAGGGTCATTTCACAGTTATTTTTCTCACACTTCTTGCCTTCACGAGAGCATTGTGCTTTTACATTTACCAAAATATCTCATTTGTTATTATTTAACAATCTTCATTTATATTTTTTGTATGTGTTCATGGTCATAGATTTTCAGCTCCATTTAGTAGTGTGGTGAAACGTAAACTCAACAATGCAGAGAAAAAAAGTTTTTTTTGTCCCAAAACCTTTATGTAATTCGATTTTCCTCCCAAAAAAATTAACTATCTAATTTTTGTCTCAAAACTATCTAGATTGTCCTACTTTGGTCTCATTTCCCTGAAAAACAGGAAAAACGTCATTTTCGGTCACATGCAAGTCATGTGTCAGTTAAAATTGAGGGTTTTCACGTTCGAAGTTGACGTTGATTGTTAAAAGATATTCATTTTTTTAACAGTCAGCGTTCACATTAGCTATGACCTCAAAAACCTCAATTTTAATAGGCATGTGTCTTGCGTCTGATTGAAAATGATGTTATTTATATTTTTTGGGAAAAATGTGGCCAAAATTGGACAATTTAGATAGTTATGGCGCCAAAATTGGATAATTAGATTTTTTGGACGAAAAATGGATTACCGAAAAGTTATGAGACCAAAAAAAACTTTTTTTTCTCCAACAATACACCAATGATATTGAATCGCTTAGGTACTTCCCTTTTTCGTCATATTGTATTAATCAATATTTTGTGCATATGTATGCAAAGTCCTAATTTCTTTAAATTGAACTTACAAGAAATGGAATATATATAGATCATTAAATGGGTTGTGTAATAGAACTAGGTTAGTGATTACAAGGTTAAATGACAGGGTACTTGAAGATAAGGCTTTAACCAGAAGTAGTGCTAGACATTTGATTTTGATACCGAGACTTCATTAACTCATTCTGATCCTAGATTGTCATTCAAAATTCAGCGCAAACAGTTTTCATTGATTTCATCAAATGTTATATATGTAAATAAATAAAAATGTGGGATAATCGTTATCTCATGTATGAGTATATTTTTTAGGAAGACCGCTTTCGTCATGGTCAATTATACTCCCTCCGTCCCGCTATGATTGTCACGTTTCTTTTTGTTGAATGGTTTAAGAAATAACATTAAAATAATAGATAGTGGGGTAGTTGGAATGAAAAGTGAAGGTATGTGGGGTAGTTGAGATGAAAAGTGAAGGGAATAATATTAAAATAATAGGTAGTGGGGTGTTGCTTTTTCCTTTTATGAAATGTGACAATCATAGCGGGACACCCATAAAAGAAAAACGTGACAATCATAGCGGGACGGAGGGAGTACGTTCCAGGTCCATGATTATAATATAGGGACTTGAAAACAATATTGTGCCAACACGATAGTTGCAAAAGTAAAAAAAAAAAAAATAGCGCTTAATAAAATGTTCTGAAATGCTTAAATTTTCAGAATAAAAAAAAGTTTTTTGGTTATTACGTATATGATTCTATTATATAGTGTATATTTATATACCATTTATACAAAAATATAAAATAATATTTTTAAAATATTGAATATAGTTTTCTCGAATATTTAAGGTGAAGTTGGATGGATTGTTAAGTGATATTCATAGATAAAATATATTTGGTAATGTCATTCAAGTTTACGTGTATTGTGTTTTCCCGCCTGTCTTATATAAATTCATTTTTTTATTTTCTAATTAAGTGCTCCGTGTTTTTTTTTTATGCAATGCACCTCTTTATCACGTTGTTTTGTGTCACCATTATGTATATAACAGCAACAAACTTTTTTCTGAGAGTCCCACTTCTAAATTTTTATGATGGTATACAGAATGCTAGCTGGTGGACATCTACATCTTCGATGTTATGCTTATAACTTTTGATTCATTGGGTTGTCTTATGAAGTTTGGGAAAGGTGGTGGAGATATCTATCTGATAGTATTCTTTAAAATAGAAGAGAAATTACGCAATTTCCTGATATATTTTACTAAATATGTTTAGAAAGTCTTATATAATGCTATGTAATGTTTAATAACTCAAATTTATTTAAATTAACTAATATTTATTTAATATTAAATTTATGTAAAATTAAGGATGATTGATGACAAAATCAAGAGTGGTTGTCTTATAAAGATTGATAATATGTTGCGGACTCTTGGTAAATTTTTGTAGGACTTTTAAGAAATACTGATAGCAGATTTTGATTCTAATTTTTCATCTCGAAATATTTTGTTAATGAGGGAGTTTGCATACAACATATCAAAGTTGAAGATAGAGTATAAGTATTTGATGATTGATGAGTAGACATAATGATGAACATCGCGATGTTTAGGAAATAATAAATAAGTCTATTCATGTTGATAGCGATGAGGTATTTTTTGTATATGGATATGGTTGAACCAGAAAAATATTTATATGGAAGACGTCTACATGGTCGAGGTATAACGCCAAGATTATCATTAATGTAGCATCTTTCTGGTGGACGTATTGCTCATTCTAGATTTGTCATTTCAATATTAACTTGGTGAGCTTTTGAAGATTAGTCTCATCATATGAGATGAGGCTCTGAAGATGAACATATATTATATTGAAACTCATGACACTAATTTTAAGGATCTTATGCAGCTCATATATCTATTGTCATCTGGATTACCTTTTTAGTTGAAAGACCTTTGTGTTTGGAGGTGATTTCCAACATATATTGTCGGTTATTCCAAAAGAGATATGATATTGTTCACGCTGCAGTCAATTCATCATTTTTTATGAAATTTTTATACTCTTTTGAAACTTACAAGAACATGCAAATATTGCTAAACTTGGGTTAAATCTCAAGCTATATACAAAATGAAAATGTTATGAATGTGTAAGATATATTGGAGATGGGAGTATATAATCACAACCTGAGTATGGTTCTGATATACAAATTTTGGATAATATTTTGTTGAGAGGTGGTGATGATTCGATTAGTACTATTATTGATAACATTTATCCTGATTTTGATAACGAGTAGATGATCACAATTATTTGTAAGATAGAACAATTCTCGCTCTTACATTTGATGTTATAGGTGTCCATAAACGAGCACATGATTTAGATGAATCACGTGATAAATCACATACTTATCTGAGCTCTGATAGTCTGATCTGATTCAAATGTTGATCATCATTATGATGTGCATATTCATGAATTCTCGAATAGTATTAAGTGTACTGGTGTTCCCGATTATGAATTGAATACAAAAGTTGAAACACCGATAATATTATTGAAGAATATTGATCACTCAAGGTATTTTTCCAATGCAACCATATTTTCCCCCCTTATAATATTTAAAAAATATATTGCATTTTAAAATTTGAATGTCTATTATTTCTTCAAACAATTTTTAATATATAATGTTTTTCCATGTATAGATTTTTTATTACGAGGTCGAGTGATAGTGTTCTTGAAGCTAAGGTTTTAGCTGAAAGTAGTGCATGATATTTGGCTTTGATACACAGGCTTGCATTGAATCCTTGCTCTAGATTGTCGTTCAAATTTCAACGGAGACAAACTTCGTCGAATAAAAGTTAGGGGTAGTCCTTTTCTCACGTAAGGGTATTTTTAATAAAAAAATCATATTTTAACTAAGAAATTAAAGTAAAAAGCAGATCTTGGAAATATAATTTTTTTAAAAATATTATTTATTTTATACAATATAAATTAAATAATGAATTCAAGTAAATACCTCCTTGCACAAGTTTAAATTGTATATATGGTGGAAGAGTGATAACATTTATATAAAAGACATTGTCTACAGATTTGAGGTATAATGACAAAAATTGTCATGATTGTCAGGGACTGATCCAGGAACTTTTTATGACGGGCACAATAAAAAGCAAGTCTCGTGTGAATCTGAGTTCATGTGTATTTTCTTTTTTAAATGTCACTGCTATGTATATATACTATCATTGTTGCAAATGAAATTCCACTATTTAAAAAATGCTTGATTTGTAAATAATAATATTTCGCATGCTTGATTTGTAAATAGCTCGTATGCAAAGAAATAATATTTGAAGAAAAAAAGTTCACACAAATTTCTCCCAAAAAAAGAATATATAAATATAAAATACATAAAAAAATCCTGCATAACAACCAAATCTATTATAATTAATAAATAAAATCTATAAATTTAATTATTGAAATATTTATATGATTGTCTCATTATCAACATTATACTAAATTTCCTTTTAAAATGTACAATTAAATTATCATTTATCAACTAACATTATGATTATAATTTGAATAATATTACTACTACTAATAATATTAATTGTAATTAATATACAATATAAAAAGTTCAGAAGAGTGGGCTGGGTTGGGGGTGCGAAACATTGTTTATCAGGAGGTAGTGATCTAAGAAATGAGATTGAAATAATGTATTCGTATTAATATAATTTATAATTAACTAATACTTTTTATGTATACATATATATAGTGTATTAGGAAAAAATTTACTGGGGGCACGTGCCCTCATCTTAGGAACTATAGATCCGTCTTTGATGATTGTAGCATCCAATTCACACTACAATAAATTCACCTGTTATGTGTAATAATTGTACTCTACTGAATTTTACAAGGAACATATTGTTGCAAAACTCGAGATTGGCAGAAGGTTTATACGAGTTGAAAATATTTTCTGATTGGATAACATCTATTGGAGATGTGAGTATATGATCACAAACTGAGTATGATCTTGATGTACAAATTTCGGATGATAGTTTTGTTGAGATGTGGTTATGACTTATATTTTTTATGGAACAAATTTTTGTAGAAAAATTCATATATTCCTTACAAGATCTCAAACCCTGAAGCAATACGAAACAGATTCTCCAAGTTTTCGAGACTAAATTAGAGGAATTGATAAGTCATCACATATTAAGAACAACACAATAAGTAATTACTCCATCAACCTCATATAATAACTTGCACACTTTACTTATACAGATGTCCCAAAATAATTTGCACACTCTAAAAGTAGAAAGTCCTCCATAAACTTCATCCTTACAATATCCACAATATTACACAAAATGCTATTACTTTTGGACCCACGCATACACATACTTCAAATCCATTTCTATACTTTATACATAATAATTTACAAAATTACCCCTCACAATCCTACTAATTACTCAACTTTCTTATTTTGTGTGCCAATAAAACGGTGCAAGTTAATCCGGGAAGAAGGAAGTATAAAGTTACATTAATCTCTTTCACATTCTACACACAAATCATGTTGGAGAAATTAATTTTAAAATTATAAGATTAGAAATGACATATTATTTATTATTAATAGGTTTTGGTACTTTTTATAATTTAAATTAAAATATAATGATGATAATGCATGAGCATTTAAAATTATAATTATTATTTATACAGTATTATTAAATATGTATTGAAATAATATTTTATTAATGTGAATACAATAAACGTTGAACCAACATGATATGCAATTGTACATACATTATATTAAAGAATACATTTAGTTTATAAATTAGAATAAGAAATGTAAATATATTGCAAATATACAATATTAAAAAATGGTATAAAAATGCTTCTTCTTTTTTTTCCTTATAATTTTCACTAATTCTGATTTTAGTAGCTAATTTTCTCCAACTTTAGATATAGTCCCATAAGTTTACCAAATGCAGTTGTTTAACCATGAACAAGCTAAAATAGGTTTACCAAATTCAATATTTTCGTCCTTAGTTTTGACTGGTTAAAAGGACGAAAAAGTTGAATTTGGTCCTTAATTTCCTTCCATGTTGATTAGTTATTTTTCTTTCCATTTTCAATTATATTTTTATTTGTTTTGTTGGATTCAATATGATATGATAATAATTGCATATTCCTATAAACTGAGATTAATATTCAGGATTATAATAATCACAAATTTCTTTCTTTTTTTGTCCGTTTTTTTCAATTACCTAAAGAATCCATTTATGCACAAAAGTTTAGTCAAGTGCAAGTTCTTTGTGATAAGATGTCCATTTGAGACTTAAAAAAATCTCGATCTGATTTTAGGTACTTAAAACTAATTATTTTGATTTAAATCATGAAAAATGTTCATATTATTCATCTTAATGAGTCTTCACGAAAGATACTCCAAGAAATCTAAAATTGAAAAGTCTTGGGACCAATCATGGTGGAAGAAATGAATGACGGAAAAATTCATATATATATATATATATATATATATATATATATATATATATATATATATATATATAAATAAAGACATTAGACTTCTACATTCTTGCAAATTCATGACACTTGATTTTAACTCTTATTGTTGAACAATCAAATATCTTGGAAGTTTCAATGAATCTATTTACAAAACTTTTTTTAAAGCGGACATAGTACCTTAAGGTTCTTCTTTGGAAGATGAAATGATTTAAATTGTTTCAAATTTGAGAATAGATACACTTAATTTCATCTTTGTGCGTTTTTCCCGATTTTTGTAATCATATATGTGTCGATTTATGTTTTTAATTTCAGTACATAAATTGATGTTTTTTTTTTTTTCAATTTGTGGTTTATATGTCGCATGGTGGGGGATTTTGGTCCTTCAGACACTAAGAAAACATTCAACTTACACTTAGTCGATTGTTCCCATGAAAAGGAGAGGCAAGTGCGATTTGGTCTCCAAAATGGATATTGGTTGGTGAGTCCGCAATTCTAGGTTTGTCATTCCAATTAATGCTACCAAAGATTCTACTTTCAATATTAATTAGGATAGTCATCTTGCCGAGCTTTCAATCGAGGCTGATCTCATTATATAGGATGAAGCTCCGATGGTAAATAGATATCGTGTTGAACCTCTTGATACTACTTTGAAGGATATTATGTAGTCAACTAATTTGTTATATTTTGGATTATTTTTTGTGATAAGATTGTTGTGTTTGGAGGTCATTCTGACAAATATTGCAGGTTATTCCAAAAGGAATGAGACATGATATTGTTCACGTTACAATAAGTTCATCTCCTTTGTGGAAATGATTGTATCTTACTGAAACTTGCAAGGAACATGCGGTTGCAAAATTTAGAAGCGTCTGATGGTTTACATAAATTGAGAGTTATTTTTTCTAAATTGGCTAACATCTATTGGAGATTGAAGTGTAGGATCACAAACCGAGTCTGATTTTGATGTACAAATTTCGCATGATATTTTTTTAGAGGTAGTGATGATTTGATAGGTCCTATTTTCATAAATTTATCATGATTTTATGAAAATGATGGACAATCACGATTATTTGCTGAACATAGCAATTCTTACTCCTACGTTGGATGTTGTTAGGTCCATAAACGATCATATAATTCATGTTAATGAAAATGAATCATTATTTGAGCTCAGATAGTCATTTGCCATGCTGATTCAAATATTGATCATCTTTCTGGTGTGCATACTCCTGAATTCTTGAATAGTCTAAAGTGTTCGATTATTCTTGATCATGAACTGAATCTCAAAATTGAAACACCAGTAATGTTATTTAGAAATATTAATCACTCAAGGGGTTTGTGCAATGGAACTAGGTTTAGACTTTTAATATTATATTTTTAATTTTTTCCTCATATTTAATTCTTCCTTTGTACAACATATTATTTTTTCCTTTGCAATTCAAGACATTCCTTTTTAAAATTTTGCAATTTGAAGTGTCTTCTCATTTTATGGCAACTATTAAATAATATAGTTCCTGGAGCTGCTACATAGATTTTCATGTAAGATGACACGACCGATGAATAAAATATTTTTTTCTTTATTTTTTTATAACAAAATCATCGCCTTTTAAAATTTTGCAATTTGAAACGTTTGCCCATCTTCAATCTTGACATCCTACATGGACATTTATGTCAACTCCGACAACTACGACACTTAATTATTGTATAAAAATTAAAAATGCTTTGAATAACATAATTTTAAAATGTGATGTCTCGAATTGCAAAGAAAATAATGTGATGTAATTGATTAAAACCTCAAGGGTGGTGATTTTTTTTGCAATTAATCAAAAAAAAAAAAAATTGTGAAGAACATTAATGGGATTAATTTTTTTGTAGTCCAGTAACTTTGCATTGTTTAAAAATTGATCCCGATTGTTATGACTCTTTGATTTTGGGTCTAGTATGTTTTCAAAATATTTGAAATTGGTCATTTAACCTGTTGCGGCAGGTCACCAAATATGTAAACTTCACATGTGTAATTATTTTTTATTTTTCCCTTTAATTTCGAAGCATCACCTGGACTTTTGTAATTCTAATAATTTTGCATCGATTTTAAAGACAACCTTAAAATTAAAAGACAAAGTGATCGGGTTGGTTTACCGGGTCTAAACTAACCCCAAAATTTAAAAGTAAGCCAAAGTACAAAAAAACCGCTCTTCCTCCTTAAAAAATATGCATAAAAATCCCGACCCAAAATTATTAGGACTAAAAAAAGTCTAGGTTGCATTTCGAAATTAAAAGAAAAAATAAAATTATTACACATTTGGCAGTTACCTATTTGGTGACCTGCTGCAACAAATTAAAAGATAAATTTAAATAAAAAATTAAACTCACGTGACTAAAATTAAAAAGTCAAAACAATCGATTCTAATTTCAAACGAAATAAAATCAATGGACTATAAAAAATTTAATCCTAATATTAATTCTTCTTTTCAAAGAATTTTCTTTAACAGATCACATTGATATGAATAAAATTAAATGTAATTAAAAAAGATTAAAATTTTATTAATAAATATAAATATTATAATAAGATGTAAAAAAAATTAAATTTTATATCAATTCAAATAATATTTTAACATCTAAAATGTTTGATAACAACAATGACCGTGCGTTAGCACGGGTGCAATACTAGTTTTTATTAGTACAAGTTGCACTTTGTTAAAAAAAATAGTACAGATTGCAATTTATAATTAACCCAAACTCTAAATTAATAGTTCATAAATATTAGGTCGCCTATGCTGAAATTATTGCAGGCCAAACACGCTTAGCCTTATAGAAATTCACAATTGACTCAAAAAAATAAAAAAAAATTAAAAAAAAACCTTGATTACATTAGTTCTACCAATCAATTCCTTTAACATAACTCCAGAGCCTCATAACTTTCGTTAAACCGTATGAGAACTTTGTTTGGCTGAAAGTCTCAATAGAAATATTTTCAAATCCTTGCTTATTATTTAATCAGCTTATGCAAAAGAATAAGCTGATTTGAGTGTTTTCAAATTGTATATTTCTACTTAATTAAAGTTAATCATTTTGAATCCAAAATATCAAATTTATGCTTTTATACTATAATAGTGTATCTTATATCGAACTCTTAACTTCTATTTCCCACAAACTTTACAGATTCAAATCACTCTTATTACTAGCTAGGCAAATTCTTTTCACGATCTAAATTAAATCACTCCTTAATTCTTTTGCAGACACCTTTTATTTTCTTTGAAGAAAAAACTCACTTCGAATTTTTCCGAATTGAAAACAACAAATTAATATGAAAACACAAAACAATATATGAAATGACACAATATATATAGGTACTATGAATGTGTGTTGTATTATGAATCTATGATTGTTCTAGTCGCGTGTACGATTTACATTTCTTTCTCTGCCTTTTACTGATTTATCTGCATGTGTCAAAAATGTCAAGCCATACATGCATGTAATAAACGCTAGTCAGAGGCGGATTTACATTGAGACAAGACATGACAAATGACTTGCCTCAAATTTTTTATATAATGTATTTATATATTTTTCATATTTTTAAATTTTAAATATTTTTTTAATAAAATTAATAAACACATACTAATATTAAGATATTACATTTTATTTTTAATTCAACCAATTTAGGCTCCTACTAATATTATTATCAAGGCCATTAATTTATTTGTTCAAGTCCATGATTTGCCTGATCATATGTCGGATGAAGATCGCTCGGATAAAAAAAATTCAAATTTTGATGATTATTATATGAAATTTGAATTTGATTTTAATTTAGTAGTGGTGATAGATCATATTTGATCAAAATTATTTTCATATCTTTGCTATAATATACCATTATTCACTCATAACTATTAAATTTATATGATTTTTTGCATGTTGGAGAATTAATTGTGCCTGATCTATTCGGGATGAATATTTAAATACAAATTTAATTCTAACAATTATTACTAGCATGAATTAATCCTATATTAATTCAAATAATAATTCAACAACAAATCATGCATATAAAATAGTTCACACATAAATTCTACGCATCGCGAATTGCTACGGGTTTACGTGAACTAACATTTTGGAATGACAATGGACTTTGTTGACACGAACACACCAAAAGACCTTCCCAAGTATTCCCAAGTCCTTGCTCATCAATCCGGTGGTAGGATGCTCGCGAACAATTAACAAAAAGGAAAAATAAATTATATCTTTGCACCACCTTTGGGATTTCTAATTTTTCCAACACATGGAATTGCACTTGGGGGATGAAAGAATCATCCCTATTTATAAGAGGTGTTGGCGATTTTTTCATGGAAAAGGGAGAGAAAATCTCTTTCTTGATCTCCAAAAAATCTTGAATATATATCCAATATATTATTTTCTCCATAATTAAATATTCCATAAAAATCTCACTCTCTTATTTGTTATGGAATTTTCGAAAAAGGAGGATAAAGATTCCAAGATTTGGATCTTCTTGAATTTATAGATATACTTGTATTCCAAGAATACATATCTTCCATAATATATTTTCAAGAAAATCAAGAAAATCTTTCTTTTCCTTCTTTTTCTTTATTTTCGAAAATTCTAATATAAATAACCAAGTGGGAGATTTCTTAAATTTAATGAGATAATCTTGTATTCCGAGAGTACATATCTTCATTCCATAACAAAATTCAAAGAAAATCTTTCTCCCCTTTTATTCATATTTTTTGAAAATTTTAGGAAAAATAGCAAAAAAAAATTATTTTATTTTAAACACCTTTTTTCAGTTATTGGACTTTATGTTTGGGCTACTTGAGGGGCCTTTAGGAGAATTAAGATTGGACCTTCCAATGGATCTTGAATTATCAATATTGAGCCACAATATTATTCAAGCCCATAAATATTAATTAATCCCACTACATAATTAATATTGCACTATCCATCTTAACACATATTACTGTTAATATGACTCCCGGATATTATTTCCCGTGTTTAAGATTATCTACCTCATTAATTAATTCAAGCCACTGAAATAGCTTTCCATTAATTAATATATTTTTTGTCGTTGGTCAAGGAACGGTTCAACATTATTATCCATACCGGAAACTAATTCCACTTGCAAGATTTGGTATGATAAATCTTATGAACCTCCCAAGGGGGCAAATCAAACAAGCGTACTTGCACACGATTCTTCGTATTAAATCTTAGCAATCGCATGTGACCAATAATATTGCCCAAGATATAAAGTATTGAATCTCATTGATTCTCTACCGTCATAAGTCAAAGCAATAATTACTAACCACACACGATCCTATTTAAGGGACGAAGATTAAGAAATAACGAACCACTGAGGTCTAATTCTTCCTAGTTAAATCTTTGGAGAATTTATCCTCCTCAGAGTCCTATTCAATACACCAGTCAGCCCTAGTGTAATCTCTTGGTCAAGACAAGTCAATCCGAGCCTTACACTTCAACCTTTCACGATGGATTGTTCATTTCCATCTAGGTCGTGAACGGTGTACTTTTTAGTTACAAGGATCATTAATTTAATCTTCTGTGATCTGGTATCACTAAATTAACTACAATGTAACACGTACTATTTATTGAACAATTATGCAGTAAATATATGTAACATTCAATTATATTTAAAGTATCAGTGATAAATAATTTATTTAAGTAAATAAGACAGAAATTCAATTTGGTTATACAAAGTAAAAGTATACTTTCCAGTATAACCCCAACATTGCATTCATATGATATGCATCACTATATATTCACTAAGTTTGAAAAAATAAATTTTTTGTATTTAAAACTGTTAAAATTATTTTCGCATTCATATAATATGCACGAAAATGCAATTTTTTTTGTGTTTGTGTCTTGGCTGAACAAAAGTTTTTCGTCCGCCCCTGATGCTAGCGAAGTTAATTTGTACTATAATTTTAAAAATAAAAAAGTATATGTTGCCAAAATTAGTACTAAAATTAAACTTAATATATTAACTAAGTTACATCTCAATATTCAAAACTCCTAGAAAATTGAATATAAAAATTATATAGCTTCATGTAGGTTGTCCAATGATTGGATGGATGGAGTTTGCAATTTAAATCATTGTGGCCTTTTATTGAACAAGATAGAAACGAAAATTCATTCAATATTTCAATGCATTGGACAGGAGAGACAAATTATTGTGGCAGCTTTTGTTATTTTTTTTTCTTTTTAATTATAACTATCATTATTTAATAAATTTTTGATAGTCTATAAGAGCCCACAAGAGTATATATGGATGAATGAACCATTGTAAAAGTGAATTTAAAATGTTTGTGTTTAATGAAAGATGATGTGGAGATGATGTGGAGGAGAGAGAGTGTCATGGATGCTCTAAAAAAAAAGGAGCATTTTGGCATTTATGATGCATAGACTTGAGAGTACGTAGTTCAACAATATATGTAAGAGCAGATATTGAAATTTAATGAAGTAAAATTGACAACTTATTCTGTTTGTGAAGAATTCATGACTATTGACCAACAGTAAAAGAAAAAAGAAATGTCGAGTGAACCTTGTGTTCCTTACGAAATAATAGAGTTTTGTTTGTTTTGGAAGTTGAAACAATGGATTTGAATTTTAAGTCTAAATCATCATGTGTTAAATCATTAAATCAAATTATCATATACAAGCCAGTAATTCAAATTTTATAAAATTTTATTTAATGTGGATAGAGTTTTTGCTATCAGTAGTGTTTGAAGGCTTGGGTTTGGAGAATCGGATACCATTAAAAAATTAAAATCTCATTTTAAAAGCTTTTAACTTATGGAGATATGAGGAATTAATTATCTTTTTTTATATAGTTCCCTAATAATACTCTTGTCTTAAATTTTCAAATACAATTTTTTTATAAAAATAATTATATTATACACTGATCACTGTGTAATTGTGTATAATTTTACTCAATCATTACTTATACTATTTTTAACAATATAATAATCAACTATCATCTACTTTTTAAAAAATTCTCGTAGCAAAACCTAAAAAATTAGTACTCCAACTCTCAAACTTGTACAAAATCTAAACTCACATTTTACTAGTAGTATTCAAGAATATACAATACATGGTTTCAAATTTCACCATATTCCGGGAGGAACATATTATTAATGAGATGGGGAATTAAGGGGTTTTTAAAAGCTAAATTTGGGGCATATGAGTTTCTTAATGAGATGGTCAAATTAATCCTACATCTACATGTTTAATTTTGTAGAATTCAAGAGTTTATATCTAAAGAAATGGAGGGGGCCAAAAAGTGGCAATCATGTCAAATTAATTAAAATTGGATGATATAGCTATGATGAAGAACCCATTAATTGGGAACTTTTCAGTCAACTCAGACTATAATAATATGCCTTAACTATTTGTGTTAAAACACTAATTAAGCACTCACATATAAGTATAATTAAGCATAAGCTTGCCGTATTAGAGATGATTCCTTTAGTATTAAATAATTATATAGGCGTATATTTACTGTACCAGGCAACAAAGTCTGGGTAAATAAACTGTCTCACATACTACTCCGTCCCCAAAAATGTGTGCACACCACTTTATTATTATTTTTGTGGAAGAGTTATTTATTAGTATTTTAAATGATAAAGTAATTTTTAAAGAGGGGTATTATAGATATACATCTCATCTATTGCATGCATCTTTAAAAATTATTTTATCATTTCAAATACTAATAAAAAACTCGCTCGCAAAAACACGTGAAAACAATAAATGTGCACGTTTCTTTGGGACGGAGGGAGTATTATTTTGTGCAACGGAACATATTCCACATGTACAAAATTTTGTGTTATAATTATAGTCAAGTTTTAAATTCTAAAGATATTTTGTACATAATCTGTATAATTCATGGTCACAAATTATAATCAAAATGGCTATATTAAAAAAAAAAAAATGAAATCGTTTCACGTGATGGATTTTCTAAAAGAGGCTCACTTGCATGAGACGGTCTCACGGTGAAACAGAGTATAAGTTGAGCATTGACGCTTTAACACTTCGAAAGGGATGAGTATGATTTGTGTTAAATTGTACCCCGTCTCATGCATGAGAGCGTCTCATATGAGTTTTTATCTAAAATTAAATTGTTATGGTTTGAAAATAAAATGAATTGATCTCATAATGAAATGTAGTAGCTTAAGGCTCCGTTTGGATGGATGAATTTAAAACCCGCGAATTTTCCACACAAATCACCACTCTCTCCACTTGAGTTAAATGAATTTACAAATACTTAAATTTGAGTCTAGTTTAAAATGAAGGGATTTCAAATCCTCATCAAAACCACGTCATTTGAAATCCCTCATCCCTACCACTCTCTCTCTCTCTCCCCCCCTTCACTCTCATCTCTTGACAATTCATGATTTGAAATATATGTATTATTTCTTTTATTATTTTTTCAAATCTATTTATTTCAAATCCTCCCTAATGCTCCATTTGAATAGGTGTAATTGCTATCCAATACACAAAACCCACACACACTTACTACCCAGTACAAATCATTTCTAAAATAACAATGAGATACAATATATTTTGCACAATTTACCAAATATACCCATCATCAATTACATCTACACACACGCCTCACTTTATACTTACACCAAAAAAAATTCTCTCTCTCTCCCCATTATCTCGCAACCCAAATAAAAACTCTCTCTCTTTATTATTCATTTAGCTTCAGATTTTGGATCTACATCGGTGGCTCTTGAAGAAAGCTGCGAAGGTGGTGGATGGCGGTGGTTGGGAGGGCGTGTGGACGACGGATGTGTAGGGTGTGATAAGGCGACGAGCGAAAGGTGTACAGATACGTTTTGGGGGATGGCGGCGGCGGGGAGGTGGCGAAAAACACACAAATCGGCGGTGGTGATTTTTACGGTGTAGGGGGGGTGGTGTTTTTTACAGATCCGTGGAGTGTGGGGGCGGTGTAGGGGGCAGTGATTTTTACAGATCTGTGGGGGTGGGGGGTCGAAATTAGTGGAGTGTGGGGATGACGGCGATGATTTGAAGAAGGCTGCATTTATGGGGTGTAAGGCGGCGACGGTGGGGCGGTGTACAGATGCATTTTGGGGGATGACGGTGTAGATGACGGCGGGATGGAGGTGGCGAGGTTGGCGTCTAGGGGGAGGGGGGCAGCAGATCTGTGGGGTGGGAGGCGACGACTGTGGGGCGGTGTGGATGGCGGCGGTCGTGGGACGGTTGTGGTGACTGCCAGGTCGACGTTGGAGGGTGAGTCTTGTGCCGGATTTTGCCTCGATTTATCGTTGATTTATTTTTCTAAAGAAATGGTGGTTTGATTTTTAATTGTATTCATGAAATGTTGGTTTGATTTTTCAAGAGAAATGATGACTTGAAGTGGTAGTGGTTTGATTTTTTATTTTTAATTATTTTTTTAAATAAAGGGGTGAGTCTTGTGCTATACAGTTTAGAAAGCCATGGTAATTTTTGGTGTAATTGCTACCCAGTATTTTGGGAAGAAGATGCCAAAAAAAAGATATGAGAGTTTGTGGAATTTCTGTGACTATGCAACGCAAGGATGCAAATTTATAGTGTATATGCAATGTTTTATGGGGTATGCATGTATTTTTGTGTATGCATAGTTTTATTTTAATATGCAATGAGAAAATGCAAAATGATACATATATATGCAATAATTTTTATGTGTGTATGCAATGTATTTAACATATTATGTAATGTTTTATTTAATTTAATTAATTATTAATATTAATTATTTATTATATTGATAATAAAAAGAAATATTTTAATTAAATTTATTTTTGCAGAGATTTCTTTCAATTTTCAAATTTTTTATCGTTTTTTAATGTGTATATCTACATATAACATAAAGTATGGAAAGTAAAAAATTGATGGGACAGGGCTGACAATTTTATGGAAAAAAGAAGCATAAATAAGTTGTACCAAAAAAGCAAAATCAATAATGAAAAAAAGAAAACAACACAAAAAGTAGGAAAAATAAAAAATAAGGGCATAATAGACAAAACACATGTCTTAAAAAGGTGAATTGTACCCCATAGCATATATTTCAAATCATGAATTATCAAGAGATGAGAGAGATAAGAAGAGAGTGAAGGGGGAAGAGAGATAGAAAAGGGGTAGAGATGAGAGGATTTCAAATGACATGGTTTTGATGAGTATTTGAAATCTCCCCCTTTTACACTAAATTCAAATCTAAGTATTTGTAAATCCATTAAAAAGAGTAGTAATTTATGTGTGAAATCCATAAATTTCAAATACATCCATCCAAAGGCAAAGTCTCATATGCACTTGGTGTACAGACTCTAGATCCGTGTACTCACTTTGACCCTGCCCATTTTTTTATTATGGATCCTCTTTTTCATTAATGACAAGGTCTCATTTTTTAATGGGTCACTTCTATACCCGAGTGCACGGTGCACTTGGTGCACAGGAGATCCACTCCCATCCAAATGGAGCCTAGCTAAAAGAATTCTAATTTCTAAGTCATCAATATTATTCGAAATTAACATAGAAGATATTTCAATTTTATTAGTCAATTAGATGGAATCAGATGCATGCAGTAGATATACGTTGGAAAAGTCTTCGAACACTTCATCTATTCATTCTCCATCTTTTCACAAGATATATATGCCACATCAGTTTCTAATTTGTTGTCATATAGCGTTTACATATATTTATAAATATCTTAACATATATAAGTGGCATATATACTTATATAATTGGGTAGTGAGAGTTTATAAATCTTCAATGTAGTTGCTGCTGACAAATAGACTCTGGACGTGTTTAATATAATATATATATATATATATACGTGTCAGTAATATAATATTTTCATACAACTAATTATACAAATGTTAATAATAATTTTAGGGATTAAATTTTTTGTAGTCCTGTAATTTTGCTTCGTTTTGAAATTGATCCAGTACGTTTTGACTTTTTGATTTTAGTCATGTAAGTTTTAAAATTTTTTGAAATTGATCATGTAAGTTTCTAAAAAATTTAAAATTGGTCATTTTCACCTGCTACAACAGGTTACCAAGCAGGTAATCGCTACATATGTAATTATTTTGTTATTCCCTTTAATTTCGAAGCGTCACTTGAACTTTTTAATCATAATAGCCAGATTTTTGATCGGGTTTAAAAATAATTTGTACATTAAAAGACAAAACAAATCAGGTTAATTTATTGGGTCTAAACTGACCAAAAAAAAAAAACAAAATACTCAGAAAATCATTATTTTTGCCTAAAAACACACGCAAAAATTCTCGACATAAAATTATTATGATTAAAAAAGTTTTCGTGGTATTTCAAAATTAAAATAAAAAATAAAATAATTACATAGATGGTTGTTACCTGATTGGTGACCTGCTATAGCAGGTGAAAGGATCAATTTCAAAAAATTTAAAAACTTACAGGACCAAAATTAAAAAGTCAAAACATACGGGACCAATTTCAAAATGATGCAAAGTTACAGGACTATAAAAAACTTAATCCCATAATTTTATTTACAAAGACAAAACAGTTTTTCATGAATTTAAGTCTAGACCGTTGCAATAAATTATATACTCCCTTCGTCCCATGACACATTGCGTTAACTTTTCGGCACATATTTTAAACAAAATATATAATGAGTATAATATTGGAGGATAGTTTTATAAATGTTTATGTATAAAAGTAAATAAAGTAGTTTGATTGAGTGTATGTGTGGGTCTCAAAAGTAATAACATTTTGTATACATATGCAAATATTGTGAGGGTGTAATTTAATAAGGATAGTTTCTCTTTTTAGGTATGCAAAGTGTTGTAGGATGTCCTAATAAAAAAAGTATGCAATGTGTTGTGAAAGAATGGAGTATCTGGAGGAATGAGATCACCTATTTCATATTATTGATGTTTCACTTTGTATTTCTATAATATGGATAGATGACACGTGGAGTAATAAAAAATATTCAACGAACCACATATTCATAGTTTATGTGTTAAAAATTCAATACGATAAAATATCAATGTAATACGAAAAGTGGAACAGGGAAATCAAATCAGTATCTGAATGCAAATGCAAGAAGGGATATTTTTTAAATTTTAAGAGTTATTTTTCCTTTTAATTTGCAAAATGTGTTATTAATGTGTTGGATCAGAGATTTTGCCGGGATTTCTACTAGGGGCCCAACTAATAGGAGAAAAAAAAGTTTTTTGGTCTATAGTTTTCACATGTCTGTTTTTTAATCCCAAAAAATATTAACTGTTTAATTCTAGCCCAATATTTATCTTTTATTGTCGATTTTGGTCCCATTTTCACCAAAAATAGAAAATTTTATCGTTTTCGATCATGCACAAGTCACGTGCCGGTTAAAATTGAGGGTTTTCGAGCTCGTAACTGACGTGGACGGTGATTATAAAATAAAATTTCATTTTTTCCGCAACTTGGGAGGAAGTTTCTTGTTCTTTCAAATTCTTTAAAAAATGAGTTTTTGTTTAATAACGGTCGACTCTGAGCTCAAAAACACCTAATATTATTTGTACGTGACTTGCGATGATTGGAAACGATAAAATTTTTCTATTTTTCAACAAAAAATGAGACCAAAATTGGATAGTTGATATGGGAACAAAATTGGATAGTTAAATTTTTTTAGACGAAAAATGGATTACAAAAAGTTATGGGAGCGAAAAACTTTTTTCTCCAACTAATAGTAATAAAATGTACGAAAATAAAAGTTTAAAGTAGGAACATAACCAATACTTGTACTTATATAATCAAAAATTTTAATGTAATTGCATTACATTTAAACTGTAACATTCCTCTTCGACTATTCATATGATTTTTATTATAACAATCATATTTTGAGTAAAGACCCCTATTCCAAAGAATCGTAGTGAAATTTTCATCCAAATACATGTCAACAATAAAATTCATAATTAATTGTCAAATTCAAATAGAACAATTTAGTTTTATTCAAACATATATATGTGATTAAATATTTTTTAATATTACATAAAAATGTAATATTACTAAAAAAAACCTGAAAATTTTCAAAATCTCAAAAAGGTCAGTGTTCCATGCACCCTTCCTCGCTCCATCCTTAGTTACATGGATGTATGCATGTATTCTTATAATCCTGTGGTCGCGCGAGTTGGTTGTATCCTTTCACAAAAAGATAAATTTTGAAAGCAAACATTAATCAACTCTTCACCAAGACATATATCTTTGGGGAGAAATAACTTTTCAAAAAGACAAGATTTTTTCCAGGAAAACATTGATTAAATCTTCACCCAAAGACAATAATACATGCAAGATTTCATGAGAAAAGGACAAGTTTTTTTTTTAAAAAAACTCCCAAAAGAAAATTATTTTTTCAGTGAGACATGACTTCCAAAAAAATGAAAACACTAGGTCCATATATCGCCGAGTATCTAATTTACCACATATATAATATTATTATTTTACATTATTCAAAATATGTCACACTTATATAATAATAAAAACTTCGTATGAAAACGTAATATTTACCTAAATCAACACATATTCATTTTAAAATGTTAAAAGCGTCGATCTTAAATTATCTTTCGCCACCATGAGACAAATCTCATGTAAGTATCATCTTACATAATTGATTTTGAGAAATCAAATAAGTTAAAAGTATAGAGTGAAAGCGAAGTTTCACGCGAATCATAAACCCGATTAAAGAATGTGACTTATATTATTAAAAGAGTATTAATTGTGATAATTGAAGGGGTGTAACTTTTTTTTATAAAGGATATTACTCATAACACTAAAGGGTGTGACTTATATTATAGCGGTGAGTATTAATAATAATTACTGAAGGGTGTGACTTATATTATAAAAGAGTATTAATCGTGATAATTAAAGGGACACGTCTATAAAAAAAATTCACGATGAACAAGTTTCACAAAATACAAACTCATCATATATATTCCCTTGGTTCCTATACGAAATGTAGAATCTAAAATTACTAGTATATTGTTTGTTATAAAAAAAATTAAACACAATATTTATTCACTTAATCTTGAGTAGCTAGCTATTTAACAAGGGACGCATGCTTAATTATACTTTAAGTCAAGACAAAATCTCATGTGCAATTGATACACGAATTTAAGATCCGTATACTCGTCTTAATGTATTCACAGAATATGTCTAATATATTCAATAGATCAATTTTTTTTTAAATGGATCATTTTGTTGCATAAGTGCACGGTGCATTTGGGTGTACAAGAGACTCACTCCTAAATAAAAAATTTAAAATATCCCAAAAAATTATGTTATCTCGCCAATTTACACTTTAGGCTTCATAATCAAGTTTTAATTTCACATGTTTTTTTACATATTAAAACCCCATGTCTCTTTTAACATATATGGACCTAGAATTATGATGAGCCATTAAATAATATTTTAATTTTCAAAACATTATACATTCGCAATATAGAGCGTAGGGGTGGAGCCACTAAAATGGAACAAAATGATATCATTGGCTTCACAACAACATTGTTTCAAAATTTAAAAGGCCAACAAACTATATATGCTAATAAAAGACAAACCAAATATAAATAATTAATTGTATAATGCTAGATTCATGCATGAATGAAAAATGTTCTTTTAAAAATATATTAAAAAAGAAAGGGAAAAAATAACATTATTATCATATATCGTCTTTAGTGGGATATCTTTTTCAAGAGTCCATCAATTGAGCGCGCAAAAAAACCCACCAGGGATAAGGCTTGCAAGATTAAGTGGACCTGAATATTTTATAGTAATTACATAAATATATGATCAGAAATACATTGCACATATATAGCATCTGTTGATTTTATAAGAATGTCAATTATATCCCATCCAAAAAAGAGGAAATTAAATTAAAGAATTCATCCCACACATTAATTGATGGTGACAATTTTTGTTGTCTAGTTGTTTAGCACCTGTACAAACGTTTTTTTTTTGGCAACTACATTAAGTAGCCCCTACATGTTGACTTACATATTTAATTTGATACTGAATATTAAATAATAAAAGAGTTCTTTTTTCCTTTAAATTTGGAAAAGATCATATTATCATAAAACAATTATTAATATATCTCTGGACTACTCAAATTACATTTTTAAATTATACTTATTTTATTAAAAAATATTAAATATTATTTTATTTTCATGATAACTAAGTAATTATTTTATTAATTATGTATTAATTATCCCATGCAACCTGTCCAATCAAGTCTTATTTAAAAAAAGTATGTTTGGACAAGAATTTCTTTAATGTTTGGAATTTATTATAATTAATCGAGACACTTTTTTGTGAGATTCTATGATCAAAGTTCATTAGCTAGCTTTTTTTTTAAGAATTTATTTTTGGCTTAGTTGCAAATAAAATAACAACCCGCTTAATTGTAATATAATTTAGAATTTTGAATAATTGAAAATATAACTACTTTTAAATATTATTATAAATTAAATTTATGAAAAATCTCTTTTGTGTCCATTTCTTTTACGTGGCAATCCTAGTCGATTTTTTATTTTTTTTTTCAAAATAATTACATTTAGACTAATGGGTGGCCGCATCAATTAGACCCATCATATTCGGACAAAAAATGATTTTTCTTAAAGCCAATTTGAACAATATAATATTTAAAGTGGTGATTTTAGATTAGATTGCAATTAAGTTAAAAGTGGTGATTTTATTTGTAATTAAGTCTTTATTTTTACTAAATGTTTCGGTTTGTTTTCACGAAAACAAACTGCATATTCGATTAAAAAACAACATGATCGTAAGTTAAAACACTTGATTCATACAAGATTTTTAATTTGCTATTTTTTTTAATTCTTTATTTATATATTTCTAAAAAAATTAATTCAGATCCTCCTTTTTCAATAAATTTTAAATTAAACACATGCAGCCACTATGAAGATTAGTGATGATTTAAAAAAAGATAAGTGATGGATTTAAGTTATAAACAAATGATAGTAAAACACAACTTACGTGAGAGAAATATGCACACTTTTTAGCATACAAGATGATAATCTATATATCGAATTTGTTTACTTTAATCAAACCAAAAGCAATTTTAATGGCGGGGTTTTGATTGGCCAAATATAACTTGTTGCGAGTAAAACATTTTTTAGGGTACATATATTTGTATTTTTAAATTTTTTAGTTATAACTGGAGAAAAATACTCTCTACCTTCTTATAATTAAATTAAATTAAAAGAAATGAACTTTAGAATTATGGCAGTTTTGTAAGAAGTAAAATATTTGTAGAATCTAGAGAGTGACTCGCCAAATATGAGGGATAAAAATTAAATGATTTCTTAAAGATATATACTAATGAAATGCTGAATTAATATTTAAAGGTTCACTTGATATGACTCAAGAATGATAATAGTAATGAGTATCATTTAGGGATCAATCATTAATAATTATTGATTGCATTGTTATTGCTTAGTTAGAACATTAACAATGGATATCATGTAAATTAGGTTGAGTAAGTGAAAGAATCAATTGTTTATTTCTATTATCATTACTTGTGTCAAAACTAAAGCAACATCAATAAAAGTTATTCCTATTGTTCACTTTCATTCACCCCCAAACCAAGAGGACCCTAAATATTTTCAAAAGAAATTTGGCATTACACATTTATATGTGCACATTAGAACCATGGTTCGCGAGAACTCGCCTAGGCGGCCGGTAATTAAGCGTGCCATGTCCCGGAATTTTGTCAAAATCGTGAGAAAAATCATTTTGTTCTAAAAAGCGCGCTAAAGTGACCTAGGCGGATTTTAGGCGCCGCCTAAAGTGCCGCCTAAGCGGATCTAAGCGGATTTATGTGAATTTATTTTGTAATTTAAAAAAAAAATAAAAAAATGGGACCTCACAGCTCACGACCTAGGCGGGTTTAAGCGCTAAGCGACCACAATCTGTCCGCCTACCGATTTCCGACTTCTGCACCCTATATTAGAACATGTCAAGTGTGTTATGTGTCCGACAATATTAGAATATATTATTGTTGTTTATTTCTCAATATCACTTCAAGTTATAGATTATAAATAATCTTTTACGTATTAATTGTCATGTTAATTGGTAATTTAATCATGAAAATGTATTTATTTTTTACTAAAATATATATTTAAAATAAATTTTAATAATTATTGTGATTACGGAAGTTTATTTCTCTGAAAGATTCGAAAATGTAGAGCCTCCCTTTACCACTTGACAAATTGATTTTAAAAAGAGTAATTTTAAGGATAACTGATTCTCATTATGTAACTCTTTATAAAAAAATAGATACAATATATCATCATAAACTAATAAACATGCATATAGCATTAATTATATTATTAAAAAAAATAAAATGATAACCAATTAATTATATAAAATAACATTCACCCTTTCAAATAAAAATAATGTACATTACAAAAAAAAGAAAAAAAAAAGGAAACACAACATAATATCGGCTTCTTAAGAAATACTCCAACATGGAAAACATTGCCCTTGATTTCTATTTATAGACATACCATACAAAACAATCAACGGAAACTGTCTGTGTGTAAACTTGAACGGTGACCTAGGATCAGAAGAAGTTAGTGATAATCTAGATATCAATGTTAGTTCACCAACGCTCCTATCAGTAAGAACTTTAGCTTCGATTACTCTATCATTCAACCTATTGATTACCAACTTATACATATGGAAAAAAATTAAATTTATAAGAAATGGTAAATATGACTAAAATAATAAATTAAGATAAATAAAAAAAATAAACTATCCTGGTTCCATTACACAATCCCCTTGAATGATCTATATTTCTCAACAACATAACATGCATTCCAACTTTGAAATTCAGTTCATGGTTGGACCTTGCAAAAAATTTCAAAGTTTGAGAAACTCAGGAAAATGAACATCAGCTAGAGAATCAAAACTGGAATCAGGCCTGCAAACATTATTGAAACTTAGATACTTGCGAGGCTCCTTTTGATTTAATCGAACCATGTAATCATTTATAGATCTAACAGAATCAAGTGTCGGGGCAAGGATAACTCTGTCCTGTAAAAATTCGTGATTGTACATCCTAAATTTAAAATTAGGATAAATACAATCAACAATAGAAACAATTGGATCAGCACCAACCTTCAACAAAATATCATTTGGGATGATAATATTAGAACTATAATCAGTTCATGTCCCTATACTTCCATCACAAACCCATTCAATCCATTCAAAAATAACGTCATTTTAGTTCATCACTTGAATGAAATCAAATTGCATCAACCTAAATGTTTTCTTGTCCACTTCAAAAGCGGTCATCATTCCACCGTCGAGATGAATTGATAGTAGCGCGTACAATGTCTTGTGTCTTTTCTTTTGGGATGACATGCAAGATATGTCGAAAAATCTTTCCCCAAAACAATCGTCGTTTTCTACCAAAAAGCGGTATTTGAGGCGTGATGAATCGAACAATTGCATGATATCTCTCATTGATATACCTAATGCTTCAATACAATATGCATGAACCATTGGAGCTTCCCATACTATGAGTTTGCACTTAATCAAAAGTTTAGCGAGGTATTACCTTGCAATGTTACGTAGAATCCTCCAGACAATTGATTGCAATACAAAATCTAGAATGTGTTTATGCGACCACCGGGAAGTAAAAGTGATGTTATGCACCTGGATCTTACATTCAATACTATCTCACCGCCAGTTGCGGTTGAATAAATAGTGTTTTCCATGAAAAAGTTTTCTCATCACCACCATAACCATATACAAAAAATACCCCACCAAAATCTAATGATATTGATCTAATTATTTTATCAAAAACCACACTTTGCTAATCATTCAATTTTCTTAGCAAAACTTCATTCTCCATCCTTAGTTCAGCTCTATTATACGATAACTCAGTCAAAATCATCATATTACGGAATGCTATATTGTTATCAACAACTGTCATAGGCATTCAATCAAAATCATGCAAACTCTTACCAAGAGATTGCAACATATTATCGATTTTCAAAAGACAATAGTTCTTGATATTATCATCCGTCATTCTCAATTCTACAAACATTAGAAGAAGAAAAAATCATCATTAAAAAATATACATATAGTAATAAATTATTTTTTAATAAGATATTAAACAATTACACATAATATATAACATGACAATATATACACCAATAATATAAAAAAAATATTATTTAAAACTCTAAAATAATATAATTATGATTGATTATAACAAAACGCCTAAATAAAATTTTCTACAAAACAACTCTTAACGTAACATTTATTTGGAGTAAAAAATATATATAAATATACCTATATACATATATGAATATATATATATATATACATGTATATGCATATTTCATTATATATATATATGTATATTAGTAAAACTTGGATTAGATTGCATATTCATTAAAAAAAATTATATTACTATTAAATATTTTCAAAATAAAATAACTTACAAATAATACTCCCTCCGTCCCGGTATTATTCTCATACTTAAAACGACACACTTTTTTTTAGAAAAATGCACTTTTTGAGTAAAGTAGTGATGTATGGGTAAATATATGTACTCCCTCCGTCCCAAGAGGACTGGTACACTGAAAACGCCACGTAAACCAAGGAGAAAAGTGAAAAGTGGATTTGAGTGTAGTAAAGAAGGGGTATTGTGGGTAATTCAAGGTGTATATGTTGACTTTTTGTGGGTTTGAGTTGAAATAAATAAGGGATTTGAGTGACAATTTTGAAAATAAAATGGTGTTGTGAGGGTGTTAGTATTGTGTGTTATTTCCTTTTGGGAGTGTTGCAGTAATGGTGGGACATCCAAATAAGGCAGGTGTTGCAATAATCACGGGACAGAGAGAGTGTATAGTAGTGATTGTGCACACAAATCAATGTTTTTTTTAGAGTGTGCAAATAACTTTGAGACAGACGAATAAGGAAAGTGTGTGAATAATCATGGTACATAGGGAGTATAATTTAATGAATTTATAATATAAAAAATAACCAAATACTTGGATACCACATTATTTTCCTTATCTTGTACAAAATATTATCAGACAGATATATTCAATATTTATCCCATATTTACCATAGATTATTTAAAGATCCGAAAGTCAGAAGAGTAAAAAAAAGAAATCTCATTGAAGATGCAAATCTTAAACGCTAGCTTTATTCAAATCCATCAACATATTCTCTATCATCATCCAACAACCCCTAGCAAAGTAAAAGCGTTATGGATGTGGCAAAAACTATTCCTCTAAATTTTTTTTTATATCATCAAAACATTTAGGTCCATTAACAACATTTAATGATCCCCATATAATAGGCCTCGCACTGCATTCGGTGGTACATAATAAATATGACCAACAACAAACCCTCTGCTGGGTTCCCCGCGTCCTTGATTTTTTTAAAAAAAAAAAAAAAAAAAACTAAGGAATTTGAGCATATTTCAATTCAATGGCTTCGTCAAAAATTCTTATTCAATTCAAACCAAGCTACAAACATGCTTAGTCTTCATACTTGGGGTGTCCAAAAATAAAATTAAATGAATATGTGTCCGAACACAACCTATTTTTCTAGAAGATGAAATGCCAAACATTAAAAGCAGATGGATGCAGTAGTTAATTTCAAAATCAAATAATCTCCAAGTAACCACACGGCGAAATATACCTATCATAATACATCTTGATTTAAATCAACATCATTTGTACAATTAGACTCCCCAATACTTTCAACAAAAGTAGCGATCACTTTATCATGACCACTTGTTGATATACTTGAATAAGTATTTAACGACTTTAGATTGATTGCACCATTCAACATTAATATGTGCACCATATTTTAAGAGAATGTATCTATTATGAGGAACGACGTATTTATTGTCCAAAACAACATTCTTTTTCTTCATAGTTTTTCCATTGTCTCTTCGCCTATAAATAGGATATACATCATCATCAAATGAACCCTCATAAACAAATTTCTTTGGAAATTTCTTTGTTCATTCACCTTCGTCAAAATAGTAAGGAGATTATTAATTGATTTACACCACAAGGATCATGCATCATAAAATCACAAAACAACTTCAAAGTATTGTTTTCATTCACCTCATCAGATAATTCAGCTGAAATTATGCGATCAATATCAGCACCTGAAGAAGTATTATTATAATTTTCAAGAAAAACCAAGATATGTGCATGAGGCAACCCACGTTTCTGAAACTCCACAGTATACAAAACTGCAAAATAATATATAAAATTTATTACAAAAATCTACATTAATTGTATGATAATAATTTATTATTAAAATAGAATATATTTATAAATAAAAAATTAGTAAATTTTTTTTTGAGTATTTGCCCTAACATTTTTAAATATTTTATTTTGGTGAATGTCACGAATCAGTCCATCCAATTTAACCTTAAAGATGTGATACACAATAGTTGAACGATCTTCACGATTTTGACCTTTATGTATAATAAACAATTTATGGCAATTTGAGTTGCACGTAATTGTTATGAATAATTGTGACAACCAGTCCAATGACAAATAACCATAACATCTTGATAATTTTACATCATGTCTCGAAGTGGACCTCTAGTAAATGAAGGAGGCAACCACAATCGTTTACTAATAGCCGCCTTCATTCCTCTTTCTATTCAAATAAACATCTTCAAGACCAACATACATATCACGGCGAAGTTCCTTTTGATGTTTTTTATACCGAAAAGCCGCTCAGATTCAACCATTTCGTTGTCGTCTACAATGAATTGTTGTATCAACCTCTTTGCAAGATAATAGTGTAGGTGACTCTTCATTCCTCTCCACGAAGATGAAATGCAAAAAACTTTTTAATCTAATATCGATCCTTTGTCCAACCCTTCCGGTCTTGATTAAGAAAATGGTATGTCCTCCATGTATTCATCCTCACCATAAGTAAAAAAAGAGGATATTTCAAAGCAAGATAAGATCGGTTCAACTCACATTTTGCAATGTGCGAATAGGTTTGAAAAGATAATGTCACGAACCCCAATAAGATACTATCAAGATCACCAGTAATCACAACAACTTCTAAAACTGTAGGTAAATTGTGCGTCTTTGGATCAAAACATCTACTACCAATTAATGTCATAGTTAAGGTTCTATGACCAGTGTTAAATTTACCTCTAGTAGTTCTAAACCTCTGCACCACACATTGTTGTTGTCCAGTATCTCCTTCAAGTCTTAAACAATTCCAGCTTGGATTGTATTTACATTATCCTCGACACGAAAATATATATTACAAACAATATATTTTTACAATTTCATAAAAGATAAAATAATATGTAGATACACAATTGACTTGAAAATAGGTAAATGGTTAGATTCCAAACTCATTAGTATCATACAAAAATGATAAAATTCAAATCATAACTAAGTCACTAAGAATTGTCTTAAAATTAAAGAGTAAAACCAATCGATCCATAATACACAATCTGCTACTAAACTTAATAACATAAGAATTGTAAATCACATTACATTGAAAACGAAATTTAAATGTACAAATCCAACAAATTAATATAGATACTATATGTAATCAAGTATTATTAATTATAAATAATTAATCATAAATTGTAATTAATCTACTTACTATTTTTATAAAAAAATACACGGCTAAATTAGTTGCTTGATTGAAGTCAATCAATTATTAGAGGATGAGATGCATAAAATGGAACAATCTTCGACATTAACACCACAATAGATTTGTTCCACAATATGAAAAGAATAAAGCAATCCAAATAATAAAAAAAAATGGAGAAAAAGAAAAATACAAAAATGGTACATACAATTTCACCCACGATCAAAACACTACAATTGAAATTAATTTATAACACGACATTAAGAGTTTCTAAAACATTTTATGCATTAAGAGTGTCATGTATATTATTCAAAGGATGTGTACTGCATAAAATGAAAATCAAAATATAACTAACACAACATAAATTTAAGGCGGTATTATTCCCAACAAAAATACAAATTAAGAATTGGTCAAAAACAAATATGGGGCAAAAGAAAAAAAAATATACGTCTGTTTTGTTATCAATCAGAATAATATAGTCAATATGTTAAAATATTGACTTAATTTAAGTGTGTTGAGTTATTATATTTATGGTACTTTTTAATATCATAATTTAAATTTTTTGTCAATATACAATCTTTTAATTGGTTGAGTAATTTAGTCACAATTATTATTCAAATAACTTAATGATAAATTAATAATCTCGTTAATTTATGTGATAATCATAAACCTCCAAATTGGCATATTCAAAGATTGAGGTGATTGGATCACAGTGTCATTAAGATAGAAATGTACAATTAAACGTTATACATAAATATAATTTCATTAAGTCAGAAAATTGAGAGATTAGTCAAAATTAACAAAATAAATATTATATAATAAATAGTTGTCAAATTACTAAAATGGAGATGACATAATACATTAGTGGTCATAATTACTAAATTAATTAAAAGAATACTTAGCTTTATAAATAATAATTATTCAATTATTTGTTGACTACAATTACAAAATTACGTAATTCATATAATGTGAGAATTTATTGAGTAAGAATTAATTCTATAAAAAAAATTAACGAATCAAATTTTTAAAATAAAAATTTATTACTAATGATATTAAATGCAAAGAAAAAAATGATTTGCAAAAATTACCAAAAAATATGATATTACATAATAAATGGTTGATAAAAATTACCAAAATGAGAGATTATATATTAAATGGTATAAATTACCAAATAAAAAATTGCACAATAAATGATTAGTCATAATAACTCAAATAATAGAAAACTTACATATATAACAATAATATTATAATCTTGGTTTTTTTTTTATTAAAAATAATTAAGTTATTAGAGGATGAGATGTATAAAATGAAACAACTTTACGGCATTAACACACTTTAAGTCCACAATTGGAAAAAAAAAATAAAACAAATCAAATAAAAAAAATTAGAGAAAAAAAAAAATACGAAATGGTACCTACAATTTTGCCCACAATCAAAGCACTACAATTGAAATTAGTTTATAACATATCATATTAACGTAATTGAATGGATGGAATTAATAACATAACATAGATCGCATAATTAGAATATAATAATAATAATTAACTTAAGCAAAAATGTGAGTAAAAAATACTTCATCGTGAGCAATTAGAAGGATATTGCTTGTTTTCACTAAAAAGGTATCAATTGCTTTTACTAAAGATAATACTTATGAAAGGTATTACTTGATTACACTAAAAGTATTAATTGAATAGTACGAAGATTATTAAATAGTACCACATATTCAAACTCATTTTCAAATTTGAAACAAATTACAAATGCCTTTGGTAATTACATATCCTTTGCAACAAAAAATATATTATTAAAATCAACCGTGAAGATTTCTTAATGTAATTACATGGTGGCATTAACGATCTGCAACTCGATTTTCATTCTTCCCCATCATGCGTGAAGGTGAGTATATATAAACTTGATTTTCTTCTTCTGAAGATGGATCTCTCTATAGAAACAAAAACTACCTTATTACAATGATTAGAGATCAAATTTGAAAAAAAAAAAAATCAAAATCTCAAAACAACATTAGCATATTCAAGAAAATATAAAACATGGGATGTAGAAGATGACTTTGGATGAGAAACAATGAAATAATGGACAACTAAAAAGTGGAATGATGAGACTTTTCGAAGATGGAACTTCTCTTTAAATAGATTTGAGAACAAATCAACGTGTCTTGAATTCAGCCTGTCATTAAAGCCATATTAAAGTTTAATTGATAAAGGTGAAAATAAGTTATTTAATTGATACAAAATAATAGGCGATCAAGATTAGTCCACTAAAAAGCGATCAACGACCGAGGACAATTGGCGCCAAAAATGTATAAGGAAAGTGAGCTCCTATTATATATTTATGATTTATGTTATTTATACATATTATTATTGTTATGCATAAGTTTTATTATTATTTTGCACAAATTCTATAAATGTTAAAAATAAATATTTTTTAAATAGTAATAATTTTTATGTATAACAATAATATAATTTCTATGCACCTGGTTCATAGAAATCTTACTGAAAATTATATCGAATGTAAGTGGAAAAATACTTCGGTGTATAGAACTTTATGATACGATCATATATGAGGATCTGTTGGCAGACATAACCGCCTAAATAAATTGTAAGTACCCAAATGAAGAATTGATCTTAGGTATATACCTCAACGCTCAATATATTGCATCCAAAATCACACAGAATCTTGAAAATGTTGACCCAAGTATAGTAATTTTAAGCAAATCATATTCTCATTATCTAATAAAAGTACAGATTTAGGATCATATCTATCCTTAAAACTGACATTTTCGCAAGTTCAGTGTATGGATATTAGTCCTTTGAAAATGTTGTGGAGTGATTAGTCCCTTGTTCATATTTACATTCTTAAACTTTAAGACAATCTTATATAGATAAGTCCTACATAATAATATGTTACTACTTTGTATGCTTGAAGTTGACTGAATTTGGGCCTCAGATAGTAACCCAAACAGAGCCCGAAATTCTTCAGTTTGGGCCGCATTAGGGTAAGAAAGCCCAGATTCGGGAATGGGCATTGAATTTTATACAGCTCTGCCCAAATGAGTTGTTCATAATGTCCAAATTTTATTCATAATCATGTTTTTGTATGAAATTCCTACGGTAAATACTAAGTTTTTCAACAATACATTTTAACTATGACAATTTACTATGGACCAGATGGGTTGTGCAACCCAAGTGAACTTTTAATATTGAAAGTATTAATCGATTGATATAGTATTTATTTTCATTCAACAATACTAGTTATGCTCCAAGCATTACTCATCTAAATACATACACAAGGTTAAAAAGTATGGAACCAGTTATTTACACATATTTTTAGTGAATACATTCACCTAAATTTTATTTTGTTTTGCACCAACTGTGTAAACCTTATAAATTTATAATAATCCTTATCAATCAAACCCATAATTTCAAATAACTAGATTGTAAAATGAATTTCAAACCCACACATAATGAAGTACAAGTCAGCAATGAACTTAAAAATCTATTTACTTGAATTTATAACCAAACAAGTTGAGTGAATGTGATTGTGGATTTCAAATCCATAAATAAATCTCTCAATCCAAACACAATCTTCGTTTCTTTTCTGATCATTACAAGCTAACCCATATAAGATTTCCAGGTAGACAATGGAGATTAAATAACACAACTCATAATCAACACAATAAAGCCATAATATAAGAAGCTCTCTATATCACATTCACAAGAGAAGTGAAAGGACAAACTCACTTGATGACAGCTCGTTTCTTCGACTCCAAGCTTCCTGTTTCTGTTGAACATGGAAAACAGCGAGGTCCTCACACTTCTGAACCAAATCGTGATTGACACACACACACGTAACTAGAAGTTGTAAATTGGAATTAGATTTGTCATTTGAACAAAAGAGCCATATATACAAGAACATGAACCTGCAATTGTAGAATAAGAAGATTAAATGGTTCAAAATTCTTTAATGGGAAAGGCAATGGGATTGATTATAATGTGATTCTGGTGGTTAATTGGAATAAAAGATGGTCAATTTGCATTCATCATACTCCGTTTGAGTAATGAGACTCGAAATAAGTATCATTACCCTGTTTTGATTAACTACATTATTCCACCATTCCTCAACCAATAATCATTTTTTTACCTTACTTATTCCAATGTAACCATGATTCGTATTGCAATTCACTATTCAACGATTGCTATTACCATTCTCCTTGAATAATTTGAACCAAGCGCCCACCTAGGACTTAACTTCAAGAACGGAATGATTCTGAGATAGACGACGAGAGATCTAAGAAACTTCCATAACTACATTCCTAGTGTTTCTTCTGTGAGCTACAGAAATCCCTAATTGCACAAGTTCATCCCAACATGGCAACAGATAAACACGGTTGCCAATCACTTAAAACAAAAAATGCCACTACTGTCCGTATGATTCATTTTGGCCCATAGTTTTTGCTCACATATTATCTTATTTAAATTACTTTTTAACTATTACAAATACGATATTACTACTCATCCTGTTACTAAATATCTTCTGCTCTGGACATATTTGTATTTAAATTACCCTTTGACTATTGTAGATACAATATGACTAAATCATTTTTCCAATCAAGCAATATTACAATAGAACTAAGAACACAATTGAACACTAATTTTACTGATCAGGGGGAACTTCATTGAAGTGAAATGGACAGTAAGAACAGCTAAAAAAATTCTATAGCAAAAAGTATGATAATTAGCGAAAAGAAAAAAAAGAGAAAATATATATTACCTTATAAGCAGCTTCATACCAGAAAATGTCAAATCCATAATGAGAATTTACTCAATATGGCAACATGAACATCATTGGTAACCTTTGGAGTAAAAATTGTTATATGTAACTCATCTCATTGCAAATTATAAGATGACTAGAATTGCAATGTTCAAATCCGTTGTAGGTTACCATTTAAGTTTTAATTTTACCGGGACAAGACATTACACTTGAGAGTCATGACTCAAAACAAAGACCAAGTATGATATTGTTAACCATATGTTTCTACACACAGGAGCATGGCTAAGAAAATATGAATATGTCGAGAGCAGAAGAATCAGGCAGTTATACAACAAAAATGAAACAGACAAAAGACCTCTCTGTAACTATGATGAGGCAATTAGCGACACGGCCTTATGCCAAAACATCTCTCTATAGAGCAGTTGAACATCAATTCTCAATGAAGACTCGACTGATCATAAATTTGATCTAAAACTTGTAATTAGATACCTATAACATGTCCTTCTATCAATCATGATTCTCCAAGGGGGCGCTTTGTTAAAGAATGAGAATTGAGTTTAGAGCGATTATGATGGTTACGAACAAAGATGACCAATTCATTACCTCCCTCCACAATAAGTTAATCATCACCCCCCATTTGGCTACCCATTTCTTTTCCTATAATCGTTTGTCCTCAATCATTCCACAATTTCTCAACCAACAACCATTTGCTGTCCACCTTATTCCAAACTTAGGCCAACACACTAACAATGTAATTACCATCGGGACAACCCTCTCATTGAAGAACTTGAACTAAGCACCCCCTAAGCTGTATATGGCGCTATCATTTGAGCGAACAACGTAGAGGGGGCAATTACTCGGGATCTTGAGAACAAATATTTACCGGTTTTGTTAAGAAACCTTTGGCAACAAAATTTTGTGGAGTTAAGGGTATGTTTGTTTTGGGATTATAGTGGGCGTGGAAAATTCCGGACTTTGAAATTCTAGGATTATAAAATCTTTGATGAATAGTTAAAATATATATTTGTTATAGGATTTTATAGGGTATGATTGTGAAAAAGTTGATTGATGTAATATTATTATATTATTTTAAGTGTATTGGGAGAATAAAAAAATAGATGATGTGAGTGTATTGAAAAAATAAAAAGTAGAGTAGTAATAGGTGGTGAAGTAGAGTAGATTTAGTAAGATTTCAAAATCCTTGCTTTAAATTTCAAAACAAATGGGAATTCTAGATTGTAAAAAATCCAAAAAATAAATGTGACGGTCGCTGAAACAAACATACCCTAACAGATCTTGGGGGCAGAGTTTTAGGACAGTCATAGTCAAGTGATCAAATCTAGAGTTCAACGTCATCATTTTGTACGTTTCAGAAAGAACTGACGAGAGTGGATTTAGTTCTGGATAGTGAAAACCCACAGGTGGTAGAAAGTGGCAAGACCAATGCAGACTCACACTTAAGATGTTTAGCCGAGTGATAAAAATGAAATGAACTATGATTCTAATTCTTGAATCCAATTCTACATTTTGTGATGTTATATCTCTCTTTCTACACAAGGGTTTCCGACTTTTTAGCAACATTGATCACATCATATGAAACTGTAACAAACATGAACAATAATTGCAAGTCACAGAAGCAAAGCTTATACATATAACAATCCATATTATATATCACAAGACAGGTCGAATACGAGTTCAGTTTAACCATGAAATCCTCCATTAAAGAAAAATTCAATAAAATATCAAACTTTATACACAAACTTCAAACTTCAACACAAAGCCACAATCTAGAGCAAAAGGCAAGACTTAAATTAGGGCTTACATCAATAGTCACTTTGATATTCGCCATAACGATCATCCCTCGCAGCAGTTGAAGCCAAATCATTCTCCACTCTCTCCGCGATCTTCTCCTCCTCGTACTTGATACCTTCCTCCA
The DNA here is from genome assembly GCA_037126765.1 of Stenogyne calaminthoides. Taxonomy (NCBI): domain Eukaryota; kingdom Viridiplantae; phylum Streptophyta; class Magnoliopsida; order Lamiales; family Lamiaceae; genus Stenogyne; species Stenogyne calaminthoides. The sequence goes on from JBBCBC010000024.1 coordinate 30,675,998, forward strand.
ATGCCAGCCCTCCCAGAGCTCCTGCCACCGCCCCCACCGCCAAGCCAGCTCCCATCCCCAGTCCTGACTTCCCAGCTCTTCTCTTCTGGTAATCATAAGGTGTGTAATCTACCGGCGCACTCGGCCCTGTCCCACTGTAGCTCGCCTGCGATTGCCTCTCCAAAAACGGCCGAGGATCGGGCGGAGGGGAGTAATAAGACGAATAGTATCCCGAGTGTGGATCCGAGTACGAATAGTACGGCTGCGGCGGCGGTGGAGAGAAGGACGACGGCGGCGGAGGTGGAGCGAAGGATAAAGGCGGCGGAAGGGTGGAATACGACGGAGGTGAATATCCCCTGTACGGCAGCGAAGGAGGAGGAGGGGCAGAAGAGTAATAATACCCGGACGGAGGAGGGGCAGGATGGTAATTCTCCACTGGCCGCTCGATTAGCCCGATCTTGAGGCGGATCTTGCCGTGGGGACGGCCGGAGGGGCGGAGGAGCTCGAGTGTCCTGAGTCGACTCGCTGAACCGTCCGAGTCAGCGAGAATGCCTCTGAGTTCGAATCGGGCGGAACCGACCAAGGGTTTCGGCGTCTCCAACAGTATCGAGTGGAAGATTTCTAGAGTGAGTGTGGAGTCTCTGGGGGCGGCGGTGAGGAGCAAAACGAAGCGCTCGTTCCATACGGGCCGGGTGGAGCCCGAATCGTCCGGCTTGGTGGCCTGGCGGCGGTCCGGGTCGACCCATAGGATGACGTAGGGCTTGAGATCGCCGTTCTTCCAGTTGACGTTCTTCAGGTGCTTGGCTGAGACGATTGTTACTTCGAGATCGTAGAGAGTCTCGGCGGCGGCAACCGAGCCGGTGGCCATGGACATGAGTGAGGCGGTTAGTTGGTATGGGATAACGTGCGCCGCGTCTGATGGGGAGGGAATAGTGCGCAGGATTATTTGAGTCGAGAAACAAGGGGATTTTTAATTTAAAACATAATGGATTGGGTGAAAACTGAAAAGTTTAATACGTGGGCCCCGACCACGAGATCTCATGAACTAACTGCACGGTGCAGTTAACTGAAGGGGAGTGTGATTACATACGTACACACATATCCGGTATAGGAGAGTGTGATTTAGCTTGGCTCTTTGCGTTAAGCTGCGGGATCAAAAAATCCCATTTTTTCCAAAATCGGCTAGAAAATGCGTCACCATAGAAAAAATGAAACAGCCAATCGCTGAACAAATTAAAATTGTGAGTTTTAGGCCTAATTTACCATCTAAATCTAATGGGCCTAATCACATATTCACAATATTACATTTATCACGCCTCGGATTTGAAAAGTGAGAAGTGAATAACCTGCCCCATCTATCCATTGGTGGTAAATGCATCTCACCTCTCATGCGTCGGAATCGTAAATCTACTTTTCTGATATAACAATTTTACAGTAGAAAATAAAAATAAGAATAATGAAATATATATAATATATGTGATATATTACGTAATAATATATGGGTGAGCCATGTATTTTTTTTATTTTGGCCGATTAACTCTATGGGTGAGCTACTTATTTTCATATTTTCGTTATAGAAATGATTTAACTCTATGGCCCCATTTACTTTTAAAATAAAAATTAGCATTTACATGATAAGGTGGGATGAAATAGGGAAATGAGATTTGATTTTCTTGTGTTATCCACTATTTACTTGAATGAATTTGATAAAATCAAATTCATCGATTTACTAAAAAACCCTTCGTCCAATACATGCTTCCACTTGTCTCTCTAGGGAAAGAAAATCATTCAATCCAAGAAAAATTATAGCAGATGAATTGATCTTAAATAAAAAGCTGAACATATTCCAAAACGCAAATATATTCAAAATTAATAAAGGTGAAATCAACAAGAAATAGATTAAACAAAAGCAAATACAAAACTTGTGCCTTTGTTGGCGGCGATAATACGGATCCGTAAATTCCAAAACGGGGTATGTGACTATGGACAATATTTAAAAAATAAATAAAAACCATACAATTCAAAGTATAAATAATTTCAAAAATAAAGAGTAAAATAAATAAAATATACGGAATCTAAAAGTAAAAGGCTTGTATTTTTTAAAACATAAAAAAAAATTAATAGAATTTTCTTTTTCAAAAAAAAAAGAGAGAGAGAGAAAGAAGCCATGTGTTGGTCGGGTGGGAAAACCTTATTTTTAGCGTCTTGAAGCGAAAGCGTTTTTCATTTGATTGCATATAAAGCGATGATGAGGCGAGTTTCAATTTTTTAAACTTTTGAGCTTCATGTGTGCTTTGTTCATAGCGAATCAAAACTTTAAACATGAGCTCATATAGTGGTTGGGACAGTGTGCTTTGCTCTCTCCCTCTTCACTTATCACCCTCCATGGGATTACATAGATAAACTAGAGCTCACACTTTCGGCCGGACTTATAACCTCAACGGGTTAAGCCTCGGGACTTATCACCTCCCGCGGGATCGCCTCTGGATGTTTAAGAGTTCACGTTCCAGCGATCACCTCGCAAACTCGGGTTTGCCTACATCTTCTCTCCCTCAACTATAAGTGAGATTTTTAAAACTTCTTTTAGATGGTTTAAAATCTTACAAAGATAATCTGTATGGTTCTTGGGTGGGTTCTAAAACACTCTTTTAATATATTTGTATATCTATAGACTTGTGTTACAGGGTTAGAATGGGTTCTAGAACACTCTTTTAATATATTTGTATATCCTATAGATTGTTTACTTTGCTATAACACTCTTTGGCTCGTGATTATTCTTTATCTTTTTAGTGGATTTGAATTGTATTTATAGTTGGATTTGAATGGATCACATTCAAATCCATACTTATTCTTTATATGTTTTTCCCCATTTGGTTGTCTTCCTCTCGTTGGTCCCGCGTCGGTTGGATTCCAGCTATATTCCTCGAGCTTGATGCCTGGAACATTCGGGATATCTTGAGCATTCGGGTTCTTGAATTTCGATAATCTTTTGTGCCTTGATGTTCTGAGCCTTGATTTCTCTGAGTCTTGAGTTCTCTGAGTCTTGAGTTATCTGGTCTTGGGTTCTCGATATCTCTTTTGTCTTGATATCTCGATTTCTTCTTGATCTTGAAAAAAAACTAACTTTGTTTACATGTCTGCAGGCTATCTGTGGTGCTGATAATATCACGGTTTAAAGCCGAATCACGATTCATCTGAAGATTATCTCATGTCATACTCGGGGGTTTTGGGATCTAATCAAAATCATATAATCTTTTATTAAATTCATCTCCCCCAACACCACCCGAATTTTGAAATCTTCTTGTGGGAGAAAATGAAAAGTAAAAGGAGGAGAAAATAATTAATTGATGGTCATATTGTTTGTATATCTCCACCCTTGTTTATTACTTCTTGACTTTTTTAATTTTAAATTCTTAGTTCATTACTTATTATTATAGGTTTAATTGTAAATTGATTTTTCCTTTGAATAAATCTAATCTAAATATTTTTTGATTTGCAAATAAATTACCACATTTAAACATTGTTGTGAGTTAGGCTTGTGGGTGGTCCCCTTTCCAATCACCAATGCATACTGTTTTAGTTATGTAAAATAGGAGGCGTTTGGATTTGTATGTTTGGACCGTTATATCCCTAAAAAATGATTGTTTTGTAAAAGTTTTAACAAAATTAATAATTTCTTTACAATTATAAAATTATATAATTAAATATTATTACTATAATGTAAAATTATATGTGAAAAATATCAAGAAATTCACGGATTTCTCTAATATTCTCACTGGCAAGTAAAATCCAATCTAATATTCTCCATAAATAGTTTTTTAGTGATGATAAATTCTTCAATAATTCAAATTTGACTTGGTTTCTTCATTACTACTTTATATGTGTTTTCCATTGAATGAATCGTGGTTTTAAATAGTTGTTTGATTTTATGATTGGAATTAGTACCCGATTCGGACACCTTGTGCACGAACATTATTTAAAATTATCTTTCTTTACGATTTTTAAATATATAATTAAATATCATGGTGGTTCGTTGAATATTTTTGGTTAACACATTAATTTAGACTATGGAATACATCATGAAAATCTTTTGTAAACCGGATGATATAGGTGTAGAATAAAAACCAGATCCATTTTCGTTCAAAGATATACCACAATCTGAGGGTTCTCAATTTACAAATTCAATTACGATTTTTTATATATGTTTTGATTGTGAATCGTGCAATTAAATAATTGTCAATAATATCATGAAATAAATAATCACCGCGTCTTTTGGTGTGACTTTTGGTATTAAAAGCTGATTACTCTTTTATTATTCACGGATCATAGGATAGTAAAAAAAATCACCATTCATTAAATATGTGATAAGATTAGATAATTATTTATTATCAATTTTATCACTCAAAATTTTGAAAATCTATGTGATTTTTATTTTGGGATAAAGTTAAATCCATAATAAGACAAATATACCACAATCTACATTTAAAAATAACGAAGCAATTTTATGTATTTATTAAAATCAATAATATTTTGTACATTTTAAAATCGGGTATCAATTATATCTTTTTGTCGGAAATAACACACATCATTTGGTTGACTTACTATTCGGTTAAAAACCGGTTTTACGATTCAAAAATGTATGGAGGATGGTAAAAAAAAATCACCATTCAAAGTTAATATGTGTTCGATTAGGTAATTATTTATTATCGATTCCATCATTCAAAATGTTCAACGATTATGTGATTTTCATTTAGAACCGTTTTTTTTAAATCAAAATACAAATAAAAAAAAAGTGATTGAAGTAAATTTAAAAAAAATACGAAAGCAAAATTTATGTATTTAAAAACAAATATTACAAACAAATACAAACAAATAAAAAAATTTACATTTTATAGAAATGGGGTGTGTTTCTTTTTAAAGTAACTTGCCCATCCGGTTGAAATTACAAACAAAAATATGGGCACAACAAAAATTTAAAATTAGTTTTAAAAATACAAAATAATTTATAATTTAAACAATAAACAAAAATGTTAATAAACATACAAAAATTAACAAACAACTCAAAAAATTTACAACTTACAACTTAAAAGTTAAATTTACAATATTTATAATTTTAAACAATAAACATGCTAAACATACAATTTAAACATGCTAAACATAATTTACAAAATTTAATTTAAACATTAAACAATAATTTAATACATTAAAAAATTACAATTTAAATTTAAACTTTAAAAGTTACAACTTCTAAGTGTCCGCTTCTTAGTCTTTACAATCTGAAGTGTACCCTTATAATTACAATTTAAAAATTACAAATAATGAAAAATTTAAAAAAAAAAAAAAATGGGCTTGAAAGTAATTTTTTTTAAACTTAGAAAATTCTAAGTTAAAAAAAATTATGTTGCTCCTCGTTCAACCAATTAAATCAAAGCCCACGTGGATTCTCTTTTGTGTTTCTTACCTCAAGACTTAAATCTTAATATTTTAATGATTGTGTCGTCGAAATCTTCACGCTAAATCGTACACATTTGTGTTAAATCTTTTTCTTGATCATCAAGTAAACATTGGTTTTTTCAAGTGCTCATTTTCGATATCTTGGTGGTTTCTTTGTATGTCACTTTCGTTAAATGTTGGTTTCAAGAATAATCCATCACGCTTTTTGCAATCATACTATAAGCATCTAATCTCCTCGACCACCACTTTAAAATATCAAAATTTTCTAATTCTCGGTTGATACTCAAAGGACCGTTATTTAGAAAATTTTCAATTTCAAAAAACATTTGATTGTCTTTAATTTGCTTGCAATATCGTTCTTTAAAAATTATCTAAAATTTAAAAAAAAGACCACGAGGGATTTACCACCGTCCACTACAATTAGTAAAATATAGTAGAATCACCATTGGGACCAAATTGAATTTTATTTCTCTAAAAACTCCATATTTTTTAAATTTTTGGACAGACCACAATAAATTATCATCTGTAATAGGAAATAAAGCATCATAATATATAGATTAATTCTTGCACTCCATCTACTCTTATTGGATCAAGTATTTTAGCAAATAAACATAATATATATTATTTCATCCGTTTGACTTTCATTGAACTAATAGCATTATATAATATTTCATTTTGGATCACTTCACAATCTGGAAATTGCAAAACCATTGATCTAAAAGCAAGAATGGAAGTAGGATAATACGTCTTAGGATAATTGTGTAGTAATTAAAATTTGACATCTGGCACATTCCCGTTGACTAGGAAATAAAATGTCCACGTTGTTCTTGTCTTTTATAATGTGTTTCTATACTTTCGTGTTGAGTTCGTGGTTTCAAGTGAAAACTTTTTTAGGAGTAAGTTTATTAACTTTTTCCATCTTTTAAAACTTTTTGATGTCTAACCAAATAACCAAGTGCATGTTTAATAGGAATACATGCGTTTTAAAGAAGATAAACCGTCTTGAACACAAAATTTAAAATATGACAAAAACATCTTACATGAAAAAAATCTACCACCAATTGATGGTTTGACAAATTGCAATAAGTTCATCTAAAGCTGGCCGTATTAGCGCATTATCAAATGAAATTGAAAATATTTTTGTAAGAATGTTGTACTCTTTACAAAACCGTCTGAATTTTTGAGCAATATTTGCGGTAGGTATGCTTTCGATATCAAACTCTCTATTCATTTAAACGTTTTTGAATTGTCCACGTATCATCAATCGATACAAGATATAATTATCTCTGAAAATGATCCTCGAATATCAGAACATATAGAAATTTTTTGAGTTAATCTAGAAAACATGATAGTCGTTTCATCTCTTATTTCTTTAGCCATTTTATCAATTTCACGAGTAATAGAAGATGGTGAAATTTTTTTTCCGAAAAAGGATTATAAACATAGTAACCCGTTTTTCAAAGCGAAGATCATTTTACTTGAAAGCGAAAAGGAAGATGTTTAGAACAAATAAGTTTAGGAATTCTCTTCCTTAACTTTAACATTATATCTAAATAAACTAGTAGGATTACTTACTTCACCACCTTGAGAAAAGGCAGTGAATCCGTAGTTGCGTTTGAGATGTAGTCGTTAAAACTTAACTTTATGTTTTACCAACAAGTGTTTTTAAATGTTCCATATCCACCCTTTCTCAAAATGATAAACCACTGTCGATAGTTCTGATGAGCTTTAAATATATTTCTGCTCATTAGGTTGCCACTTTTTTGGAGTGAATGGTGAATATTTAGGATCTTGAACTCTACGTTTTCTTTCTCCGCCTTGAGGTGGAATGGCCTCTCCTCCTCCTCCACATTTTCTTCGTTTCCATGACCATGAGGGACCATGACCATGAGTTTTCTTGAAATACCACCACGAGGTTGTTGAAATTCTTCATTTGAAAAAAGTGGCGTCCGCATGTAAGGAATAAGACTCTTTCCTCCACACTCCATGGAATATTGAATTATTCGATTAGGAGGAGGTGGAGAAAAAATTGGAAGTCATCGGACTCTTTCTTATCCTCCCTCTAGAAGATGATGATTCTCTCTTCTTGACATTTTATTTTATGTAATATAAAATATAAAGTAAAAAAAGTGTATATAATAATAATATAAACTATATATACTATAATGTATAAAATAATAAAATATATCAATATAGATAATATATGAGTATGAATTATGAACTTTAATGAAGCTTATAATTTATAAAGTTAGAACTTAGAACTTAGAACAAGAGAATTAGAGATGAAGAAGAATTGATCCAATTTGGATCAAGTTAGTGCTGAAAATGAATCTGAATGAGGGGGTATTTATAGAGTTTGAAAAAATAAAAAATAAAGACAAAAAAAAAAGCGGTAACTTTCATTTTAAATCTCGACCATTGGATCAGCAGTAACATTTATTTCAATCTCAACCATTGATTAAAAATAAATAAAAAAAAAAAAAAGCAAAAGCGGGCAACCGGTTTCGATTCAACAGCCCGGGTTCTTCCATTGATCATTTAAATGGCGAGATAACACGAAGAGTGGAACCCCGGTTCAAGCGGTCATATTGATTTCCGCGGCGGTTCGAGTTCCGAAAAGCCGCCCCGGTAACAAATGGAAGCCGTGATTCCGAGCCGCGATTCTGCGGTTTACATATCTTATTTGAACAGGAGCAAAGCGATGTTGTCTGGCGGTTCGATTCGATTCTTCCGCGATTCGGTTTATCGGTTCGGGTCCGATTAGATTAGGTTCGATTCGACTACTTGGGATTCCGTTAACTGGGCAACTCTGCCGGAAGTAGCAATATAATTCTTGGGATAAATTTGTGGAGGACGATCTGAAGGTGCAACTGTTCATGCTACCAATGGCCCACTTAAAGTTACAACACATTGGCCCCACGAATACGTAATGCTGACTTGGACTTTAACCTGCATGATTGCATTGGTGTGATTTTTGCTACGAACCTCAGTCCCGAATTTAACGAAATTGAAATAAAATGTTCAGTTCGGAGGCTATTCCACCCCACTATAAATATAGCCAAATGCGTATTTGACTTCTCATTTTGCAACGTTGCGGTTACAGGATAAGAAAAATTTCCTGTTATTTTCACAAATTATTTTTCCAATCCATTCAGTGTTGAAAGCCGTGTTTAATTGTGAAATCAAATTTGCATTACTGAGAAAAAAAATTAGGGTTTAATTAACCTAGATTGGTAACTTATAACGAATTTGAAGCCTAATTACTTGAGGTTTTTGCTAAGAAGATGATCAATTCAGAGAAACGCCAATGTGCGGACGGTCGACGTGTCGATCGAGACTCAGATGGTGAAGAATCGGTAGATGTTTCGTTTAGCGGTGTTGAGACTCCGGGGACGAGTGCGAGTTCGTTAATCTCGCGGAGGTTAACGGCGATTTTCTAGGAGGGAGGCGATGAAGATCTGTTTCTACAGAGGAGCGATAAGGAAAATGGCGTATTGCAGTGGCTTCGGGCTTTGGATTTGCAGGTGATGGGGGCTTGTCGCGCAATGTCTCTAGTGGCGAGTCTTAAGATCGTTTGTTGGCTCAACTTGGTGAGGTGCGTATGTTGAACCAATTTAGGATCCGTGCTTTTCTACTTTTTCTTTTGTTTGTTGCCAGATCTTCTTTGCAGTTGTGAAATGTTATTAACATGGGGATTTGTATATGGCTTATCATATTTAAGGGGAAAATAGTCTATATTAATATACACCCCCCTGCTCACTGTGTGTTGCCCTAGATTTATTATCCTTTTCTCCATTGATTTAATGTGTTTGTATTGAATTGCGTGGTTGGTCTATTCCTTTGTTAATAGCGCTAATGAAATGATTGGGTGTTAACTTCACGCTTTGCTTAATTAACTAATTACTTGTAGTGTGTTAACTTAAATTTGCAAACGTTTTAATTTGATTACTTAGTTTTGGGTGGTAACACATTTGTTGTATGATGTAATTTAGAAATTTCTCGTTCACTTTTAATTTTAATTCTACTGCCATCTTACTTATCCGTTCCAAATGCAGCACTTTGAGCCATCAGAAGTTGGTCTGCTAGCCAGGTGCTTGTGTGTGCCTCTTGTTTCGATTAGGGCTGGGAAGATCAACAAGCAATGAACACTTTTATCTCCGACATCAGTAAGGTAATTGCAAAAACTTTTGTGCTCTTAATTTATGTTGTTTCATATTCACATCTGCAATTAAATCTGTCATCCCATGCTCTGGGTTGTAGTTAGTTCCCTTCCCTTGATTATAATTGGTTTAATTGTATAATTTTCTGTTAGTGTTAATGTCCTAGAGACAATCCTTTGTAAGGACATAATACTCAGATAATATTCAGTATTGGTTTAATATTATTATTTGTTTAATTTAAATATATGACATTGCACTAATTAGAATATTATTTTTGATTGTTTGCATCTATTCTTGTCATGTTCCCTTGAGTCATTCTTTGTCATTGAGTGTGTGAGAACTTCGGATGACTTAAACATGATTCTCAAATAGCCTCGATCAAGGATGCGTCGAGAATGGTATATTGATGATCTGATGGAGATTGGTGTGCGATCTGCTTCATCTTCTTAGAGAGTGTAGTAAGATCTCCTTCTTCTACGAGATCTCCGGTATCTGCGTGATGGATGGACAAAATACCTTAGGGGTATTGGTATCTCCATCAGAAATGTTGATGTAGTTCATTATATGTGTCTCTGGTGTCTCGGTTAGTGGGAAGCGTCGCGATCTCAGCTGACTTGAGGTCCATCTTACGACATGTGTGGAGTGATGAACTTTGACCATGGCCGTGCTTTTTTTCCATGGGTAGATATGGATTGGATTGGGTTAATGCATGAAGTGCGTGTCGTGGTAGTTAGTAGCGAAAATGATTAATTCCTCAATGTGGATTTAGAGAGAATCTTCGGCCCTGCGTCATAATTGGATCAAAGTCGTTGACCAATACCGTCGACTTAGACTTTGTGGCCAAGTGTGACATAAGTTATCAATTAGTGATTGGAGATAAAGTGATTAAGTTATTTGAATAGACAACTTCGTCATGTTCAAGACTAATCGAGTATTAAGTGAATGAAAGGAGAAATCGTAATAGACCACGTTCACGATTCTGGTAGTTGCATGTTTCTGCATAGCGTCCTATTATATTGAGAATGTCGATTTATTGACTAGGGTTCAATTAAGGCCAGATTAGTTTGATTGTCGCTTTCGGTATATGAGGGCATATGGGTCCATATGACAAGTAGTTCTCTTTTACGGATTATAGTTGGTTGATTAAATGTTAAATTGAATTTAATATTTAATTTATGGAGAAATAATTAATAATAGATTAATTTGGAATTAATTATTATTAATATTTAATTAAATTGGATTTAATTAAATAAAAATTTCCAATAATTATATTTGGAATATAATTGTAGGATTTAATGTATATGGAAATAAATTGTTGAGATTTTCATATAAGGCATTTAAATCCGTAGAGATTTATATTTAGGGAATTAAATTAAAAAAATTAATTTAATTCAAGATTAGGATTTTTATTTTAAGTAATTGGACTAGCTTAAGTTTTAAAATTTGGGTCTCCTATATATGAGCTCTTGAAATTCTGAAAACAACGTTCTTTCATTTTCTCCATAAAATCTAGAATTTGGATTTTTTTAGCAAATCATCTCGGGATTCAGCGGCGGCAAATTAAATGCAAGTCAAGTAATTGGGGATTACGTTGATCCCATAGTAAAATCTGCTCTCGGAAGTTCTTTGTAAGATTTCTCTTTATGATTATTGTATTCATTATGCAATTAATTGTTAGTTGTTGGTGAACTTTTATTTTTCTGTTTCTTGCGTGTGATTACGTGTTTTATGCCTTCTAAATTCCAACAGTGGTATCGAGCTCGGGCTCTTGATTAATTCTTAATTGATTGTTTGATTTTAATTTTTTTTATAAATCAAAAGGCGCGCGTTTAAATTAATTGACTCTCGGCTTTGTTTTTGGGGCCCTTTATTTTTGTTGGGGGTGTGTGCTTGTTTGTTGATTAAATAAAGACTCCCCTTGCTAGTTCACCGTCTTTTTTTGCCGATTAGGGTTTCGCAAACGTTTGGACCTCGTGAAAAGCCCATCCTCCATTCTTTTAGCGTCTTGACGGTGATAACCATGGGCTAAAACGAGTCGGCGTGATGCCGACTCTCGACTTCGCGTCGCTGATAGTGCATCTTGGGCGTTGATCTTCTCGAGTCGTTCTTAGCGAATCCGGCGTGATTCGATGGGATTTGGCTGCATGAATGTGGATTAGTCATCTCCGGCGTGGCCATCGTCATTCAAAATGGCCTCTCGTCACATTTATTTGTATTGGAAAATTCGCTGGCGTCTCGCCGAATATTTGTCGACTCGTTGCCTTTGCTTTCATCGATCTGGTTTCGAACGTTTTTGGTTTGACTTTTTTGACAAAAGGTTTACGCTTTTAATTTTGGGATTCGACGTTGGTCGCCCCCGACCTTCCTCTGGCGTTAGCGACTCAAGTCGCGATATTTGCCCTAGCACCACCGTCGTGTTCTTTGTTTCAATATCTGATTGTTGTGTTTTGGGTCTTTAGCTCCATTGTTTTTGGTTTTGGTTGGACTAATAGATGAATTAATTTGATTAAATTTTAATTAAGATTTTCATATCTAATTAATTAATTTTGATGGTGTTTGGATTGATTGTTTCGATTATCAGGTTGGGATAGTTTCTGGTAGGTGATGAGGGAGTTTTTTGGCAAATTGGATTTGAACATGCCACTTCCGTACAAATTTTGAAATTGCACTTGAGCCCTTGATGAAAACTTAATTAAAATTTTTGAAATTTTATTGGATTAATTTTAATAAGAATTAAAATTTGGACTTTTTAATCATAATTAATTGGATTAATTATTAATTTTAATAATTTAAAATTGTCTTTAATGTATTTTAAATTAGGTTTTAAAAGGATTTATTAAAACCCACGTTTTAACTATTTTTAATTTAATTTTAAATTAGTTAACGTTTAAGTCTGCATTATAATGGTTTGGGTAGGCGCTCAATAAATGTCGGACCCGTGTTAAATATTTGGGTAAGCGGTGCCCATATAAGTGTTGAGTCAAGTATATCATGTTTTTTGGTAAGCGCCCGTAATTGCTCAAATATGATGTAGATTAACATGTTGGATCTCGATTAAGCAATTAATAACCCTTTAAAATGTTTTTCACTAAAATATGGTTTTCATTAAATTGAGCGATATTTTCCATCGAAATTAAAAAATAAAGCAGGAGATTTTTTTCAATGAGTATTTAAGGCCCAAGTCTTTTTGCTAGGATCTACATCTAGCAGGGACTTTTTATAGGGATCGAAAATGTCGTGGATTTGATGGTTGTAAACCAGACTTTGACTTTGTTTCACCGACCCAGTAAGGGAAAGCGAAAGTCGAGGGGCATCGATCGAACTAGGTTCAACAAACTAGGAAGTTCTTGTTTTTGCAATTGGTTTGGAACCTATCAATTATATTATTGTAATAATTATTGGCCCTCATATTGTAATAATAGGAATGTGAATCTGAGTCCGTTATAATTTATATTAAATATAAATTAAGTATTCTTAGATTAGGTTTTTGAATATGTGAAAATAATGGAAACAAAATAAATTGAAAAGAAAGGCCATTTTTATTTTGATTCTTTGAATATTGATCATAGGAATTATGTGTTTAATTCCGTTTTATTTTATTTCTCTTGGTTTGTTGAAATGTATAACTTTATTGAGATGTGTTTTGAAACAAACAAAATTGGTTAGGCCAAACTTTCTCAGGCGGCACGAAACGTTAGTTTGGTGCTAAAGCGAAAAAGATTAGTCACGTGTTGGACATGTCAATCTCTGTTACCCTAAATTTGGTTCCTGAAGAAACCCACGTTTGTTCTTGACTTCGAAATAAGCATCAAGGATGTTTCCCGGACGCGATGTGTGATGTTGCTCGACATGACTCCGAATTGCTTAAAAGCAACATGAGAAAATGGGTCTCTTCTAAATGCTCAAGCATCTGAAGGATCTCTTTTTATACGAATCTGGATTCGAGATTTATGAAGTGATGAAGATATGTTCAAATGTCGGTTAGCTAAAGGAAAGGTTTCACCTCGTGTGCTTAAGATGATAGGCCCTAATTGATAAACTTGGTAATTTGGGCTTTGAGCTCAAAGACCAATTTTCATTTATTTATGCTCATTCTCGATCTCTCGAATTTATATTTTTGTCATTGTAACTATAATATAATGAATAAAACCATGCACGAAGACTTTTGAGTCCTCATTTGCTAAAGAAAGACTTTTGGTTCATTATCTCTAAGATGGTATTCAAAGGAAAGAAGAAGGCTTTTGAAAAAGTTCTAGCTTTGCCTCTCTTATAATTCAAAAGAAGGATAGGGTGGACAGGATGTATCTTATCCTTTATGTAGAAGGGTTGGAAGAAGAGATTGCTAAAAGTTGAAAAAGGAAGACCTGAGGTGTCTACCCGGCTAAAACATGTATGTTTGTTATTAAGATAAACATATCCACAAATGATACTAATTGTTGGGCATTAGATATGGGATGTGGCTCACACATTTATGCGAATGTGAAGGTCTCAAATTAAGGCGGGCGGTTAGGTAGGGTGAAATCGTCTTACGTTGGGAATGGAAGCGGAGGAAGTTGTTCTTTGAGCGTGTTAAGAGACTATGTTTTAGACTTACCCTTTGGTTTTAGACTTGAACTAAATAATTTTATTTTGTTCCTATTACTCTCAAAATTATTTTCATTCCCATGTTGGATATTGAAGGTTATTGTAGGTCCCGAGCGGGTTTGTGAGGGCAGAAGTCTAGAGGAGGGTGAATAGACTTACGAAAAACTTTTGTCGGGTCAGGTGTGAAAGCAGTTAGCTTGATCCCAGTGCGAAGTGAATCGATTTGGGTGATAACCAACTTACTAATCGCGCTGAAAACGGTCGATTCGGTAACTATCGGTTTAAGCGATGTCGCGAAAGTAAGTTTTACCGTGTGAAAAACCGGTTTTGATAAATCGATTCCAAAAGTCGATCTTTTAACCGGTTGACTAAAGTGTCAAACTTGATCGGATCGGAAGCTTGGTGCTAAGTGATCTTAACTTAGAATATGTATGTTGCTTTAATAGTTGTGTGCGATTGTGTAAGCAGTTAATCAAAGCGGTAAAAGGCACCACAGATTTATAGTGGTTGGACAAACCGATCCTACGTCCATTCTTCCCTATCACAAGGGGCACCAACTAAAACCAAACCGGACTTAGATTTTTGTGTTAGTCGACACGGTACCAAGCGGATATTTAAAGATTTCTCGCTCAACCCGATCCCGAAATCATAGCTAGAAACCTGATCACGAAATCTTGCTAAACAACCAACTTTAACTTTGGGTTTGGATAAGATTGTTTTGGTTCAACTATGAAATCTTCTCTAGTGTTTAAGATAGTCTATCGGTAGATGAAAAGATTTCTATCTTTAAACTTATGGGATGAACAACGTAAAATAATCTTCTTGTTAGTGTTCTTAGATGCGGAAATCGATTATAGCTTGAGCTTCTTGATCGTTTTAGGGGTTTAGTGTCTTAACTCTGAAGTGTGATCCCGTATTTATAGACCTCGAAATCAAAGAGCCGTTGGAGAGCAATTTGAATTTGAGGCTATATTTAGTAGGCTTGCGAGATTGATGTGGCGTCTTGAGGCGGCATGGCGGCGTGAATAGTGTCTTTTATAGCCGTTAGAAAGCGGCGCCAAATCCGTAATTATGCGAACAGATCATCGTGTCTCGTCCTTATTGGTTATGAGACCTTACACCGGTGTTGTTTACTTCGTTTTCTTCTTATTAATCGGCGTATGATTTGGTGAAACATCGATTTTCACACTGGTGGTGACTTTGTCGATCAAAATTTGTCGATTTACTGGCCGAAATCTTAAGTGCGGTTGACTTAAAAACTTCACTAGCGGACTTCGTGATGTAGATCTTACAGTGCGATCTTACGATCTTCTTGAAGTATTACGAGTTTGAGCTTTATGACTTGGTGAGATATCGACTTGATCGGATCGTCGATCTTCTGTTCTTCTCTTGCGTTACGGCACATCGGATATCAATTTGTTCTTCATATCTTGGATCGACCTATACATATTGAGGTTCCCCCTCAATATGTGACCTATCTATTACATCGGTTGTTATATCTGATAATTATCAACTGGTATTCTATAAACGATAATATAAACATCGATCGGTCTTATTGAGTTTGGTGGTCCTATTATATGTGTTTTAGAACTTTCATCAAAACTCTAAATTTCCCAACAATTTCCCCCTTTTTTGATGAAACCAAAAACAACTATGAAAACAAACCACAGTTGATAAATATAGAGCGATAAAAAGCACATAATCGAGAAAACAATGAGATTTTTGTCTTAGGATCGAAAAATAAACTTTTCTCATTAGATTTGTTGATTACATGTTACATCGAGAAAAGTTTGAATTTAAAAAGCAGGTGATCTGAGAAGTCTTACGATTCTTCACTCTTTAGGCTTGTATCCTTTTAGCATCTCTCTTTGATCTTGAGGTGCGTTGAAAATCGATAAAGTTTCCATTTGACATCATTGATCTGCGAGGATCGAGTTATATGCGTTTTGCTTTCGGGATGTCAAAGTAGAATCTCTGAAATGTCGATCTGTCGAATAAGCCATCTGCCTTCTTGAGTAATCAACCAGATCATACTCTTGGCGAGATATTTTTCGTTGATTATCTTGGCCTCATTTTCCGGATACTTGGAAAATTTGGATATTTATTTTCCAACCGGTTGAGAATTCATCATCTGGAGATTAACTTCTTGTGGAACAAGATCGAAACAAAGGCATCGAAGCCATTCACTTACGATCTTATTCCGTTCCTCAAACCTCTTAGCATGTCGGCCCGGTTTTTTTGGAATGATCTCGTCAACTCTTCTTTGGCGGTGAGGTTAAATCTGATTTTCCGACCTTTCCTTTCTTCGCCCGATCTGAATTTCCTCTTGAGATCTTACCTGCTTGATTTATGCGCCCTTCTCTCTTCTTCACTTATTTCCGAACCCCTGTCCCCTGTTCTTTGGACAATTTTTGACCCGGTTCTTATCGGCTTTAAATTTGGCTAAATTGTGCTTCTTGTGATTTTCTTAGTCACGGTGGTAGGTACAAGTTGTGATGTCGGCACCACCGCAACAACGACACAGTAGCGGCCCTTTCTTGCCTTTGACTTTTCCATTTTTTTAAAATTTAGTTAGCAAAAGATCCGGATAGTCTAGTCTTTGTCCGTAAGATTCAAGCTATGCGAATCGGGTCTTGTTTATTCGATCGTGTCGGTTGGTTTCTCCTCTGTCCTTCCCCTTTTGGTTTGATCAAAAAAAGCGTTGAGTGGGAGGTCGAAGAACCAAAATTTGCCGATATCGCCTGTTGAGATGCACCCTGCAGATAAACCTTGAGCTTGGCGATTAGATTTTGAACCTTGAGATCGGCTTTCGGTCTTGGCAATTCCATAGCGATGAAAGTGTAATAATCGATTTGTCAAGTTTCTCTTCATCGATTCTAAAACTTTTGGTGAGCATCGAAAAAAAACTTGTTGTTGATCCACGAATTAGTTTGTCATCAAGCCCGATTTTATAAGTTCGGCGGAATCACGGTGGTCACGATTTGGGAAGCCCGATCTTTGATTGTCTCGATCTGAAATAGACAATTCCGCTTTGATCTTATTTCTTTGAGGCAATCTGCTCTACGATCGACTATCAACTCCCTCAACTTCTTCTTTTCGGGAGATCTTTGAGACATGATCGATCTCACGAAGTTGATCGGCCGATGGCGTGAGTTGTAGGAATGTTTGGTGTCAACGATGCATTTTAGGTTGTTTGTGCCTCGGTGGTTGGTCATGAAGCTATGACACCGTTCCATTATCGTCAGCGCTCCGCGTCCTTCATAGGCATATCGCCCGGGGAGCTTCTTCAGCGATCTCGATTCACCTTGTTAGATCAACCCGACTTCGCATGGATCGAGCTTTGATAGATTCGGCGATTATCGGCTCGGTAGTGATCTACTTTAGCAGATTTCCTCATGCCGAAATCAAAATCGCAAACTCGCCGACTTCGCCCATTTGTTCTATAATCATTATAAAATCGAGAAACTTTTTAATCGGAGATCTCTCGGTGAGGATCTCCATAACTCTCTAATACCGGGATGGGCGACCCATTTCTGGATACATCTCATCAATTTCTCGTTCGATTTGCATTCTGACCATTTTCCCTGTGATGGTCTTTGATGATCTAGACTTCGAGGAATTATGCATCCCAGGATTCCGTTTGATGAGATGTGGAGGGTTTTGGTGGTGCTTGAGTAGGCTGGAAGTTATGCGATTGGCTCGACCTCTGGAGAGAGTTACATTGTAGAGGCAGGTGCGCCTGGTTCTACAACAGGTAAGCTTTCTGGTTCGCGAACTGACGTAGTTTCAGGTTCGGGGGCAGGTGGAAGAGAAGGAGAAACATGCTCAGCAGCCAGTAGTCTGAGCGGTGAATCAGCTCGAGTTGGAGGAGAAAGAGATCGTTCGTCTCGTGCTTCTTCCTCAGAATGTTCTGGCGAGCTCTCAGCTTGAGAAGCCTGCCTGTCTGATTTTTCACCTGATTTTTGTGGCGCATCAGGCTGATCTGGCGCTCCTTCTTCATCTGACTCATCTTCTAGAAACAGAGTCATGGGGGCCTGCTTCGCCTTCTTCGGCCTCTTTTCCTGGGCCTTCACCAGTTTTCTTTTCTTCTTCTGGGGAGCATCTGGTGTAGACGAGGCTGCTTCCTTGCTTTTTCCTTTCTTCAGCTTTGGAGGGGTGGGCCGCATATCATCATCAGGTGGCCCATATATAGCTGAAGTTGTTGTGAGGAAGGCCTTGTAGGACTTCAGTCCATTCTGGTCCCATTCAGCATTTGGCGGTTTGTCTTTCAAAGATAAGCTGCAGCCTTGATTGAATTCGGATCCTCTTCTTGGATAGACCTGCCTCCGTTCATTAACTCAAAATTTTTCATGTTCTTGGAGTAGAATGGCCTTCGAGGAAGCCATGCCAATTGATGTTCTTGGCTTCATCAATTATTATGACCATCTTTGTATAGTTTAGCGGATGTTAGAGCATACGGGCTTGAATGAAATACCCATGATTGTTTTTTGACAATATGTCGAACAACGATCGGTATTTCCTTTTTGCGTCGTCGGCGACAAAACCTGGATGCGATGTTTGTCGGCTTCCACGAAAAGTTCTTTTACGATCGGCTCATCTTCATTCTCCCTATAGTGTCTTGTGGTGAGATTCTTCCCTTTAAGCAAAGTGAGCGGGCGTGTTATGTCGCGTTAAATCGATCGATCTCTTCTCAGATTGGTGGCGAAATAGTTCTTCTCCGGGTGTCGTCCGTATCCACTCTTAAATTCCTTAGGAATTCTAGGTGCTTCATCTTTGCATCAACTGGATTGCGGTGGAAGCGGTAATATTTCTCAAGACCTCGCTTTCTTGAAATTTGCTCCACTTCCATTGATTAGGATCGCGAGTGATATCAAAGCTATGCGAACTTGTCGCCGACAATCTTAGTTGCCGATTCATATAGTTGCACATTATCTTTCCCATCTGTAGTGGCCATCTACAACAAGATAGACTCGGTTAAAATTGTGCATATACATAAAAGATATCATGTATTGATTATCGGACCTATACTCGGCCTAATAATCGATAAACACATCGCGGATACCAAAAACAATAAAAAGCGTAACACATGATACCATCGATTGACAAAATCTTTAAGATCAATGGATTTAAAAAAAAATGATTCATCAAATAATCGAAATTACGGTTACATTTTTTTTTTTAGGAAAGATAATGTTGAAACTTCAAAAAAACACTTTGAATCACGAGAAAAATGTCTGGAGTTTTCAGAGAATAAATCGCAAGTTTGTGAATTAGAAAAAGAACTCTGGTAGGGTTTTTGATGAACCTTTTAAAGATGAGGAGGGAAAAAAGACAAGATTTGGAAGATCAAAAGTTTGAAAAAGATTAAGCGATCCGGATTAGCGGTTTTTGATCGTATGGTCGGGGAAAAACGCGTCTGAAAACCTTTTGGATTTAAAAGCTCATTTTGTAGCAATTAATATAAGTACCCCCGTCGCGTTAAATGTTTTTTTGGGAATCGTCACAAAAGATAATGAGTATGATAAAATGAAATAATATCGGATAAGATCAAATAAATAATTGATAAACAAGGAAGCGAAAAGCGTGTCACGGTTGGTGATATTATGTCGATCAATACCACTTGTAGTTGTTGATTCAACATTGATCTTAGTTTTCTAGCCTAATCCTTATAATTTCCCAAGCTGTTCTTTTCAAGCGATCAAAACTTCTTTGCGTCGATTTTCCCTTTTACGATCCTCGCCGATTAGTTGAAGTTCCCCTTCAAGCGATATTTTACATTTTCTCATAGGCGATATATATATCGATTTGTTGTTGTATCAAGCTCAATGTCTTCCTCATCGGATCGGTTTAATATATAATCGATTTCGATTGACCTGTCGATTAACTTTTGAATCAAGTCAATCCTTGGGATACGTGTTACTGCCAAAACTTGATGCAGAATAGTAGTCTCTATTCCTAAGTTGGCCCGCGATTTGTTTCAAATTATAGTGCGAATATTTCGATATGTCAATCCGTAGTAAATTTATCGATTATCGATCGGCGTGATTCCTGCCGCATCCTTGTGATCTGAAATTTCTCTAAGAGGCTTTTAAATCAAATTTGCATTTGCACCCTTGCTTGCCTCTATAAATTGGACCAATGTTTTTTTACACAACATAACCCATTCACCATACTTATCTTCTTTGTAAAATCATGTATCTGGTGTACCCTTATTTTAATTGAGACTTAAATGAACACTTTTACCCATTT
The DNA here is from genome assembly GCA_037126765.1 of Stenogyne calaminthoides. NCBI lineage: Eukaryota > Viridiplantae > Streptophyta > Magnoliopsida > Lamiales > Lamiaceae > Stenogyne > Stenogyne calaminthoides. The sequence continues at coordinate 30,696,424 of JBBCBC010000024.1, forward strand.
TTCAATGATTTGACTTCTCAAATCAACCTGTGTGTCCACTTATCCTTTGTTTTTAAATCGTCATCAAAGATTTCACATACAATTGTTGTAAGCTTCTCTACCACCAAAAGTGGTCTCTTTGTCATGTAAGCGAAGACACTTCTCCCTAGCAGTATACACCTTGTGTGTCTGTCGAGATAATGAACTAGCATCAACAGGACTTCGATGCGATATAAAACATGAGTTTGATATCACTGATGCGGATCGGACAACGGTGATCTTATTATATCAACTCGATTTTTACATGCAACACATGTGCCCATAAGGTCTTTGAACCACTTTCTTGGCACATGTGCTCCATTTAACATTTGGAAAGCCCATTGACTTAGTCTAAGGGCTCTGGCTTAAAAATCTATCAAGGCCTCTCTCGTTCCATTGGTTTTAGCTTGACGAGAGGCTTTAGGATTATTTTAAAGCCTTTCTCACCCTTGTTAAGTGGGGGAAAATGAGAGCATCATATTTAAAATCTCTCTCTCTCCACTTCTTCAAGGGTTAGGATGAGGTTTAGGGTTATAGGTTTAGGGTTTTTCGGTTATGACTTATGTCTTGACCTCAAGGGTCTCTTGTACTTGTAACTTGTAATGTAAATTTGACCTTGGGTCTTTATCAATGAAAATTTCTATTATTCCATTGTTGTGTAAATTTTCTGCTTTCTTATGCGATTGTAGGCTTTAATCTTGTGAATCTTGCTTGTTGAATATCGGCAATCGACTTACAAAGTGTGAAATAACCAAAGCTGGTTTAATCGGATAATTCCTTAAGGCGATCGATTACTTTTAATCGATAAACCTTAATCGATAAACCTTCAATCGTCGGTTTCTTTAATCGACAAATCGTAAATCGATCGATCGTAACTTCTATATCGTTCCTTGGTTATCTTACGTCGATTGAGATACAAACTCAAGCGACTCCTTTTAACTTTGGTTAGTCTCTTAACGGTTTGGTTACTGAGAATCATCCCGTCAAGCATTTTAGGTGTGCTTTTCTCCAAATCCGAAGCCCAGCTCGTTGCATAATTCTCTGAATCGATCTCGGTTAGTGGCTTGGTTAGAATATCGACTTTCTATATATCGGTATGAATCTTTTTCCATTACGATATTCTTCTTTTCAACATGATCTCTTATAAAATGATGTCGAAATCCACATCTTGCATCTTGTATGTGAAACGAGTTACGAGTGATTCTTATAGCACTATTCTTGTCGCGAGAATATAGGTACATTCTTAACTACAATGTTATAATCCTCATTTCTTTGACTAAGCGAGGCGGTTAGGGCAACAATTCCTGCTGACCATATATTCTTACCCGGTAGTAGATGTACATGGCGATATGCACCTTCTTTGAAAACCCACGAGATCGATTTCTTTAAAAAAGCCGACATGTTCACGAGGTTGATTTTTTATCGATCTTGCAACCTCCATGTCGAGAATCGAGAATACCCGCTAAGCTCTAGATTATCATCGATGGGTAAAATAAACCCGATATTTCTTTGTTCCCCGGATACTTAGAATCGGCAAACTGGCTACAGGTGGCTTTGCATTGGATTTGCACGAAATCTGGCGCATACACCTCTTTGCAAAGGTGATATCTCTAGTCTGGCTGGCGATCAAGTATAGTAGAGATCGATGAGAGCCCTATATTCTTTACGATTTGTTTTTCGACCATCCTCAATACGGATCCGTCTTGAATCCGGTCATCATAGAATTTTGCTTCGCTACGGTTTGCACTCCAAACTTAGCGATAAATTCTGGTATACTTTAACTTGCGAGATGAATATCCCCCGTACTTTGCTTCACTTGTAGACCCGAAAGTAATTCATCGACCCGTCATGGACATCTCGAACTTCCTTGCATCGGTTTCTTTGAATCTTTCACATAGACTCTTGTTGGGAGATCCGAAGATGATGTAGATCCCACGTAGATCTGAACCATCGAATATCTTCTCCATCTTCTATTACGAATAAGGTTATGTCCCTTTGTTCCTTTAGTGAACCCCTTTGTCTATCAAGCGAGAGAGTGTATCATACCAAGCTCGAGGAGCTTGTTTGAACCATAAAAAGAGCTTTTCTTAAGCGGTACACTTGGTTGCCCTTTTCAAAGCACGGAGGTTGTTAAATATAAACTTCCTCTGCTAGTACCCGTTTAAGAATGCACTCTTTATGTCCATCGATACCTGATGAACCCTCTGTGGGAAGCATATGCGAGAAATAACGAATGGCTTCTAAGGCGGCGGTAGTGCGAAGGTCTCATCATAATCAATTCGCCGATTGTGAGTACCCGCCCGCGACAAATCTTGCCTTATTCACAGTTATGACATTTTTTCTCATCTCTCTTGTTCTTGAAAACCCACTTAGTGCCAATTCGTCTTGATGATTTGGTTTGTCCACTAGTTCCCAAACTTGATTTCTCTCGGTATTCGGCTTCTCCTGCGTAAGCATTAGAATCGGCTGCGTCTTGTAGAAACTTCTCTCTATTGTTGTTGGTTCCTTCATAGACAAATAACAACAATACATAGCACTTTCTGTCGATGTCTAGTTTTAACTCTATCGGATGGGTCTCAAATGTCGGTCGGTTGGATGGCCCGGTTATCGAGTCATACTGTTCTAATTTGCGTCGGTTTGGAGAACAACATCCATTTTCGATAAAGATTCATTACTAGTGATTGGGGAGTGGTGTAGAGTTATGATCCGCTTGATAAGAACACGTCTTAGTGATGTTGGACTCATCATGTCTTGATGTCTGTTAAGTGGGAACTTCGGTGTTCCCCCAGAGCCGGATGGTTCGATTGATCTTTATCTCGGTATGCCGGCTTCTTCATCGGCGATTTTTCATACCTTAGGATGCGATTGATCTGGTGAATCAGCTAGATCTGGAATGTATCTTTATTACGATTTTACGATTCTTTTCCTTGATCGTTAGGCGATCCATTTTACGAGCATCGGTCTTACGGTTGTCCAATACATCTTGTTACGAAATGATTTCTCTTGTTGGAAGATGTTCGTCCAAAAGACTACATGGGGTGTTTCTTCCACAACTAGGGTTAGATGCATTGTAAACCACGAAAGCCTTGCTTTCGATGAGGAATATCCCCAGAATATACCCTCATCGATTTGGCCTCAAAAGTCTTCAACTGACTCTTCCCGTTGTTGTGTATGAAACACTTTTAAACATGGAAGTAAAAACCACGAGGTTTTACCCTTCCCACGGTTCATAAAGGTGTTTTGTAGTGAGCACTAGTTAGAAGACATCTGTTCTGGTATGACATGCGTGTTGATTATACGCGAAAGCTTGCAGTATTGCATGTTCGGCTAACATCGTGTGGCGAACTTCTTTGAGTGTTACCATTTCTCCGTTCTTACTCCATTACATTGTGGCGTTCTTGCGGTGATATCTCATCTTGTTGTATACCAAACTTAGAGCAAAAATGTCGGTTATAAAAGAGTTGAAGTTACATGCCTTTATCGTCGATTTTTACTACCTTTGACACTCTTCTCGTTTGTAATCTTTTAAGCGGCTCGGGTATCTTCGTTTGTCGTCTCATTCTTCTTATGTAAGAATATAACCCGAGTAAACTTGGAATAATCATCCCACGATTACGAGTATATTTTTCATCGGTGAGGCCGACTGGTGTAGCTGGTCCCGAATAGATCCGTATAGGCGGTTGCAATACTCTGCTTGGATCTTGGGTCGAAATTCCCTTGAATGAAGCTTTGACTGTTTTTCCTTCCGACATGCAACACATATACGATCCTTTGAAAATACTTCATTTGGAAGACCTTCCACTAGAACATCCTTCTTTATCTTATTAAAGTTTTAAAGTTCGGATATTTCGTTCTTTTGTGCGAGCCATTTTCTTTACTTTTGGAACTCTTATGATTAAACATGTATTTCTTGGGCAATTGTTCCAATCTGCTGTGTAGATCGTCCCTTTCCTTGAACCGATTAGCAAAATCTGTTGGTGGCTCGATTCTTGATAGTGCGTTGATCGTTCGAGAACTTCAACTTTTTGAATCCGTTGTCGCGAATTGTGAAGCCGATAATAGGTTGTGCTTGGACCTTGACATCACTGAGACTCGATTACTTATACATCATCATTCTCTAAGGTTAGAATCCTTTGGTATAACCAAAGTTATCATCACCGAAAGAGTACCTTGAACCTTTTGTTCTATGTAGGAGGCGGGGAGATGTTTGCTTCGGTCATGTGCCTTGAGCATCCTTTGTCGATGTCCCGGATAGTTGCACACCTCGCTTTGTTAGGCGGACCCACGCGAACTGCAATCAAATCGGGCTTTAGGTACCCTTTTGGATTGAGTCTGAGGGGTTAGATTTGGTTTTTGGGGATCCGTACAAAGCGAGCACTTATATTGTGATCGGTTAGATCGAAGAGCTGATTTGTCTCCCATACATCAACAACATAATCATCGTCTCTTTATATGCTTTTTGATTGGTATGATTATTAGTGTGAGCCTTGGATGACTTAGAAACTTGGGATTTATCTTTTCTTTTTGTCTTCTTTTCTTCGATGTGGGCTCAGTCTGCGGCGACCAGGTTTACGATTATAGGGGTAGAATCATTGCTACCATCAAAAGATTAAATATCTTTTTGGCATAAGTGGTTTTCTGCGGTTTACCTATAAGCGTGCTTATTATTTGACCTTGATTGGGTCTCAGTTAGACTTCCCTTTTACGGGTTGTCTTTTCGATACGATCTGATGTCGAGTTGAGTCTCTTCAAAGCTGGATTCTTACTTGTTGATTCCTCGGTGATGTTTTACCGATTAGGGGTCCATTTATTCTTTTCCATACGGTTAGGCACACTTACACTGCTCAAGTGGTCTTTTCCCTTATTAGATACAAGTCGGCTTTTTTTGGTGTATCTTTGTCGAAACTTCGTCGATTCACGCGCTTTTTGAGGTGAATCAGCAGGGCCTTTTGAGGATGTGGAAGGGTTCTCATACCCAAGTCCTTCTTGTTGTCGTTGTTAGAAAATAGGTGTTCATATCTTGAGCGTTTTTAGATGATTTTGTAAAACCTCTATTTTCTTTGCGCCAAATTATCCTCGAGATGATTTTAGACTTTCATGCATTCGGATAGCTCATCAAATTTGCTTTGAAGGATTTTGAAGTCATCGACTTCTTTGTTTGTTAATTGCTAGTGATCTTTGATCTAATCCGTGATCGAAGACTTAACTTTGAGAATATTAAGTTCCTCGGTTTGCCTTACGGCGGTTTGTGATTTAGTTCGGTAGCTTTCTTGAGATGGTTCTCTTTAACAAGCTTATTATTTTTTATCCTTAGCTTGTCATTTTCGAACTTTCGGCTATAGCATAAGTGTCTCTTTTGCATTGGAGAGATCATCAAGCAATTGCTTTCGAGTAAAATTGCGAGGTCAATCTCCCCCAGCGGGTGTGCTAATGATAGCGGTGTAAAGCGAACAAAGGCGAGTTTGGAGGTTACCTCCGATTGGTCCTCCTTGGCCATCGGCGAGATCTCATCATCGTCGAAGAGAATATCGGATCTTCATTCTCGCAAAGTCAGCGCATTGTGGCTTGTCGGACATAAATCTTCTGGAGGAGTATCCGAGAATCCTCGGAGAGGCGGAATAAGATCGTCGATTCCGGATGTGTCGGCAACCATGGCTTTACGTCCTGTGCGTTCTTTCTCTTTACATTCCTCTTTTCTTTTCCTTTCTTTTGGCGTCATAAGTGCAGGCGTCCCACGAGTAGTGATGACTGGCTTTCACGGTTGAAACGCATTTTCTTGATCCACGGAACCTTTTTAATTCGGGTGAATCACTTAATCCTTTATGATCTATCCTTCGGTGACTTTCCTTCGATAGTAGTCGAGCTCCTTGCTTCGGATCGATTATCTCTTCTCTGCCATCATTTAGATTATCTCTTTCCTTTTCTTCTCTGTGATCTCTTACGATCATCGGGATCTAGTTCTTCACGGAGATCTGTTGGCTGATCTCTATCTCTTCCTCGGTATGTTGATAATCTTTATAGAATCTTGATGCTTACCAAGTTGAATATTTGATTTTTCTAGTTTTACTGGTAAAAGAGCGATATGTTACGCACGACTTATGATGTTTCAATGGGTTCATTGGCCTTTGATCTGCTTTTGGTTGCCTTAAAACCAAGCGATTTGGAAGTTGAGGCTTCGGTGGGCACCTCATCTTCATCTGCTTGTCCTCTCTCAATTAATCGAACTTGTGAGCTTTAAGGCTCGAACAAAGTACTTGGTTTCATCTTTGAAATGTCTTGGCAATCGCGATTCTGGTGACTTTCATATCCCATTTCTTAGTAAGAGATCTTAATATCTTGTAGTTGATATCCTTATCGGGCATCTCTCTACCAAGTTCTCGTAAACTTATTCAGCGACATAGTAATCCTTCCATCGAGTTCATTGATGGTCTCGTTGAGCGGCATCTTGATTTTGAACTTCACCGGTTAAACTTGTAGGCAATTTGTCTTTTATCGGTCATTTCCCTCGCATATCTCGGCTAAAAAGTATCCGCATTGCTTTCCGGTTTTGAGATATTTAATCTTTTCCTTGGTGACCTTATCCATCGTTTTCATGATAATATGCACGGCGATTGTGTCCGAGTATCTGATTTCCTTTCTCTCTGCATCCATCAAAGTTTGGGCTTTTTTAATTTACAAAGACTTCCGGGGGCAAAATGCGGATCTCCTCAAGCTTCTGAGGGTTGTCGTGATATATGATGATGGGTCCTCTTTTCGATGACTTCCATCGTTACGCCACTAATCGAACCTAGATGGTTGCACATAAATGGCCCAATCTGCGTACTCATCAATTGAGAACTTTGGCGGATCATGATACATGGAGAGGTATTATCCATCTTTGAGTGATTTTGGAAAAAGCGAATGAGTTTTAAAAGCGGTTTTCAAGATCTGTTCAAATGACCACAAAGATTCTTCCCGCCGAGAATCGATGATACTCAAAAGCGATTAGTGCAGCCAGAACCATCGCTCTGATACCACCTTGTAGGTCGAAGCGGTTTTGTGAGGCCGAAGTCTAGAGGATGGGTGAATAGACTTAACGAAAAACTTTTGTCTGGTCGGTGTGGCGATTAGCTTGTCCAGTCTTGAGTGAATCAGTTTGGGTGATAACCAACTTACTAATCGCGCTGAAAGCGGTCGGTTCGATAACTATCGGTTTAAGCGTGTCACGGAAAAGCTAAGTTTTACCGTGTGAAAAACCGTTTTTGATCATCGATTCCAAAGTCGATCTTTTAACTAGTTGACTAAAGTGTCAAAACTTGATCGGATCGAAGCTTAGTGCTTTTTGATCTTAACTTAGAATATGTATCTTTGCTTTTAATAGTTGTGTGCGATTGTGTATACTTAATCAAAAGCGGTAAAGGCACACAAGATTTATAGTGGTTAGGACAAACAAGTCCTCGTCCGCTCTTCCCTATCATAAGGGGCACCAACTAAACCAAGCCCGGACTTAGATTTTGTGTTAGTCGACCACGATGCAAACAGAGATATTTAAAGTTTTCACTCAGCCCAAATCCAGAAATCGAGAACTAGAAACCTGATGCGAAATCTTCTTCAAACAACTTACCTAACTTTGGGTTTGGATAAGATTGTTTTGGTTCCAACTATAAGAAATCTTCTCTAGTGTTTAAGATAGCTGTCGGTAGATGAAAAGATTTCTATGCTAAGAACTTATGGGATGAACACTTAATAAAATAATCTTCTTTTAGTGTTCTTCGTCTGCGGAAATCGATTATAACTTGAGCTTCTTGATGTCGTTTGGGGGTTTCACGTGTCTTCACTTTCTGTGTGATCCCATATTTATAGACCTCGAAATCAAAAGCCATTTGGAGGCGATTTGAATTTGGTATGTTGGTTTAGTAGGCTGCGGGATTGATGTGGCGTCTTGAGAGCGGCATGGCAGCATGAATAGTGTCTTTTATAGCCGTTAGAAAGCGGCGCAAATCCGTAATTATCCATTCCGTCATCGTGTCTCCGTCCTTATTAGTTATGAGGCGCTGCTTTTGGTGTTCTTCCAACTAAGGTTGGCATTCTTCTTCTTGATCATCGGCGTATGATTTGGTGAAACATCGGTTTTTTCACACGGTGGTGGCTTTGTCGGTCAAAAGTGATCCGATCTACTGGCCGTCTTACAGTGCGGGTTGACTTAGCTTATTAGCGGTATTTCGGCCCGATAACCGTCTTCGGCAGTACGATCTTCACGGAAGTCGCTCGATCTTAGTAATGCGAGTTTGAGCTTTATGACTTGTTGAATATCGACTTGATCGAGAGATCGTCGATCTTCTGTTCTTCTCTTGCGTTACGGCGTATCGCCGGATCTCCGATTGTTCCCCGTATCTTGAGAATCGACCTATACATGTGAGGTTCCCGCTTAATATGTGACCTATCTATTCACATCCGGTTGTTATCTGATAATTATCATTTGGTATTCTATAGCGGTAATATAAGCATCGGTCATTAATTGCTGGTTTTGGTCGTCCTTATATGTGTTTTATAACTTTCATCAAAACTCTAAATTTCCCAGCGGAGTTTCTTCCATTTTTGCAAATAATAATTGTTATTTTTTAAACTTGAATGGTGATGGTTTATGGGAATGCTCCTATGGTGAATGGTTTATATTTATTGCATTGTGGATATAACATTCTTAATATACAAAAAAAAAGACTCAAACTTAGTAATCATGAAAACCCGCTTACTTGTGGCATTGTAGGCTTGATCATATAAATGAGAATAGGATTTCAAGGTTAAGAAAGTTAGACTACTTAACCCCGTTCGACTTTGGAGTCTTATGGTAATTGTGAATCTTATCTCATGGCGAAGATGATCAACAAACCATTTTTAGGGGAAAGGGGTTAAATGCGAAAAAGTTCTAGGTTGATCCACGATGGCGTTTGTGGACCGTCGTCCTTTCTGCTAGGGGGTCAATTATTTCTTCATCTACTTTTCTTGGCGATTTCTCTAGATCTGGATCGTGTATCTTATGAAAAACAATCACGAATCGTTTGAGAAATTCAAAGTTTAAGGTTGAGTAAGAGAAAACATCTTAGTAAGAATATTAAGACTTTTACGTCGAATCGAGGAGGAGAATATCTTAGCCGTGAATTCATTGATTATCAAAGTTTAATGGAATCGATCACAATGGACTCCTCAAATTTTACCCCGAATGAATGGAGTGTCCAGAGGAGGAAAAATCCGAATCTGTTAGACATGGTGAGGTCCATGATGAGTTTCTCGCCACCGGAGCATTCTTAAGCATGAGGATCTGCAGCTCCAAACCTCAATCTACGTTACGAATATGATTTCATCCCGAATCGGTTGAACATCGTCATCTGAGTTATGGCATGGCAAAAGCCAATTTTCTCACATATTAAAACATGGGGTTGCCCGTGTTTGTGAAGAAATGCTCAACAAGTTGGAATCAAAAAAAGTGAAAAGGGTTATTTTGTGGGATATCTGGAAACTAGGGGATATTATTTCTATCTCATAAACAATGGTGATTGTTTCTAAGCGAAGATAAATTCCTTGAAAGAAATACGTCTTGGAACAAAGTAAATAAAACGATAAAACTTGAAGAAATTCAAGAACCACAACATTAACAAGGAGATTGATGTCTTGTCAAAACAACATGACAAAAGAATCAATGGGAAGCGTTCGGCTTTCGCATGGTGGAAGTTTATCACTAAATGATCCTCTTTTCGGCCCGATGGGAGCGTAATTGGAAGTGCATTATGACCTTGAAGAACTTCAAGTGGTTTGAATGAGAACAACATAGTTCAAACTCTCGCCCCGAGGCATCTGGAAGTGTCGGAGCATCGAGGACTCTTGAGGACATTCGATGATGAAATTGCCATGCCGCAAAATTTTCACGATCGGAATGTCGGCACGAGCAACGTAACTCAAGTGAAGTCGACTAGAGTTTGTAATTCACCCACAAGATATTATGGTTTCCTCGTAGAGGAGAACATGATGGCCGTGGACATCTCGGGATAAGGGCGAGCCTAAAATTTACATTGAAGCAACATTAGATGTTGACTCAAGAAATTAATCAACGTAAACCGTGAAATCCGAGATGGACTCGATATACGTCAATCAAGTTTGGGACTTGGTTGAATTACCTAAAAGGTTAGACCCATATTTTGCAAGTGAGTCTTCAAGCGGAAGGCCGATGCAAATGGCGAATGTACAACCTACAAAATTTGGGTTGGTGGCGAAAATTATAGTCGGCGTGAAGGCATTGGTATGGCGAAATTTTCTCGCGATTGCAAAGATCAAGTCCATTTGAAATTTGCTTGCGATAGCGACCGCGCTAGATTATGAGATTTGACGGATGGATGTCAAAGCGAACTTTCTCAATGGCAACATTGATAAAATGTTCATGACTCAACACGAAGGTTCGTATCAAAACCAAAATCTAATCTTGTGTGTGCTGACTTAAAAGATCCATTTATGGATTGAAGCAAAACTTCTAGGAGTTTGGAATATCAGATTTGATGAAACTATCAAATCATTTGACTTCGTCGAAGCTTCAGCGGAAGATCGTGCGTTTTCCGAAAATGTTGTGGGAAGAATATTGTATTCATAGTTGTGTATGTCGATGACATACTCAATATGGAAATAATATCCCGTTAATGCGTCCCATTGAAAGAATGGTTGTCAAGGACATACGTGATGAAGGACCTTGGAGAAACTGCTTCATCTTGGGGATCCAGATCGTAAAGGGATAGATCGAAGGTGTTTAGGGGGCATCATGATCCGCTCTACGTGAAACAAGGTGTTGAAGCGATAGAGAGGTTCTCTGTAGGCAAGTCATGGGATAAAGCTCTCAGAAGGATTGTCCTCACTACGAAAGGCCGATATCCAAGCATGAAGGATATACCATATCATCTGCAATTGGATCCATCGTATGCGCCATGACTTGCTAGGCGGATGTGGCGCTTATTTTTCAAATCCTTTCTTAGTAGATACCTCTGAATTAGTGGAGAACCTTTGGATTCTTTGTCAAGAACATTCTTAAGTACCTCGGGCGTCTTAAGAATGCTTTTCGTCACTATCGGTCGAGCTAGTCACGGCGGCTATCTTTGTATGAAGTTCCAGCGAATTCGATTGTGATTACAAGTCACGGATCAGGGCTATGTCGCCGTTCAAATGGTGGGGCGGTTAGTTGGATAGTTCAAGCAAATACTACCTTTGGGTCAACAATAGAAGGCGATGCATTCTTTGCGGCGGAAAAACTGCCAAAAGAAGTTAATACGGATAAAGCGGTTCTTAAATAGACTAGGGGTATTCAGAAGCGCGGCTGATCCAATAAAGTTGTATTGTGACAACAGTTGTGCGGTTCGCGCCAAGCTAAAGGCAGATCGATAAACAAAACAAGCATGTATGCTGCGGCGTTATCGCGATTAGAGGAAATCCACAGAGGAGAATAATTAGAAAATGTGTCCCCGCGGAGGATTTAATCTGGAAGATCCTTTCACCAAGCTTTGGCGTTCATATACCCGCTAGACATTTTGATGGTCTATGGGTTAGGCATGTAGGTGATTGACTTCTGAATTCAAGTGGAAAGGTTGTTAGTGTTAGTGTCCCAAAGCAATCCTTTGTAGGGCATAATACTCGAGATAATATTGATTATTGGTTTAATATTATTATTTGTTTAATATTAAATATATGGCATTACCTTAATTAAAATATTATGTTTGATTGTTTGCATCTATTCTTATCGTGTTCCGGCGAGTCATTGTTTGTCATTGAGTGTGTGAGAACTTCCGGATGACTTAAGCATGATTCTCAAATAGCCCGTCGAGGATCATCAAGAATGGGATATTGATGATCTGATGAAGATTGGTGTCGCGATATCGTCAATACTTTTAGAGTGTAGTAAGATCTCCTTTCTTCACGCAGATACTAGGTATCTCATGATGGATGCTAAAATACCTTGAAGATATCGGTATACCCGTCCAGAAAGCGGTTGATGTAGTTACTATTTGTGTCTCTACCGGGTGTCTCCGGTTAGTTGGAGGCAATCACGATACTCACGCTTTTTGGCTTGAGAGTCGATCAGCGCGACATGTATAGAGTGATGAACTTTGACCATGGCCAGATCTTTGCACCGCTTCCATGGGTAGATATGACTTGGATTGAGTTAAATCCGCGAAGTCGTATGCGTGTAGTTGAGCGAAAAAATGATTCATTCCGCAAAGTGGATTTAGAGAGAATACTCCGCGATTACCATCATAGTGGATCAAAATCATTGTTGGTCAATGCCGTCGTCAACTTGGACTTTGTGGCCAAGTGTGGCATAAGTGAACAATTAAGTGATTGAATAAAGTGATTAAGTTATTTGAATAGGTGAACTGCATCATGTTTCGAAGACTAATCAGTATTAAGTGAATGAAAGGGAGAAATGCGTAATAATCCCGTTCTGATTACCGGTAGTTGCGTGTTTTACTGTGCATTACCTCATATATTGAGAATGTCGATTTATTGACTAGAGTTCAATTAAGGCCAGATTAGTTTGACTAATGCATTTCGGTATATGAGGGTACATGGGTCCACTGTAACAAGTAGTTCTCTTTTTCACGGATTATAGTTGGTTGATTAAATGTTAAATTGGATTTAATATTTAATTTATGGAAAATAATTAATAATAGATTAATTTGAAATTAATTATTATTAATATTTAATTAAATTGAATTTAATTAAATAAAATTCCCAATAATTATATTTGGAATATAATTGTAGGGATTTAATGTATATGGAAATAAATGGTAGAGATTTTTATATAAGGCATTTAAATCCGTAAGATTTATATTTAGGAATTAAATTAAAAAGAAAATTAATTTAATTCAAGATTAGGGTTTTATTTCCCTAATTGGGCTAGATTTAAGATTTAAAATTTTGAAGCTCCGCATATATACTGTTCTTGGAAAATCACAAACAACGTTACTTCATATTTTCTACATAAGATCTAGAGTTTGGATTTTTCCTAACAAATACATCTCGGGATTCAAAAGTGGCAAATCCGTGCAAGTCGTAGTGGGGATTCGTGGATGCAAAAAGTAGAAATTTGCTCTCGATTCTTGTAAATTTCGTTATGATTATTATAATCATGTATGCAATTAATTGTTCGTTGTTGGTGAACTTTAATTTCAGCTAGCATAGCATGTGATTCGTGTTTTCGTGCCTCTATTTTCCAACATTTTCTGACAAAGTTGAGTTCAAGGAAGACCCGCGAATGACTGTATGTTCCTTCTTTCATTTCTTTGTTGGCATTTCAGAATGGAAATAATACAAAAAACATTTTACTCGAAGCAATGTGAAAGTTGTACCGGTACTACTAATACTTGTATTTGAGATTAGACTACTAGCATTTGATGATATGCGTATCATATATTAAAGATTTGCTATCACATATAGGTTTGCTGTCACTTAGGAAATAAAAAATTGATAGCATGTGGTTATTTCTGCAGTATATCAACTAAAATAGGTTTGCTGTCACTTAGGAAATAAAAAATTGATAGCATGTGGTTATTTCTGCAGTATATCAACTAAAATGGGTGATGTTATGAAAGAATGAGTCTAAATGATAATTTAATGCTTATTTATTTATTTATTTTACTAAGTAAGAAGGCCTGACGAAGAACTGCATCAGTCCCCTTTAGTATTTCAAAAAAAGAACTCATTAGCGACCCTTTGCGCAAAAGACAAATAAACTCAATCTTTATCAGCCCTCTTGAACAGGTGACCAGAAAATTCGTATTAGTAACTCTGGGAGCAAAGAGATAATATAAAACACTCTAATTGTAACATTGCAATATTGTAATTGGAAGGGGATGTGGGGTGAATGTTCATCTAGCAACATACAGAACTCTAGAGGGGTGATTGGGATGATATAACCATTCTTATTAAAACCAATTTATGTCTGTTTTTGGGGCATCGGTTTTGTTTATGTGCTTACATGTTGTATAACTGCTTATTTTTCTGGTTATGTGTGGAGCTATCTTTGATTACCCTTGGTGCAGATCTAATTTTACTTTCAGACTTATTTATGTGCTTGTTGATACTGTTGCACCTGCTACACGTTATAAAACTGTAATGTGCTCATAAGAGACTAGATTCCCCATCTACCTTTAATCTCTTTAATACCATCTGTTTGGAATCATTTGATGCTTTATTCTTTTCAAATGTTTTCCTCTTCCAACCATTTCCAGTTTTGGAACATAATTGTAATTGTCTGTTTACCCTGCTAAGTGGCTCATAGGATAGACTTATAATTTCATAACTCATCCCTAAACTTGTTTTAGGTTCATATATTAGTGTCTTGTACACTGGATTGCAGACGTTCTTTAATCATCTCTAGATGGAACTTCATGCCGGATCCTCTCTTAGATGCTTGCGTCTTGATATGACTGTTCATTACTGACATGTGGAGACATCGTAGAAGGTTGGTCTGGTAAATGCTTATCATATTCGTAGAAGGTTGTAGTGGGTCCTTTTATTTGTGATAACATCACATGAAATTTGATGAGCTGGAATTTTCTGTTTTGTTGATTTAGCGGCCTCAGCATATGCTGCCGTATCATGGTTTTATGAAGTTTTTTGTTATTACGTATTTCCATACAAGACTAACCTTGTATGCAATATAGTGAAGCTTAGATTACACTATATACAACGCTCTTTGTTCTCTGTATTTTCTCATTTTTAATGCTTAGTTATCTTCAGATGTTATTTAATTTGTCAACTTCCATAACATTGTTCATCTTTCCAAGTGAAATGTTCTTTGTAAGAGCTGATTGAATTATACTAAACCCATGATATCTGAATTAAAGAAGTAAAGGTAAGCTTCATGCTCTAAAGCCAACACATTTTGTCGCGTGTTTGTCCCACTACCGCTGCTGTTATTAATTTTATTATTAGTTTTTTATATTACTTTTGGTTTACAACGAATTTGCATTTGGTGTTTTACCTTTGGTTCCTATTACCTGTTAAAAAAAAAAAATTATGACGGCTCCTATTACCTGAATTTGATTATTCTCTTTTGTGAAAATTGCAATGTTTTTAGTTCTGATATCTTGACTTGGATCTCATTGATGTTTTCCTCCTGATTTTCCTTTCCACTTTTTCATTCTTGTTAGTCTTATTTTTTTTAAATGAGATAATGTGAATATGTTCCACATATCGGTTGTATGTTTTTGAAACATATTATTTTACTTACCCATAATTTCTTGTTCTAGGAATGAATAGGAATATTGTGTTATTAAGTTTTGGGTGCTTTTAAATTGATTTTTTTTTTATTGAGGAACCATTTCCACAATTTGAATTATTCACATTTTGATCACAACTTTTTGTTATTTTATGTTGGGAAAAAATAAATAAATGTTTCTGTCATTAAAATGATACCTGTTGAACATCCAGACATTTAGATATAAGCTAGCCATTACAGTTCGTATGACATGTTTGCTGTAGTTGCTTATGAAAGTTAATAAAGAGTTGTTCTATTTTATTACGTTCTTTCTTAAGTTATGTAGTTGCTAGGCATATATTCCATCATTCTCAGTGCAAAATAATTTGGCCTAATCTGGATCATATGCCTTCATTGTGGCTTTTGATGCACTAGATGGAATCATTTCCGCGAAGAAAATCTAAATTTGAATAACTGTTTAGATCTGTTATTATATAGTTATGAAAGTTGTTCGTTTCTGTATTCTGATCTGTCCTGTTTGTTGAACTTTCATCTTGAACAGGGGGGGGCCCCTTATCTCACACTATTACCTTCTTCTGACTTGCGTATCTCATTTAATGGAGATGATAGTTCTGTGGAGAAGGTCAGCCGCACTAACCTCAGGCTCAGTGTAGCTTTGAACATTGAGGAGATTTCTGCAGACAACTCCTGTCGATCTTTCTTAGTAAAGACCATGGATAGTAGTTTATTATTTTTTTGGTGTTAAAAAAAATCTCCTCAGCTTCTAGGAAATGGTGCTCAGAAAGGGTATGATCAGTTTGAACAATCTATCATATGCATTTAAAGTTGTTCCTCATACTTTTAAATTGTTGCATTACAGATGAAGGATTTTCTTGTAGAAGAAGACCCAGCGCTTTACTGGCTGAATTAACTGGAATTAGTGAGGACGTCTCCAGCTCCTTTGCAACTCACCTTAGAGCTTATCTCAACGGTCAGCTTGTGCTCCTTCCGATAATGATTCATCAAAAATCAGTTTTCCTCAATCTTCATTTACTTGTGAAATAATTCATTTCTTCCTGTTCTTCATCCAAGATATGGCCCACCAGAGTTAAGTCTTTTGGAAGATAGCAACCGAGGATAATGTTCTGCATGTTGTAGTTTATCTTTGAAAAGCTTCAATAAACAATTGGTGATCCATCTAATTCTACCCTCTTTCAGAAAGATATAAAATTCCTGAAACAAACGAATTTACCCACTTTCTACCTTAGATTTTCTTGAAACCTTTTGGTAAACCTGCACAACTTCCACTTTCTATCCCAAATATGCAAGTCCACATCTCATTTTCTCCTTACTACCTCTGGTGCCCTCTCGTACCCACTCATCAACTGAATCACTCGTTTACCTCCGTTATCTTCTCTGCTACCAAAACCATCCTATAAACTTATTAAGTTCCACCTCTCGATTTCTAGTTTCTCCCGACTCTTTATTCAGTGACCTGTAACTGTTGAAGTTATCGTGAAAGTATCTTTTTACTTTATGTACAATGTAAAACATGTTTATTCTTGAAATAAATTATTATTTATCCTTTTGTTGCTTTAAATATGATTGAATGTTATATATTTATTATGACGTTAAATATAATATCCACGTATTTACATTGTAGATTAACGCGTGGTGACAGCGTATCCCACTTGAAGATCCGTTAGCGGTTAGGAAACTGTAAACTTGAATAGTGTTTAGCTTGGCCTAGATAGATAGACCGAAACAGTCTATTGGTAGAAGTTGATGTGTAAGTCACCGAGATTAGTAACTGTATGCTTGTAAAAGAGATTACGCTAGTGCATTAAATCTTGTGGCGGACTTCTGAAGGATAAACTTCGTTACAGCGTTGACTTATGGGATGAAGAGTTAAGCCTTGATAGTTGTTGATTTCTTAATCTACGTCGGCTTATGGGGAATAGTTTTGCGATTAGTAATTATTGTTTTGACTTATAAATGGGAAGAGAATCGTAGAGACTTGATACCACATATATTGGTAATAATAATTGTCTGTGATTCTTAAGATTATCTGATAATCGTGTGCTTCTGAGAAATCTTTTGCGTGATTGATCAAATTGGTGGGCTGGAACACTTTATCATATAAAATCTTTCTTAGTAGAATTAATTTTCCGTTATGGATAATAAAGCATTTGTCCTTACTCCAAGGATAAAGATATTAATAAATATAAAAGTTTTGATGTGTGAATTAATTAGTGGACTAAAATAATGCTGGCAAGGGAAATAATGGCCAAGGGAAGCCATATTATGCGTAATATGGGTTAGGTTGAATAGTGTAATATTAATTATAGTGGTGTTAATTAAT